>JAOWBP010000001.1:35022088-35036881 GCA_028571105.1 Tragopan temminckii
AGGACAATATTCATATCATCTTTTCAACTAGCAGTCTGAAAATGTACTGTATTACATCATGTAGTCATGAGGGGATGGGATATCCTTGATCTGCTCAAAACTTTTCAGTTAATTAAGGAAGTTTTTAAGATTTAAAGAGTGTTTCTGTGCTTGTAAGATTCTGCTCTGGTAATGTCAGTGGCCAAAGGAGAGATTTTAATTCTCTCTCTTAAGCTGTCTTTCACATAGATAAATCCTTCCCAGTAGTGATGAGTTATTCCAAGAAGCTGGCAGAAGCAATCAATATGCACCAGGGAGGCTTACTGCAAAACCCAGTGTCTAAACTGATTTTGCTGTGTGTTTTCAGACTTCCACAGTACACCTCTAAAGAATTTTTGTACCTGTTGCATTCAGAGAATAACCACATAGAAGTCAAATCACAGTTTCAGTTCATGTGTTCTTTATCATTCTCATGATGTGTGGTTAAGGCAGTTCCATGTCAGCATGATAAATTATTCTATTACATGCTGATGACTGGAACATAACCTTCTCTAAGTTCCCATGCATTTGGAATGGAACTGTGCATTACAACATATGCGTAAGTACACTCTGGCTATGTTTAGGTAGCTATCTCAGCTGTTTGAAAAGCTTGCTGCATTGTAGAATGTCAGCTTCAATTCATGGCATCTTGTAAGTTTATAAGGAAAACACAGATGGACAGATTTATTTTTCAGGCTGGCTTGTTTGTGTATATATATATATATATATATATATATATATATATATATTTACTAAGTCACCTGACATCTAGTTTTAATTGTCCAAGTGTATTTTCTACTATGAAGGGGTGATTCAGAGTTTTTGTAGCAATCTTAGATGATAAAAGAGCAGTATAAACTTTTTATGTACCTATGAATCATCCCTTTCAGGGCTCTTTTGAAGGAGATGCTTTGGACTCTAAGTATTTTGTCATTTCTCAACTAGTACAATATACATCACGTCAAATCAATAAAGGCATAAACTTATGGCTGACAGTTCATTCACAGAATCAAGACACTCCAGCCTGTTCCACGAAAACATACATTGTCTCTTCAAACATTTTCTGATATTTATTTGGAATATCTCGACCTATTGTGACATTGTGATCATCAGAAAACAAAACAAAACAAAACCCAACCCTTACTAATTTTCATTGTCTCAAAATGACCAGTAGTGGCTGTTATACACCATCTCTCAGCAAGTCTTTGTTGGGAAATTCATTAATCGTATGTAGCTTCAGAGTGCCTTCAGGGAATTACATTCTATCGAGTTCAGTGGAAAATGAGATCTACTTCTGTATGAATCCGAAATGCTGACTTTGGATATTCGGGAAATGCATTGATCTCAGTGATGGTGGAGATTATATGAGACAGGCAATAACAAAATAAATAAATAAATAATCCAACTCTTCTTCAAAGAATATATAGCCCATCTAGGCCGGATTAAATGTTGATTCTTTAAGTGTACTAAATATTTATATACTTGGGTCCTCTCTTTTTGTATCTTGTCCATAATTTTCACCAGTCCATTTTTCAGAGCAGACAGTTATCTCCCGTGAGTGCATTCTGTCAACAAATTTTCAGGGCCCACCAGACCTGGCTAGAGACAAGTAACTCTTCCCTGTTTGAGGTGCTTGCCTGGGAAAGAACTTCTCTGGCACCCTATTTTCATGGTGGTTTCTGCAGCAGGGACAAAGCCATAGATATTCATTTCTTAAAATCTTTCCATGAAAAGTTTTACCTTGTGGTGAATACTTTCAACATGTGAGACAGCTTGTCAAGCAGATGAGCACAGATTTAGAAGAAATATTTTTTAATTGCAGACACTGTAATGCTTGCAAATAAATAATTTTATAGAAAAGAATTGTGTATAAAATTCTTTCCTGGTCTCCCCTTTCCTGTATTTATTGCATTCAGTAGGTGTCTGTCTTCAAAGTAGCACTTCTGCACACACATTACTTTCTACAGACCAGCATGTTTCTTCTTTCCTTGAGTGAAGACAGGCATGGCTCCTGCCTTAACTTTTCCTTCAACAAATTTCCCTTTACTAATCAGCTATCACTCATAAGCTTCCTGAGCTTTGTATCCCAGGAGAACAAGGTTTATGACTGTGTGTCCTGGTACAATGGAAGAAATGACCATGTGTTCTCTTTCCCGAGGCCTTTAACATTCAGGAAGGGTTAAGCTCAATATTGCTTTCAATTAACTTGCTAAAAATTAGCTCGTCTGTTGTTCCTAGGAAGTGTCAGTGGTGCTTATGAGTTAAGCCTTTTACCCACTTGCTCATTTCTGTTGTTTTCCATTTGGACAAAGTTTTAATTCCCTGTGGATTTCAGATGATTGACCCAGAAAGAAAGCTGAGTCTGTGTGACAATATGGTCTTCAGTTACCACTGCCAACACAAATAAATGGCTTCTTTCTAACTCTATCATAAGTAATCTGAGTGGGTTTCAGATTTTTGATAGACTTCAAAAAAAAAATCCCACACATGAAACAATACACTGTTTTAAAAGAAAATCAGATTTAAGGCAATAAAGCATTCTTTATCTTAGAGAATGTTTTTCTTCCCTTGTTTCAAAGTCAGACAAATGGGAATCTGGAATTGTTCAGATGAAATAGTTTGATTCTGAATTGTTCTCATCAAGATCTAGTGATATCAAAATTTTTGTTTTATACAAAAAAAAAAAAAAAAAGGGGGGGGGGGAACTGTGGAGAATGAGATTATGGGTAGATGAGTATTTTTCATTGATGAAATACTGTAAGATTATTACTATATATTTCATTCTCAAGAGACTTGTAAAAAATGGTGGGTTTGAATCCTGAGGATGTTGAGGCTGAGCATTGCCATCTCCTTTAAATCTGTACTTGGGATACAAACTTCATTCTTTCTGAAGATTCTTAATCAAAAAAGCCAACATCTTTGCTACAGTCTTATTTTCTGAGCTGCCAAGCCACTGCAATATGCACTTGCTACCAATGGAAGTGTGAGAATTCAGTTATCCTTACAACCAAGTTCTTCACTTAAATATTCAAAGGCAAGTGTCAAAGTGCAGGTGTCTTCTTTAAAATTGTTTAGTGCTTCTTAAAGTCAACATATGACTAAACCTATAAAACTATCATGTGTTAGTAATATTAAAAAATGAAAAGACAGTATGTACATAGCCCTGTTTAATTCATTTTCAGTGCTTTTTCAGTGCTTTACTTCTCTGTTTTGAGTGAGATTAAAGGAGGGAAGTATTGAGTACGATTATGTTAATGGTGCTGCTTGTCTCTGCGTTCTTTGCTGTTGGATCTAGGTACCTTCAGCACTGAAGCACTGTATTCAGTTTGCTTATGTGCAGCATTGATGTAATTTTTATTATCTAATGACCAAACTGCAGTGCAGGAAGCCACTGTTTGCTATCAGTTTGAGAGAAAGAATCAGATGACTCTTACTCTTATAATCTTATAATGGTCATCAGAAGAATGGCATTGAGCACATGGTGTAAAATGAAGTCTGTCAATGTATATGAAGTGGTATGCTGGAGGTATGGATTTCCCAGGCCCATATGAGCCCAGGATATTGTAAAATGATCTCAACAAAATGATAGAAACTGTACCTTCAATATTTGCCAGTACTTGAGATAAAAACTAAGCACCCAAGACATCTGACATGATGGAATCCGTGAGAGAAATAAATAGGGTTCTTTACTTGAATAGTTCATCTGAAACCTAGAAACATGCACAATATTGGTTAACTCACACCTTGCCAAATTTAACAAAAAATCTCTGTTGCAGGTTACTTAGTTATAGAAAATCCATCAAGTAAGTAGATTAAAGTTTTTTTTATTTAGTAGCCATTCGTGAGTCTCAATGTGTGGTTCCTTATTCCGTGTTTATTAGGAAAAAAACCCTCCAAGCTGCGTATAAATCATAAAAGCATGACTAATTGCATGGTAACTGGAGAAATGCTTTCTCTCTCTCTGGGGTGAAGCCTGCATGTCTGTGTTTTAGCTTGAGAAGTAATACAGGGATATTTAAACTCCTCAGGGTTTAAAAACCATGTCATTATGAGAATGAGGTCACTGCAATATTTTATATGTGTAAAACCTTGCGATGTATAAAATGTTTTCGGTGCGACAAAGAAGTATTATGTACTTTAGAATGCAATGGTTACTTTACAAACTTCCATTAATGTCAAAACCTTGCCTTGGAATGCTATTACCTATAAAAAACAATCCTACCCAGCAGTACTGTTACCATTTGCAACTGAAAGATTTGGTGAGGGGAAACAATAGAAGGAAAAAAAATGCTTCTATTTGCAGCAACTGAAAACAGACCAAATAAGCAAGCTGTAAGCAGTTTATCATTTTCTTCATATAAATATCAGTTGCTGCTGAACTGGAATAACTTATTATAAAGCTGCAGTAAAATAAGAATTAAAAGAATGATAAAGAAACCACCTGCAGGTCTCTAATTCTTCTGTCATTACTTTCAGGCCAATAAGCAAGAAATCCTTCCTACAACATGTTGAAGAGCTTTGTACAAACAACAACCTAAAGTTTCAGGAAGAATTTTCGGTATGTTGCTAGCAGTTGTCACAACATCGCAAGACCTTCAGTTGTTTCATGTGTCACATTTCATGTCCATTTTAAGCAGGCAACGCCATGAAGTACTCTGGCCTTGATAATCAATACCCAATTACCAGGTTGATTGTTTAAAAAGTAATATTACCTGATTTGGATTCTGCAGTCTACGCTGCGTCCTGATCAGAATTACTCACCAAAGTGTCAGCAATGAATGATCTTTAGATTTCAGTCTTTGAAAGAACACAGTAGTTATGTTTTTGCATATGTAGTGATGCATATATAGCTTAATCGAGAATGATTTATGTAGGACATTTCTACATACATACTGGTATCATAACAGTTTTAAAGATGTTCATTTTCCTGAATGATGCTGACCCCAAAAACACAGCTGGCATTTATTTTGTAAAATGTTCAGGACACAGTTATACTGCCACGCAATTAAAAAATGTTTTTCTTTCATAGGTTTCAGAGTAGACAGTTAAAATTTTGTGCACAATTTTGCTTTTCCCTCCTTTACTACTAATAGGTCATATGTGTCATACTTTTGAGAACAGCCTCCATGTAAACAGTCTTCATCTTTTTGTCTCAGTGTACAAACTCAGCAAGCTTGTGTTTCCTTCTGAAAACAGACCAGCTTTCAAAATATGCATCACATATATATATAATGTATATATACTTTCAAATACGAACCTCCGGAGTTTTCACCATTTTCATGAAATAACATTTTTACGGCTATCAAATCTTTTTTCTCAACGATATCTTCTCTCCTTGTTATTTCAGAATCTTTATCAACATCATTTGTAACACATACAGTCATTTGCACTCACAAAAATAATTTGTCAGTCTCCAGTAACTTTATTGTTTTGGATTTATAGATTTGCCATGCATTTCTTACCATTTGGATTAACAAAAAGCCAATCAACAATTGGCTTTTCTTCTGCCAGATTATAATATTTCAGTCTCTGAGGGAAAACCAACAAAAGTGTGAAAAGATTAATGGTATTTCCTACAGCTTTTTTTGTTATGCTCCTTAGGTAAAATTGGTCTGGATTTAATAATAAAAAGCACCATAAAATTCTCTGAGCAATAAAGTAAAGAGAAGTTTTTCTTCCAAGGGTGGAACTGTTATTTCACTTGAACAAGAGTGATTATAGTTACATTATGCATGACTGAACAGATGAAAAGTTTTACTAGCAATAATATCTTCACATATTCATCACTGAAAAGCTTCCAGTATTACTTTCTTTAGGTGTGACCTACCTTGGGGTAAGCCTTACAGTATTGCAATGCCTTAAAACTTAAAGTAGACAAGTGTTTTATCAAATAGAAATGTAGGCAATCCATTTGAAATGTCATCAAATACAAGTAGCCAAATCTTTATATAACTAAACCATATAGTCAACTTAAAATCAACGGTTTTATTTGACATTTGGACTTCCATTTTATTTCTCTCTGAACTTCAACTTCCATGTTTCAGAGTGTAGTAATGCCTTCCCAGATGGCTGGTTCAAGGATAAGCAGAACTGCAGCATCTGACTGTGATTATATCTAAAGTATCTACAACAACTATCTTATCAGATTAATAATAAAATTGATAATGCGCTTGAAATGACATCAGAAATGGCAATGCAAAGAAGCAAACAGACAATGCACACACCAAGCAAACAGACTCCATGACCTACTTTGTTTTCCATCAGAAAGCAAGGCTTTAGTTTGGCATAAATGACTCAAGGCTCCTACAGTGTGTGTAGCAGAGCTGAGCTCAGGCTCTAAACCCATGCACCATTATATTGAAAGCACATAGCCTGGTGCTAAGCTTGCTTGGGTTCTCTGACTATCTGTCTACTAGTAATTTCAAGCATATGAGAAACTGGATGTGATCATATGATAATTTACTTTAATAAATCATTAGTATATTCTCTGCCTTAAATTTGATCTGTTTCAGAAAGCGGTCCTCCTGGACTATTCCAAGGTATGTTTTGGTAGGTAAAATAGTCTAGAGATCATTTCCAGTAGGCAGTTGATAGACAACAAACCTGTTTTAGAGTTTTGCTAGTGTAAAGTAGCTCTCTTCCTTTCACTTAGTCTTGGAATCCTGGGACATTGTTGGGCTCATCTAATTTACTGGACCTAGATGCTGTGCCTAGAGATCTTTGGGGTTCAGTCTTGGACCACATATGAACATGGCCTATGTGCAACATATGCCTATATATGATGATTGGGAATACAGACATGAGAATGGATCTAGTTCCATGTCTTATCAGAAAAGGCAAGTTTAAAGAAATCATACAGAGCCACAGTAACTAGTGGCACCACATGGCTAATATTCAATCTTCAAGCTTTCCAGAGGATTTACATATCTCTCAATATCTTTGGAAAATCACATTTTTCTAGCAACTGTCAAATTACTGAGACAGAAATACTTCTAAAACTGTTTTATGATAAAGTCTCTTCACAAATTAAAAGGTGAAATGCCTTTGAATGTCACCACAAAAGTACCATAAAAGTACTACAGTAAACAAAGTTCATATAAATTATTTGAAAGCTTTATGAGTCCACAGAGAAATATGATTTATGTAACAAACTGATTTTGCACCTGGGAATCCTAATAGTCTTTCCCCAATTCTGAAAAAAAATCATAGACTGAAATCCATACCGATGCAGAAAATTGGTATAAGGCTTTTAAGCACTTATTCAGATGTGGAGGCATCATTACAAAAGCAGTATACTCTGATTCTGTTTTTCTTTTTGCTACAGCGTGCAGCACAGCAGTATGACTTCTGTACTAGTTACTAGCAAGCTAAGACTCAGGGAAGTGAGGCAGATGAGGCAAGTAACAGTTCACGTGATGTGCACTTGGTACAGAATCTCACAGCCCTTAAAATACCTGAAAAATAACATAGACATATAATCTCTTTTCCTCTTTAATGGAAAATTCGAGGACAAATATTCTGAGAGACTTTCAGCTTTTTGAATGAGGAATTTTGGCAGCTCCATCCTTAGGAGTGTTTTACTGTTCTTATGAAATCCCGATAGAAATTCACAGAAGTCACTCTGCTCTGAGAAGAGGAATCTTTCTCTAGGTTTAATCATAGGGCTGGGGATTTAGTTTTTTAAGGGATTACTGCGACTAAAAGCAGAGGCGGCACAAAGATAGAAGAAATTTGCTTTGAGTATGGCAGAGGTTGATTCGTTTTAAGAGGTTGACAAGATTTTAAAGCAAGGAGTGCTTTAAAAGCAATGAGAAATATATTTTTCTATAGTATATTAAAGATCTTCATTTAATTTTGTGTTTATTTCAAGTCTATTAATCATGTTGTTTAGTTACTTAACATAAGGATATAAATGTTATGTAAGCCATGCTTTATAAGATTTTAACTCCACAACTTTCGTTTATGGACAAATGGGCAAAATCATAGACTTTTTTTCATTGACAAGCTCAGAAAGTGCTGACTGCATGAATGGATAGTGAGGTAGACTGAGAAGTGCCTGAATGATAGGTCTCTGAGAGTTGTGGCCAGTACCACAGTCTAGTTGGAAGCCTGTAAATAGCAATATTACTCAGAGGTCAGTACTGTTTAACTTATTCATCAATGACTTGATGAGGAGTGGCTAATAGCACAGAGTGCTGTGCTGCCATTCAGAAGGATCTCGACAGGCTGGAGAGATGAGCAGAGAGGAACTTCTTGAAATTCAGCGAAGGCTCATGCAGGGTCCTGCACCTGGGGAGGAATAAATGCATACACTGTACAAGTTAGGGGCTGATCTCCTGGAAAGCAACTCTGTGGAGAAGGATGTGGGGTCCTGGTGGACAGCTGTTTGGCCACGAGTCAGCAGTGTGCCCTTGTGGCCAAGAAGGGATCCTGGGTTGCGTTAGGAGTAACACTGCTAGCAGGTTGAAAGAGATGATTGTTCTTTTCTACTCAGCCCTGGTGAGGGCAAATGTGGAGTACTCTGTGCAGTTTTTGGCTCCTTGGTAGAAAAGGAACATGGATCTCCTGGAGTGAGTGCAGTGAAAAACTACTGAAATGATGAAGGGACTGAATCTTCTCTCATATAAGGAACTGCTGAGGGAGCTGGGCCTGTTCAACTTCAAGATGAGAAGGCTCAGGGGGATCTGATCATGTAAGTACCTGAGGGGAGGATATCAAGAGGACATGGCCAGGCTCTTCTCAGCAGTGCCTAGTGCCAAGACAGGAGGCAACAGGCACAAACTGAAACATAGGAAGTCCCATCTGAACATGAGAAAAGACTTCTTTATTGAGCACCGGAACAGGTGGCCCAGCATCTCCTTCCCTGGAGATACTAAAAAGCTATCTGGACACAGTCCTGTGTAACCTGCTCTAGGGAACATTGCCAGAGCAGGAAGATTGGACTAGATGATCTCCAGAAGTTCCTTCCAACCTCAGCCATTCTGTGAAAACATAGATAGAGAGACTTTGAAGGATGTTTGGGATCTAGTCCCTTGTAAATTTTCAAAGGGAAATGAGCATCTAGTTGCTCTCTGCAATTCTTCCTCTAATTCTTTCCCCATGGAAATATGTCAGCAGGAGAAGTCAGGTCTCTTGTCTGAAAGTACTTTGCTTTCATCATAGAACTTACCCTCTGTGTTTAGAAGCATTTGCAGTTTATGTCACTGAGGATATAATTATAGAATTATATAGTGAATAAGAATTATAGAAGTGAAATAGTCCTCATGCTTCAGGGCATAGACTTTTTTTTCAATTAGTGAAAGAAACAACTTTCTCGTGGGATAATATTGCTCACAATGCAGTTCAATGGTTTTGAGCTCATTTTTATGCCAGGCATTATCCATTGTAAGAAATAAGAAAATGAATTTTATTAATCATTGATTTGGTTCATTCTGTCTATTTTTAAATTACTCAATTTTGATAATGCTTATATTAACTTATTCTTAATATCTGAAGACACTGAATAATACTGATGAAATATTTGAATTGGCAATGAAAGAAAAAATCATAGAATAAAAAAATCTGCTTTTTCCATTTTTCATTATTTATTTATTTATTTATTTGCCAAGAGCTGCCCATTAAATTTTGTTTATAAAATACAAGCTGTCTCAAGTACTTGGTGAAGGAGCACTTCAAAATAATCAACGTGGATTCTTGTTATTTGTCCCATTAGAGAGCAATTGTTAATATAAAAAGAGGAAGATGGATTACTTAGCACGTGAGCAATATTTTGTATAGTACACATTCAGACAATAGATAAATCTCATTTGTATCTTAACAGAGGCATTGAAATAGACTTGTATATTACATCTGTCAAACAAAAGGAAAATCTCTTAATATAGTTAATTTAGCAATACATGTTAAATAGTCTAGATTCTGACCTTTCTAGGTGTTCCCTATTCTCTCATTATCACTGTGAGATCATCACGATAATATACGAGGCTCCAAAAGTAATGTCTCCTATTTTATTGTGTTGGCCCACAGTGTCAGAGATGGATGTCGGTGGTATGGCAGTAGAGGTTGAACCTTCCCACCAATATTCCATTACATTTTGTTGGTGTGTGACAGATGGCAGCAAAGGGGCAGTCTGACATGGAAGTTCATATGAAGCTAAGGTGGTGTCATTAAATTAGCCCAGATGAAAAAAATGGCACCCACTGACATTCATTGACACTTGTTGAACGTTTCTGGAGACCAAGCAGTGGATGTGAGCACAGTGAGGTGGTGAGTGGTGCCTTTCAGCAGTGATGACAGCAGCAGTGGGGCACTTCTGCTGGTGCCGATTTTTACAAGCGCGGCATGCAGGCTCTTGATCATGGCTGTGGAAAATGCAGAGCTAATGGTGGTGGCTTCGTTCAGAAATAGTGTTTTGTAGTTGAGAATTTGCTGTATCAAATACTTTTGTGTTCTTTGTAGTTTCAATAGAAACAAACAGGAGGCATTACTTTTGGAGCACCCTACATATTTTCTGTATTAACAAATCATGAGATTGTCCCTCCTCTCTTTTATTCAGCTTTGGAAATTGGACTTATCTATGTACAGAAACACTCCCATCAAATAAATCGCTCAGTGTGAGCATTTTATTCATTTCTGCCCTTCAGTAACAGAACTAATGACCGCTTCTGAAACTGTGATACAACCAAAAATAACTCTTCCCACCCTTTTCACAGTCAGGCCTGTGAATAATAACTAATTGCCAGTTGTCTCAACTTAATTAAATCCTCATCAGTTCTCCTGCTATGGCAAAAGCTCTCCCAAGCTACAGGAGTCAGGAAGATACATCATTCAAAAATAAGACTGAGTCAGTAAGGCATGGTCACCATGTATTTGAGTTCATGGAGAGACAGAAAAGAAGCACAAAAGGTGGTAAGCTGACTTTATCCAAACTTGCTAAGGTGAATGTTCACGTAAGCTTTAATTGTTCAGCTTGACAGCATTTCTTGCAGTGCTTCATCTACTGTGTCAACTAGTGTTGACAGTGAAGTGGGATGCTCAGAAATGCAACATGTTACAGAACTGAAGAATTCTCCCTCTTACCGGAGTGGTTGTTTCAGGAGAAACAACTAATAATCCATTTCTTATATTTACTTCAGGCATAAGTCAAAAGTGCATTAACAAACATTTTTTTTCTTTATAGGAACTTCCTAAGTTTCTTGAAGACCTTGCTTCAACTGATGCTGATCTGCCTTGGAACAGGTCTAAGAATCGTTTCCCAAACATTAAGCCATGTATGTGCGTTAAATAAATAACTCCTCCATTTTGTTCTCTGCCTTCAGTAGCGCAGCAAATATTTTGAACGCAACTGTGTTTTTGTTTGGCCATATAATCATATCTGCATTATGAAATAATTTTGTCAAGTCGGTCTTTCCACTGTTTTGGTTTTAAAGACAGGTTTATTTGCAAGTACCTTCCAGCTTGCTCTCGCAAGCTTTAACATGCAGGTGCAAGAAACTATAGCTTCAGTAGTTTCTTAGCTTTGTAATTCAACCCATGTAGCAAACTCTTTAACATTCTTCCTGTTTTTTTTCCTTTAGTGTGAAGTTATTTTTTTAAACTATAAAATCCACATGTTTGTGCATTCAGCTACCACAGGAGCCTGGGTTTGCTTTCTTGTGGATATGTGTAAATGTGCTGCAAAGGTTTGGTAGAAGATCAGAGTGACTGTAGGATAACTTATAAGCCAAGGCTAGATTTTATCACAAGAGACAGGAGTCTGTCTCTCTGTACTCAACACTGCTTCATTTTTCAGTTAATAAGACAAGAAATGTCATTATTATTTTAAGCATTAGCTGTGATGTGAGATGAGGAGCATGGCATTCCTTGGTTAATAATGCTACATTCTGTGCTATTAACTTTTCACAACAGCTGTTACTCCTATCCACTGCCTTATTCCAGATGAGTTCTAAATTACAGTCACTAAAGATTGATATTCATGACACAGTAAAATATAAACTGATGAGTTTCAAAAGTTCTTAACTTTTTATTCTGATTTTTTTTTTAATAAAGTGTGGACCAAACTTCAAAATTTGGAATGTTTCAGCAGTTACTTATTCACACATGACATCTTTCCTATTTTTCATCATTTCTGAATGCACACTGCGGGCCCAAATCAGAAACTCTCAATCACTTACTATTTAGTCTTCTTTGAAACAAACTTCTCTGTAATTGATGAGCTTGCCTTACGTAAAAGAAGTTTTGAAATTGCCAGGGTCTGGCTTAAATCTTTCACATGATGGAAAGACTGGCAGTTCCCCTGATTCTTCTGTCTGACTTGTATGGCGGATGCCTGTGCCAGAACAGGATGGCTTAAAGAACGTGGGCTACTTTTAGGTAGAGGATCCTCCCATACACACATCACATTTTAGGTTTTGGATTATTCAGCATTTTGATAAATATATTTTTATATATATTAAAATTTGTCTGTAACCAGGATGACTATAAAATAATGGAAATTGTTTAAATTGCCTTTGTAATGAGTGTTCTGCTGTGCCAAGTATCGTTGTGTTAATAATAATGCTGCTGTCTAATTCATTTGTAATCCATGGACATTTGTTACCTAAATCAATGTTTTCTTAATTAAACTTTTAGTTAACTAGACTTTATTTCCACCATAGATAACAACAACAGAGTAAAGCTGATGCCTGATGCTGGTATTCCTGGATCTGACTACATTAATGCCAGCTATGTATCTGTAAGTAGAAAGTCTCTCACAGTTTCACTATTTTTATTTTCTTGTACAAGAGTCAAAAAATAACTTGCAAAAAGAACAGCATTCTTTCATTCACTACAGCTACTGTTTCTATGTTGTTGTAGTTAAAATATATTTCTCGTTATCAACTTTCTTTCTATGCCTCACATTTTCTAGTTGTGTTCTCAGTAAATTCTTTATCTATACTTTTCTGTCTCCAGTCTTGCCTAACTCATCTTTATTCTATTCATGCTCAAAGTGTAACTCATGGTTGTGTATTTATTTTGCTGTAGCACTGGATGGTGGTTTCAAGTGAGGTCAGGACTTGATTTGCATGAAGTGCAATTTAAACACGTAGCAAAACGTGCAGGTGGTAGTCTAAACAGTTGACACAACAGCAAGTAGAAACAGTTATTTCCAGGTGACTAAGAGATGTTCACAGGGAATCAGCTAGAGAGCTGAGAATGGATGTCTTATCTCAACAACATCCTCCTTTCTCATTAGCAAAAGTATGAAATTTCCTGATTCTGACAAGTAGCAGAAAGAAAGAGCCATGACACCTTGTTACTTGGGTGCTTGGCTGTGGAACACACAGCCACTGAGGAGACCAGATGGAGCCTGGCCTAGTCTTTACCTTGCTTGTCATAAACATGCCACAGAATAGGCAATGCAAATAGCAACTTCCAAAAAACTGTTGCAGATGCCAGCTGCAGAAAGTATACCCTGCTGAGATTTTGTGTCTTTACTGCAGATAAACATCTCAGTTTAGATCAATGTTCCTCAGCAAATAGACCCATTTCTCAGGGCTAAATCTTTAGCCTTTGTATGCTCTCACTTTATATACTTGTGGAATTGTAAATATATAAATGCACATAGGTGTAAATATACAATATGTGTGTATTTACCTATCTCTTTATACAGGTGTAGATGTGTAGAGATGGGGAATGAGAGATTGTGTATATACTTTTAACAAATGGGAAATGTGATGCTATTTTAATTTTTACTTTTAAACAAGAAATAATCAGTAACTGAACTATGGATTTTGCATACCTGAACTGCAGCTCCCCAGCCTCCTTGGGAGGATTAACACAGTTTCCCACTGCCACCTGTTCTGTATATTACAGATGGAATAAGTAAGAGGCAGCTGTGAATTATAGGGCTATAATTCCAATGAGGAGCTTCGAAGGTGCTATAAACCACTGTGTCATTTTTTTTGAGCAATAAACTGGACTATGTGATAACACAGACTGCTGGCTCTACAGCCATAAGCTTATTGTTATAATTGCTACTGCTGTTGTAAATATTCTGCAGGGTATGTTTGGATTGAGAAAACAGATCCATGAGAACCATGCTCGGCTCAGCATTTACACAGATTTTTCAGCTTCCTTTCCCCAGATTTGTACTCAATTTATCAAAGAACTAAACTGTGGAAGCCAACACTGAAAAAAAAAACAAAAACAAACAAAAAAAACCTCTCAGCCTCTAAAGACAGTTTCTTGAAGACCCTTATCTGAGATCACTTTTTTTGAGTAAGTTCCAACTCCATTTTTGAACAGATCATGGCTGGATGTCCAGGCCCAAAGGATTGTTGTAAATGGAGTTAAATCCAAATTGCAGCTGATCACAAGTAGTACTTCCCAGGGCTCGGAATTGGGAACAATTTTATTTAATATATTTACCAATTATATTGATGAAGAATTGAGTGCACCCTCAGCGTATTTGCAGGTGACACCACGTTGGTTGGAAATGTTGATCTGTTTGAGAGAAGGAAGGCTCTTCAGTGGAATTAGGATAGACATGTCCAATCACGTGACATTCAATAAATTTCAGTGCTAGGTGCTGCACTTGGGTCTTAACAACCCCATGCAGAAGTATAGGCTTGAGAAAGAGTGGCTGGAAAGATGCCCAGTGGAAAAGGACCTGTGGGTGCTTTTCAGCATCCAGCTGAATGTGAGGCAGCAATGTGCCCAGGAGACCAGGAAGGCCAGTGGCATCCTGGCTTGCATCAGAAGTAGCATAGCCAGCAGGGCTAGGGAAGTGATTGTCCC
>JAOWBP010000001.1:35036981-35049098 GCA_028571105.1 Tragopan temminckii
GAACAATTTTATTTAATATATCTACCAATTATATTGATGAGGAATTGAGTGCACCCTCAGCGTATTTGCAGGTGACAGCATGTTGGTTGGAAATACTGATCTGTTTGAGAGTAGGAAGGCTCTGCAGTGGAATTAGGATAGACCTGTCCAATCACGTGACCTTCAATAAATTTCAGTGCTAGGTGCTGCACTTGGGTTCTAACAACCCCATGCAGAAGTATAGGCTTGAGAAAGAGTGGCAGGAAAGTTGCCCAGTGGAAAAGGACCTGTGGATGCTTTTCAACATCCAGCTGAATGAGAGGCAGCAGTGTGCCCAGGAGGCCAGGAAGGCCAGTGGCATCCTGGCTTGCATCAGAAGTAGCATAGCCAGCAGAGCTAGGGAAGTGATTGTCCCTCTCTGCTTGGCACTGGTAGGAATGCAGCTAGAGTACTGTGTTCAGTTTTGGGCCCCTCTCTATAAGAAGAACATGGAGTTGCTCAGCTGTGTGCAGAGAACAGCAGTGAAGCTGGTGAAAGGACTAGAAAACAAGACATCTGAGGAGCAGATGAGAGAACTAAGGTTGTTTAATCTGGAGTAGAAAAGGCTGAGGGGAGACCTCATTGCACTCTACAACTACCTGAAAGGAAGGTGCAACAAGGGTGGATGTCTATTCTTAGGTGACAAGAGACAGAACATGAGGAAATGGCCTCAACATGGCACTTAGGTTTAGCCTTTAGTATTAGGTGGATGGTTTAGCTTAATGATCTTAAAAGTATTTTCCAATCTGAATTATTTTAGGATTCTATTCTATGATTCTTGAGGATCACTGGAAGGACAAGTCATCAATGTTGCTTGTAGCTTGCACTAGCCCTCACACTGCTTCTCAGTTGTTTCTTTTGCCCAGCTTCTCCTTAGGACTATTTTAATTATACTTTGCTGGCCTTCTCCTGATAAATTTCTTTGTGAGTGGATCTGCATTAAGACTAATATGACAATTTAGATATTTATGAATGAGAACTCCTGACCTGATGTCCCTTCAATTTCTTTGCTAAAAGAATTTCTAGTAGGATTGCATTTCCCAAACTTTATTAGAACATTGGCTCATGACTGATCTATTCAGTGGAAAAAATGCTTTACATCCTTAGGTTTCCATGGCCATCTGCCAGACCTACACCAATTAGTTTAGTACATCTGACAAGGTTCTAGCCTTAGGCTTCATAGCTACTGGCAGAAGTCACGTGCAAACTCTTTTTTCCCTTGCCACTCATTATGTATTAAATATTCTCTTTTTCTTAGGGCTACTTATGTCCAAATGAATTTATTGCAACTCAGGGACCGTTACCAGGGACAGTGGGTGATTTCTGGAGAATGGTGTGGGAGACTAGAGCAAAAACTCTAGTGATGCTTACACAGTGTTTTGAAAAAGGACGGGTAAGTTACTAATGTACAGCATTTTATATACCAGAAAACTCTGTATGTAGTTTCTGTAAAATTTACAGCATAATGATTGTTAATTAGTAATCACTTCCCTGCAGATAAGATGCCATCAGTACTGGCCAGAAGACAATAAACCAGTGACTGTGTTTGGGGATATAGTAATTACTAAATTGGTGGAAGATATTCAAATAGACTGGACCATCAGAGATCTAAAAATTGAAAGGGTAAGTCACACCTGGAAGCTCACTGAATAAAATGCACCCAACAACTCAACATTAGAGGTACTCCGATCCAACACTCAGCTACCCCTCATTATTCTTTTAATCTTTTAATGTGTACACACTATACTGGCTGGTTTTCCTGAGCATTTTGTTTTCACTCCTGTTTTTTGTTTTTTTTTTTCTTCTGAGAATTTCCTCCAGGTTCTATCACAAAGAACTCAGATATGTGGCCAACGTGCTATGAAGGGCCTATCGAGGTTACTGAACCTGGTCTTGTGGGAGGTGCAATTTCTATTTGGACACCTCAGTTGTCTCTTCTAGAAAGGAGTAATCCTAACCATTCTGTTATCAGACAAATCCCTTTGAATGTGTCCCTCTCAGATTAAAGGGCATGCTTGGCTGTAGTGCAGCTGTTTTGCATTGTACCACCAGCCATATTGTCCTCCACCCCCAGGAAATTCACCCAATATAAACGAGAATCATCAGTATTACTCCCACTCTTTGTGCTGGGAATGGAGGTGGCAGAGTACAGCTTACGTGTTCATCTTTCTCATGATCCACAACTATAGTTTCCACACTTTGGAAAAACCAGCACCTGGCATTAAGTCAGACCAGCAGGTGGACTTGGAAAGGAATCTGAACACAATGACCCAAGATGAAGTCAGCCTTCTTTTGCAGAGCACTGACTTGTTGTATGTAGTGCAGTCACATCTTAGGACCCAAATTCCGCTATCCAAGTACGAAGATGCATTAACATCCTGTGGCTTGTGCGCATTACAAAAGAAACACAGCAGTTAGGGGGTTGTTTCAATCGTCAGTCCTGTATGGTTATGCACAAAGTTCAAGACGACTGACTGCTTTAAAGTGACTGAGAGAAGGATTGTTTTTATTTGTTTTTGTTTGTTTTTCCCCAGCTAAAATAAGACACAGGGTACACAAAATTAAAAAGGGATTATTTTGTGTAAAAATGCATGCCAGCAAAATGCAAAGTCACATATTAGTGAGGGTGAGTCGGATAGAAAACAAGATAATTTAAGCTGAGTTGACTGAGTACTCTGCTTACAATAGCTGAAATATCCCCCATGAGAGCATACCACTTAATGTGCTGTACTTCTGTCTTTAAGATTGCACTTCGCCTTTCATCTAAACTGATGGATTCTTAATCATTTTCCAGTGCAGCTAAAATATATACAAAATAATTCATATTTACTGCCATATTGCATTCAAAAACATTTCTACTTTTTTTTTTAATCGATCAATTTTAATAATACAGCAAATTAGTTTCTACATGTAATTATTCACAGTTTCTTGGTGGTTTAGTTTTTTTTTTTTTTTTTTGCAATATGAAAAGATCAAATGGTTGGTTCAAAACAAACCAAATATGAGCTAGTTCATTACAAAAGAGTTGATTAATATGGAACTCATGAAAATTCTGCTGAGTACTATCAAATTTTTAGATACTGTCTGTGACTGAGGTGGTTCATGACTTGCAAACTACTAGGAATGGAAAGGATATACTGTGGAATTGTAGTTGCACTGTCATCTTGTATTATTTCCGCTAAGATTTTCCTTGATTCCTGTTGGAAATGCGATAGTGGGTTAGACAGGGTTTGGCCTGATCCAGTGCTTTTATTGTTATGTCCTTCATGGTTAATTTAGATACCAGGTCATAACCAGCTGCTCTTGTTGAGTTGCTATTGCTGTTGCTCTGATTGAGAGGGCACCAAATACTTAGAAAATATATTTGTGTTTACTAGTGGATTTGTTTGCCTTAACTATGATAGACCAGTATTAGAATAGTTGCTTTCCCGTAAATAAATTTGGCAACCCAGTTCAGTGAAGTTCCAGACAAGCTCTAGAAATATCAAAATGTAAGCCAGAAATGATACCTACACAATGAATTAAGTCAAAAAGAGAGTGTCTGCGGAAATCTTGAAAGATGCCATCTTTCTCAAAAAACTCACCATAAGATCTGTGCACAAGAAATTACTCCTAAATACAAGAACCATCTTTGAGTTAGTATGGTATTCTGACTTTCTTTGCTATGTGAAGTTGCTGAGAAGTTTAGATGTAGCTTACTTTCTATCATATTTCTTCTGCAAAAAACCTACCTTTTTTTATTTTACAGCATGGAGACTGCATGATGGTACGGCAGTGTAACTTTACTTCATGGCCAGAACATGGAGTCCCTGAAACTACTGCTCCAATTATCCACTTTGTAAAACTTATCCGTGCAAGTCGAGCACATGATAATACGCCGATGGTGGTTCACTGCAGGTAAGCATATTCATCAAATCATTACTTAGTATCTTGTCATTCTAAGTTAATATTAAAGCTCAGGGAAACTGAACGAAATCTGAGTACTTGAGCATGGCTCTATTATGGATAGTAGTGAAGTTTTCTCCATTAGGGTTCCTTGTGCCTTAATCAGAGGTAAATACCCAATTAGGCCTGTTCTTCCATAATCTGAAATCCCACTGAGATGACATCAGTGGATGTTCTTATGGACAGCCTAATCCAGTGGGTGAAAATCCTGCCTATGGCAGGGGTGCTGGAACTAGGTGACCTTTAAGGTCCCTTCCAAACCAAGCCATTCTGTAATTCTACGTTTACAGCTCTGAAAAATTAATGTCTAAGTATTGCATTTAACATCTACATATCATTACCATGAGGAAGAAACTATTTGGGAACCACAGAGAATGACAAATACGTATAGAGTATTGCATATGTTGGATTTCAAACTTGGATGCCTGTAAACATTTAAAATCTATATTTAGGCTCTTAAATAAATGTGCTGGTGGTTAGAAGTGTTCAGCTCTGAACGGAGAGGTCTGGGCTTGACTCTGCCTCATTCTCAGTGGGAGTAAGGAAATGTGTGGACAAAAAAGCTAGGCTTGTTGTCACAGACCCTGTCTTTCTCCAGTTAGTTTATTATGAACTAGGGTAGTTTTTATTTGTCCTCCATGTCCTATAGATGCCTTCCACAATGGATGGTAAAATCTGGTAAAATTTTATTTGACATTGTTGTCCTTGACCATTTGGCATTTTCCTCTACTGCAGGGGACAAAGAGACTGTTATAGGAAAGAACTTATATGCTGAGGTTACTTATATGCTTTGGGCCCTTTTGCAATGAATCCCATCCCCTTTTCTCAGCACAGATACATGGCTGTGCATGAGCAAGATGCTCTGCCCATGCTCCTGATGATTATGAAGCAGCCTGTTTTCTCATATCCAGAAAACTCTTTTTTTATATTCTGCTTCTAGATCCTGAAGGTTCTATGTAGTTTTGCTATATGTTACGTGATTACCTCCATAATATACTCTATATTTAATAATTAGTTGCAGAAAAGACTAACAGTGATTTTTAAAAAATCCTATTCATTCTCAGGCCCTTGATTAAAACAACACTAGCTACCAGTGTGTGCTGTGCATTTATCTTCATTTTAAAATAATTTTCTTTTAAATGTTTTGCTAGATCTTGTGTTGGGTTTCCTCAAATAGAAAAAGCATCACAGAATCCAGACGTGATTTCAAACAATCTTGTGATTTCCTTTTCTTTTTTTTTAATCAGTGAAATTTAGAAAATTCAAAGGAAAGTTGTAGGGTTGTGTTTCTTCCTCTGTGGGTTCATTTAGTTAAATCCCACTTTCCTATAGAACTCCTTGTAAAGTCAAAGTCAGAACACAACTTCACTTTATCTCCTTCACTTTATCTGAGGAGACATACACACAAAACTAGTGCAAAATCTTTCATTTTCATTTTCCCACAGTTTTCTTCTCCTAATCGGTGTACTTTAATAACCAAGATTTTCTGAGGAAATATTTTGTATAAAAAAAAATGAATAAAAACTCATTTTATCTTGTGCATTATGTTTGCAGTGCTGGTGTTGGAAGAACAGGTGTTTATATTGCTCTTGACCATTTAACACAACATATAAATGACCATGATTTTGTGGATATCTATGGCCTTGTAGCTGAGTTAAGAAGTGAAAGAATGTGCATGGTCCAGAATCTGGTAAGATGTAACAGTGTATTTAAATTTTGTTTTCCTGATGTTAAAAATTAAGTCGTTGATATTCTGATCTAAAAAAACTAGACTAGAAATCAAATACAATTCAGCTGGCTCTTATATTTTCTATTAATTCCTGCTTCTATTTGGATTACAAATGTATGCTTTTGTATATTTTTAACTAGATTCTGGTCAGCAAAGTATTGCCTAGTGCAGAAATGAGTGCTGAAATGCTCGGATTTTAGAACCTTAATCATAATTTCCTAAACTCTCAGAAAGTTCAAGTTTTGAGTGATGTACAGGTGTTGAATAAAACACGGCTTCATAAATTGCTTCAAATAAAATAACACATTTGGACAGAATTCAGCACAGACTTGACAGTCTGTAAAATTAAGGCAGTGTTGTTTGTTGGATCTGAAAAAAAAAAGGATTTATGACATTCTTATTATTAAGTATGGAGGACCTGCTTGTGAGGAAGGCTTCTACTGTGTTAGGATGTCTGGGTATTTGTAAAGGAATAATAGCAGAATTTAAAGATGTTCTTAAATGCCCAGTGGAATGGCAATCCGACTGTATTTGCATGAACTTTTTTACATAAGTGTCCTGCAGGCCATTTCTAACCAAGGCTGCTGCCTGAAATCTTTGACTCTACTGCATGACTTTCCAATATACCATGACTTTCTATATACTAGCTTCAAAATCCTGCGACAGCTTGCTCTCTGTCCAGGTCATCTCTAACTCATGTTTTCAGACTACAAAATGCAGATCAGCACTAAAACTTGCCACAGGAGAACTGAACCTTGTAAAGTTTTATGGCAGATTCAGTAGTCAGGCTATTCTGACAGCTCTGTTATAAAACACTGTTTAGTAGTCTATATTTCAGATTTTATGTGATCAGCATAGAGGATGTGGAGAGAGAAGCCTCAGGAACTCATCTCCAGAACACAGTTTAGAGATTCCTCAGTGAAACTGTCTGCAGGATCTATGAGTAAAATAAAAAATCAGTTGCTGTCAGACCTATTTTTTTCCTTGATTATAACTTAAAAATAATTTTCCTTTGCCAGCAATTATTGTCTGAGCACAGAACGGCCTATATTTGTGCAAAGAAACATCTCCGCAGTTACCACACTCCTACCACACTCACAACAAGCTGCATGCAAGTCCTCTATAGGGAATGACCTGAAACACGCTGGGAATTATTTGGTGTGGATCAAAACCGTGCAAGAGACTTCAAATGTTTTGAGGATGACCAACTTCCACCATCTGGCAGTGTCCCCACTGATTAATTCACTACTACTGAGATATAATCTCAGTCTCCATACCTGTCTAGTTTTATTCTTTTATTTCATTATTTATTTCATCCTGAATTGCCTTCTTTTATTTTCTCTTTTCAGCAGTTATTACCCACAGTTACCTTATGTCACTGGTGGTGTCAGAGTAACTTTAGTTGCCCACCCTTGGCATTACAGTCTATTAAAAATCATGCTACAGTACAAGAAGTATCACAGAAAACAGTGTGGGTTTTTCACTGGTAGCAATGGTGCATCCCAGAACATGTAGATTTACTTGAACTTTTGCATTTGAGTGCACCCTGCTGGTTCTCTCTATGTTGTAAAGAGGGAAATTCTTTGTTCAGTTTCTTCAGTCTAACTAGTGACAAAAACTAATCAAACACATCTTCATAGATCACACCTTTACAGAAAAATAAGGGACAGCCTATTGTTCTCAGAGATTATTAGTATAATTTAATATTTTTACTATACATAACAATTAACATCTTTTGACAAATTTTAACACCTTATACCTTGCGATGCATGAAATCAGGTCAGATATATGTGATATCATCAAAGTATGGAGATGACTAAGTTAAACTGCAGTTACTTTCATAATACCTGAATGTTATATAAAAAATCTAAAAGTATTTTTGTTTCATAAGTATTTTTTTTTCTAATGAAATGTCTTGAAATTCACATCTTTACAGGCACAGTATATCTTTTTGCATCAGTGTGTCCTGGATCTGCTGACAAGCAGGGGAAGTAGCCAACCAATATGTTTCGTAAATTATTCAGCACTTCAAAAGATGGACTCTCTGGATGCCATGGAAGGTAAACAGATACAAATTATCTCAAAATTGTTTTTTCATAGCAGGTGAATTGACTTGTCCAGTCTAAGAAGCAAAAACAAATATTCTGACAAACATTTTCTGGCTTCAGAAGAATAAAGGCGTAACATTTTGCTTTCCTATAGCCTCCCTTGTGGTAACAGCCATTGCTCAAGCCTTCCACCCTTTTTCCCGTGAGATCTTCTCACTTCAGCCAAAACAGTTATCTGCCATTAGGTACTATTTGTTTACAAAGTAAGATAAAGTAATATATCTGTTTCTTTTGTAGGTGATGTGGAGCTTGAATGGGAAGAAACTACCATGTAAATACTAAGACTAAATATTAAAGATGAGATTTTGAAAGTCAAAGTCATATTTTTCTAAGCAAAAGGGCCAAAGTACACTCCTCTATTTTGATGATTAAAACAGACGCAACTGATTGAAACAGCTTTTCTTCTATCAATGTGCCTCCATATATGTTATTTTATTCAGATCACTGAGCAATAATGCTATGAAGTACTTTTGCACAGACTGCACTTCTGCTGTTACATGAGTACTACATTCAGTATGTATGTATTTAAATAGAAAGTGTTTGAACATATTCTTTTTTTCCACTTATCTTCGTAAATGAGGAAAAATGAGCCAAATAAGATGTCAAAAAAAAAAAAAAAAAAATTCCCAGTGAACTTATTTTTGTGTGTATTTGCTGTGTTCATTGCGTTTTGGTTTTAAGTAAAAGCTACAGTTCCTTGAATCATTCTTGCTAGATTGGTTTTAATGTTGCTGTCAGTTCCTGCAGATCAATTCCATTATCATCACGATGATCTTTACCTAAATGTGCATTCTTATGTTTTGAATCTTTTTTTATGAGTGGTAACATATCAGCTGATGATCCTGAACAGCTGAAGAGTCACCTTCTGACATGCGGAGGATTATTCTGCTTTTACACAGCACACGGTAGCTCTTCAGGGACACTTGGGGCTATTTAAGACAACTTATAGTTGGTGGATTGGTTTTTTTAAATGTACAATGGTGATTGCAAATGTTCAACACAGAAGAAAGTATTTTACATTCCTCCTACTTTTAAAAACAGATAACTACAAAAAAAAAAAAAAAACCCGACAACTAAACAACTAAAAATCTATTACCTATTCTAGCGTGTGTTAGATTGACTTGAGTAAATGAATGTTTATAATTCATTCACATCTTTAGTATTCAGTATTTTAAAAGGAAACTCTACATTTAATATTTTTTATAATGCAGCACCAAAAGAAAAAAAAGCTCCCTTTTCAGGTTTGGTGAATCACTGTAGAGATGAAAAAGTACAGGAAGTAGTGTTAGGGAATTTAATGAAAATCATTTTCCACTGATTATTGTTATCAGAGAGAAATCTGAATCAGGAATGAGAGAAGCAGGAACCACTTACCTGAGGAGCAAACCAAAAACTGTTGAGTATGAAGACTACAGTGAGAATTAAACTCTGCACCTTGGTTTACAGGGAAGTATTCAGATGATATTATTAGGTAGGGAGACTGTCATCTCATTTTTTCTCTGTGTAAATAAATATATCATTGGGATAAGGCTGTGACCTTAATTTGAAATGGAAAACATAAAAGCAGAGAGACTTTGGAATTTCCACTGTATATTCTGTTTGACAGATAAAATCCATAGCCTTGTGGAGGCATCAAATGCAGGAAAATCAGACAAACTTTAGAAACTAGGAAGGTGTAAATGTGTGTGTTTGTGTGCACACAACTGTAAATGAAAGCTTTCCATATCTTTGACTGTACCTACCAAACAGAAAATACTGTACAGCACGTAACCTGATATTTATTCATAAGTGGACAGCAGAAGGTGTTTGATGTCTTTTTAGAATCTGGCAAGGATGGTGCAGATTATAAATCAGTGAGGACCCTTTCAGCAGAAAGTGCCAAATACCTTAAATGAAAATCAAAAGGGAGTATTTGAGGAGATGAAAATGGTCTACGAAGATATTTTGGGGGATCTGTCTTTGATGAAGACTGACGGTATTGCAAACATCACCTGTCAAGCTAAAAGGAAAACAATGCCTTTTAAAGCTGGGTAGAGGGAGAGAGAGGTGATGTCCACAGCTGTTCAAGTCTCTGGCAAAGCATTCGGTAGAGCTCTAGTTACATTTGGTTCATATGAAACATGTGTTCTTCATTTATTATACACGTACTTTAAAGTATTCTGACAAATTACTTATAGGGGCTTACAGATGTTTTTCATGATTTGTATTTGCACTTGGTAGCAGTACATGTAGCACTGTGATAAACTGACATTATAAAGTCATAATCTTGTCTAATCTTCTGCATGACAGGGGAATATACATATGTATGTCATTACTTTTTTGTTGTTGTTGAGAAAAGCTAAGTAGCCTCTTGCAACTTACAGTACAACTCCAGAAGTTCAAAACGTGCTCGAACGTTTTCTGTTTCATTGAATATTTATCACAAAGACTCTTACATCTTCCTGTAGGGGACCTGCCTGTAGTCAAACTCAATTCATTATCATATTTATCTGACATCTTAGTAAGATGTCAGAATACGTATCTCTGTTCTGTAGGACAAATTAATTAAAAATGGAATTTAATTAAAATAGTTATACATAGTAGCAATTTGATACGTGCTACCTTGATATATTTTGCACTGTATTAAGGATAAAAGCCAAAAGTCAGTATAAACTGGCTCCAATTCCCAGGACACATGGTAAGGGAAAAAAAGACTCTCCAAGCTATTCTCTTTGAGAGCCATTTTTCAGTATAAATAGAGCAGCAGTTCATTGACCTCCTCACGTGCCCACCAATGATTTACACGGACTGGGGAGCATTCCTCAGACCTCTATCCAGTCACAAAGAAAAAGATTCTGTAGTCTCTTGTCTTCCAGCTCCTTCCTTTTACAGCGGCTCCTGTGGTGGTTCTGCTGGTGGAACCGAGAGCCAGAGGTGGGCAAAATTTATCCAGTTGCTATTTTAAGAATATATATACATACAATTTGTCACTCAAATTTCTATAGATTCATGGCATAGGTAGTGTAGCAAGAATACAGTCTATCAAAAGCAGAGACTGAACGAAGAATGAATAAGAACTGGGGAATACCCAAATTTTACAGAAAGATTAGAATTACACTTAAATCAGGTCATACTTTAATTATTCGGTATATTTCTATAAAACTTGGCATTGGCATAAAATTGGCCTCTCTGTATGTATCTATAGCCAGTTCTGTTGGATGTCTTCAGAAGAGACTACTGTCAGTGCCCTTAACAACAGATCTCCTCTGTTTACAAAAGTAATAGAGCAGCAGCACATTACACTCATGTTAAATTTGAAGCATTTTTTAAACTGTTACAAGAGCTGATAAAAATAATCCACTTTCCCAATTAGTACATATCAGAAGCTATTCAGCAATTTAATTTCATAACATTGCATGAAAGGTCACTCTTGTGTGCGATCTGTGTATTCCTATATTACAGAGTATGCTTATATACAGTTATTAAGAAAAAAGTAGCAAAGAGTAATGTATTAATCATATTTCACACTGAGGTCATGTATGACAGTGAGCTTCCCTGGTTACATCCAGAGATGTAAAATGTCTCCTAGATTTGGAAATTACACTTCAGTTAGTCAGAGAAGGAAACAAACCTTTGCAAACACAAAATGTTTTTTCCATGCCAGAATCACACTGCACAACTAGTGTCTGCTTCACCAAGGTTAACCTCAGAAGTGCCTTAATGTGCATTGCTTACTATTTGCAAAGCACATTCAGAACCAAGCCTGGAAATACAGAAATGGAATCGAAGACAAAAAGGAACAGAAGAGTGCTGATCAATCTACAAGCATACCTGATAAAGAATCATCTTCCAACAAAAGAGGTGCTTAAGTGGAGTTACCATCCAGTTACCTAAAAAAAAAGTCCACAGTATATGTATCTAATTTTATGATTGATAAAAAATCAGATTAAAATTTATACTTACGTAAATCCAGGTCAAAATATCAATTTCATGGAGTCACAATTTTAATCACTGCAGAGTTACAGCACAAAATGGTCTCATGGTTGTTTCCAAGTGAGTTTTCATGGTATGCAAGAAGCACAGAGCAAACATCATTCAGATACTGATTTGTGCTACTCAATTTATTTTGAAATAAATTTTAAAGTCCTACTATATGTTTTTCCTAGGTGGAAAAACATGTCTTGCTGCCTCTTCCAAAAAAGATATTTCCAATACTTTATCTTCACAAACAATGGGCTATTGACCATTCCTCTAATCTAGATTGAAGGAAGGGATGCCATCCAGAGGGACCTTGAGAGGCTAGAAAGGTGGGCCCGGGTGAACCTGATGAGGTTCAAC
>JAOWBP010000001.1:35049198-35063750 GCA_028571105.1 Tragopan temminckii
GGGGGGTTGGAGATTTATGATCCTTGTGGTCCCTTCCAACCCTGGCCATTCTGTGATTCTGTGATTCTGTGTGATAGATATGAAGTTGTTTTTAATTGGAAACAATTTGATTTCTAGCAGAGCAGTTCTATTCATGTTTATCACTGTGTATAGAAGCTTGTGCTGACATGTGGTGCATTTCTAAAACTGGTACCTCATACCTGGTTGATAATTGTATTTCACCAGGACAACTGAGATTTTGTCGATTTCCCACTGTGCAGAGTTCAGAACCATTAAGACTGAAGCTAGACAGTGTCTGGTGCAGGCTCCAAGATCTGGGTTTTATACACAGCTCTTATTCAACTAGAACAAAACCTGCAAGAGATTCAAAACTCAGTGCCCTGTGAGGTCAGTGAGCAGAAGACATTTTCTCTGACAACATTTTGACAGCAAGTTAAAATAAAGTTTCAGTAATACCTGTTTCAGAGTATGCGTTAGATGCATATTAAGCACTGAACATATATCATCATCTATCCATGGAAGTAAATGATAGAAACAAATTCAAACTGATTTATTCTTTTAAGATCTATGGAAAGAATTCAATTAGCTCTCTGTTTTAGGGGATATACATATGTTACTAGTGAATTCAGGACATATGTATGGTTAAAATACATGTGCGTTCAGTGCTACAAAACTTGCAATGCAATGACTGGCGTGGACTGTGGCTGGAAACCATTGACACATAGTTTTGGACATGTCTTTGCCATTTTTAAGGAACTAAGTCAAATAAAATAGACTGAAACTGATCCACTGCTTCACAGCTTGTGTGACTGCTGTGTCACCATTCTGATGCTAAAAAGACAAGACCTCACGATATTGTTCTCCATGTTTTGTTCTGTTTTCTAATGCCATGTTGCCCATCTATATGTGACTATGACCAAAGGAACTGTAGACAGAAATGTCATTCATCTGATGTCGGGTGCTACAGGCATGATCTGTATCCATACGTCATTCCCAGGTAAGCGCTGTAGTGGTCTTACTTAAATTCCCTGCCCTCTAAGTTGATGTATAGCTGACATCACGGAACCTCAGCTGCATTTTTGCATTGACCCTTCCACAGATAACTTTTTCTTCCCTACCCTTTGGCTACAGTTATGAGCTACGAGACAAGTGCAAGTGCAATTTAGTGCTATCTCAGAGCTAAACGATGGTATCAATTGCATGTCTTAACAGCATAGGCACAGTGTGCAATGGTAAGGATAAACTGAATTACTGGCTTCCTATCCAGAAATTCCCCCTACTGCTATTACAAAATGTGGTATAAATTTTATCACTGTTCATTATTCAGCGTCAGTCAGCTGAAGACAGCAAGATGGATCCTGTGTTTGATATTTTGCATGGCAGTTCTCTTTTCCCAATAACTTTTCCCAAATGATGCTGAACTAATTACTTATTTTAATTACTTTTTCCCCCAGCTCCCTTATTCTGTAGGGCCTTTTCAGATTCAACTGTGTAAAGAAAACTTAAAATCAATGGCTTTTCTGCAATGAATAACAATGTCTACGGTAAATTTCACAGATCCCACTTCTCTGGGCAGTCTGGGATGAAGTTGTGCCTCTATATTTCAGTTGAAAGACAACGTTTAGAAGGTTTTTGTTATATATGGATCATCTTACTCTGCTTGTTGATTGGTGTTACCAGGGTGATCTTTTTGTAGGATGACAGCTGCACACAGCTATCCACTGTAATCATGAACAAACCATTCCAGTACTCTTCATAGTCAATAATGAGCCAAAGGAAGTTTTACAAGGATATATCTAAAATATTTTGCAGGAGATGGAGTTGTGAATGATAGGAAAAGAATACTTGGATACTGGTAACCTAATATGCAAGTAAAGCTTTACCATTCACAGTTATATTCCATGAAGCCTGCTGTGCAGGAAGCATTCTAAAACATACAGAGAATATTTGGGACAAAACAGTACAAACTTTGAGCTGAGTACTGCAAGATACTGAACACTCTTGCCAGTCATACAGGAATGCACTTAAATAGGCTTTACTGTAAATGTACTTAGCTCATGAGAAAAGCACAAATGCAGAAAACAAGTATTATGAGAGCTGACAGCAACCTTCATGATTCAAGTTAGTGTTGGGAACCAAACACTATTGTCCATTAATGTCTATTGAGACAATGCTTTCACTAATCTTAAAATATAAAAACAAATATTTTGACAATACAAGCGCAGAACATGGCAGACAGAGCATAGAGGAGTGGGTTTTATTCCATTAATGAAGGCATAAGCAAATAAGTAATTAAGCCAGAATTCTTAAATGAGTTGCAACAACACTAGGCATGGGCAAGGAACTGACCTCTGGAAACTGGCTCCTGAGCATGTAACATTACTCCCTTTTGAGATCAAGACAGCTATCTGACAACACAGCACTTTGTAAGCCAAGGAGCCCCAAAAACATTCCCCGAGTTAACTGACATTTGTATGTGGGATTTTAGTCTGAAAGTCTCTCTGCTAAAGAAGAAAATCCAGAGCTGGTGTTGTCATTAAAGCATATCATTCAGCAGCTAGCTAAAATCCTACACAGCAGTGCAATAAGGCAAATAAGATAAACCTTTCCAACCTGGACATTATACTTCGACTTCTAAGGATCACGAACTACCCGTGATTTACCTTATGTTCTTTTCTTGGTGCAGTACCTTGGTAAGCCTAGGTCAGCACTCTAATCCTCCTCTGTGTTAGAACTGAATCAGTTTTGCCTACTTTCAGCCATATAATAGTTTCAGTTTAAGCCAACCATCTCCAATTGCCAATGGAAAAACATGGGCATACACAGAGAGCAGTTCATGCCAAATCTAGAATGGACGTCTAAGAGAGGCACACCTGAACAGAAGTGAATTTACTTTCTCCGTCAGGAGGATGCTTTGACAAAAGATGTTTCATAATTCCATATTACTGCAATTCCTTAAAAATATGTCTGCTTTCTGTGGGGTGACTGTAA
Source organism: Tragopan temminckii (assembly GCA_028571105.1). Taxonomy (NCBI): domain Eukaryota; kingdom Metazoa; phylum Chordata; class Aves; order Galliformes; family Phasianidae; genus Tragopan; species Tragopan temminckii. Next base: position 35,052,190 of record JAOWBP010000001.1, read on the forward strand.
TTGTAGGAACATTGCACGACATAGAGTACATAAAGACTGTGACTGCATGCTCAAGGTGGCAGATAGATTTATCACTTCTTCATTTTTCCTTCTTTTGCCCTTCCATTTTTTCTTATCCTTTTTAGCAGTCCTAAACAGATTATAGAAACATATCAGGTTGCTGGTTAACAGAGATTAATTGTGCAAACTATACTATCTACAATGTCTACAAAATATACTATCTACAATCTACTTAATGAGACAAATATTCTTCTCCTGTATATTGATGTGCTCTTTGAAACATGAAGGGATCTCTGACACCACTAATGTTATCACAATACAAGCAAAGGACCTGGAGATTGTCAAGAGAGACTATGGACAGCATCACTGCCACACAGTGCTTACGCTCTGCCTTGCCTTCATCATCCCACCAGTTCTCTCATCTTGGTAGTACAGAACTAGTGGTAAGCAGTGACTTTGGCTAAGACAGAATTTGCAGAGAGCTTCATTGCCTGTCCTGGAAATGTTCCCAACAAGGACCCCTGGCATACAGCAGGCTACTCGTGACAAGGGCACCTCGCTTCTTATTCAGTCCAGACAAAAATCTCTTAGCTCCATGTTTAGAATAACAGCAAAATGACAAAATTAACTTATTTAGGATGCCAACATTTTCTTCTAACTTGTGATTGCTGTTATGATATACCAAATCCACACATACTTTAGCACATGCAAGCATGTACTCAGGCTTTTAAAGTGACATGTAAATTAGTTACAGGTAACTAGCCTGCTCCAGATTAACAAAAGGAAGCACGACTTGGATTCATAGTCGTCGTGACCAGTAAATCCTTATCTAAAGAAGTGATTGGTTTTGATTTTTAAAAACTTTTTTTTTAAAAAAAGGAGTTAAACTGAAGCTTCATTTGTTTGAATGGCACTGGAATGAGCTGCTCTTTGAGAGCTTTGAAATACTTTGTGCCACCATATCGTATGGTCCTTCCAAAACAAGAAAGATGTCTTGCAAGGAGATTTTGTAAAAAATGAAATTGCTACAACAGCTGAGAGACAGAGAATGGTTCAATTGAGAGAAAAGTAATGAACAAGTGTCAGAGTGGGCAGTTGGTATCAGTTCCAGAAGGATTTAAAACCTGACAAAAGCTTGAAGAAATTATGTTAAGAGAGCCAATGTCTTTATGAAAAGAATATTGTACTTGACAAAAATCCATTGTAAACAACATTTGACAGAGCCTTTATTAAAGTGCTCCAGAGGAAAGAATGATGCATAAATGAAATATACAAATACTGTATTCCACTGATATTTAACATCATACACTCTGTTTTCATTTTTTTCCTGAAAAAGAAATTTCAAACTGAGTCAGAGCGCAATACATTGACAAACTCTGGTTGAAAGTTCATCTTTCCAAAGAGGCAAAACTGTGAGAAAGACCTTACTTCATTTATAATGAGATTACAAACCAAATGAAGTAAGGTTTTCTATTACCACTTCAAAACAACTCCTTATGCTCTATACAGAATGTTCTCAATCATATTTAGGAAATCTATTGTATATGCTATGGAAGAACTATTTATAGTTTATCTCAGAGAAGGACTGCAAAGATAATTTTAGGCTTTGGATTTCAGCAGGGCTAACCTTTTGCTGCACGTGGCTTATGCACAATACAAAAAAAATTTCCATGCCAAAGATGTATCACATGACTGGCAACGAAGGCCTGCTGGCCTGGCTGGGTAACCCAAAACCCTGGCTCTGGGAGGAAGTGAGCCAGTGGAAGCTGTCAGCAAAATAGTCAGGACGCTGCCCAGTCCTGCTTCACACAGGAGCAGTGAGATTGCAGGGTAATCGCTGCCATCTCCTCCACGCAGTCCTTTCCAAATGCGTGCTCTCCTCTGGCTTGTCTGGGTACTAGAAGTCCTTGTGACTCTTGGGCAGGCCAAGTTTTCAGTGTTACAGACAGCATGGATGACCACCCACTCCATGCTCCATGAAGCTGTTCTGCATGTGAAATTCTGTTGGTTTGTTTGGTGGTGATTATTTTTTGTTTCCTGAGGGTCGAAGAGAGAGAGGTACTGAGAAAGGAGTAATGACAAGGAATAGGCACTGGCTTGTGCTAGAACATCCCAAGAATATGTAACTGTTACAGAACTTAACTCCTGGACCTCCTGACGCGCAGTAGAATCCTTAGCTGACAAGTGCCCAAACTCAAAGCATACCAAAAAACAGCCACTAATGAAAGCCACTCTCTGAAATCCTGAGCGGAATTCAGGAGACGACAAGCACTGATGATGCAGATAAAAAGCTGCAAAGTGTATGTGCCCACGTACCTCCAGTTGCGGCATCCTCTTGCTTGGGAATTGTCATCTCATTATCATCATTGTCAAATTAATAGGGAATTGCCAATTTTGATTCCCCCCTCTAAAAATAATCCAGGAGTAAATCTCTAGGATTGTGTTTTAAGCACTCAAATAAAACACAGGAGACACTGATTTATTTTCATCCTCTGCTTGATTCAGAGCAGGGATCTGTTTATCCATGTTTATCACATCTCAGGCAAATATGCCGATCCCTGGGGTAAGGCTGCTGAGGAATCGTATGTCCACTATCTGTTATATTCCAGTGGTGCCTCTCGCAAGAATATTTGAGTAGTCATCCAGGAATGACGTAGGCTGCCACATCTGAGCCTACCTAAAATGAACTGATTATTTGTCACTTGGAGGTTGTAGCATACACCGGGTTTGCTTATCGTTCGCAGTGCACAATTCATTTTGTCTGACCTATCTCTTTTGCAGTTATGATAGTAATGAATAATACTACAAAGTAATAACTATAATGCCTGGCACTCTGAGCCAAACGTTTCTATTACACTGCTACAATGCACAAATGTTGTTTAAAAATGACTCTGCAGGCCAGTAGATTCTGTTCTAAGCCAGCTTTCACACTTCACAAGCAAAATATCTTCTCACTATTTTCTCTAAATTTAAACATAGCTAGATGTTGTCTGGTTACCAGGTCCAGAATGCAGATCTAGGATTGCTCTTCCAGGAGTTCTCTGTCTAATGAAAATACACTCTTATGGTATTTCTTCCTGCTCAAATTTTTCTCAATATAATTATCTTTTTCCAAAAAAATCCACACCACAATATGAACTCTTTCTTCAAGAATCCAAAAACTCCCATCAATTCAGCTGTAGTCATATTTTTGATGATTTTTTTCAGGCAGAGAAGGCAACCAAGGATCTTTTAGTCTATGCAGTTTATCTGAAATGAAATACAGGCATTGTTTTTGAGTGTGGTTGTGTACAATCTGACTAGAATGAGAAGGGTAAGAGCCATTTTGTCGTGCAGAATATCTGAATACTACTCCCTTTTTATTTCTCTCCTACACATCAGATGAACTGCCTTGGGAAGAAGGAATGTTGACTGAGACCAGCTTCTTTTCATGAGAAATGTCATGTTTTCCTTTAGGATGACTGTAGTGGAAATGCTAAGTTGGGGCTTGAAGCAGTGATTGAGCACCTGGTGGAAGGCAGGGCCAACCCAGAGGAGCTCAGCTGCATGCAATGCACCTCAGTGACCTGAAGGGGTGGAACCAGGATCCATCCCTTCCCAGACCTCATGTAAGGGTTGGCAGTGGAGGCAAGGGTATCTTGCTGAAGGTTCCTGCATACCTGAGGCCTTCTGAGGGTAAGCAAATTCTTTCCTTTGTTTCTGTGCCCACAGCTGTTGCATTTCAGCAATTCCTCACTTGCTGCAGCCTGGGACCTTGCTACTCTGCTGTCATTGCTGTGCTTTCTATCACGTTACAATGACTCATCTGTACTTACAGAGCAATACAAAGAAGAGATGACATAGTACAGATCTAGTGAAAATAAGGTTTAGAAGAAAACTTCTCTGTTGCAACCTATCAAAACCTCTGGTATCTTCAGCTGAAGCATCTGATACACATCTTTGTCAAAAAATATGGATGACTGATTTGGTGGACAGTAGTGTAACAGACCAGTCATCTCTGGCAGTCTGAACACTTCATTCCTATATTTTCCAGGTAAACAGGAGACTAGGTTGTAAGTGGGAACAGATGTGTACCTGTCTTTTATTGAGTAAAAGAAGCCAGCAGATCCAGGAGACTGAGAGTGACAGAAAAGGATATCAAAACACATGAGCTAAAATAACACCTGCATCCTATCGGAGAGGATAAGACATTAGGATGAATAACAAAAATGTCTGAAGATCAGTGTAGTCTTCAGAGATAACAGAAGGTAGATTCTGTGAAAACATCTTTTTTTCTTGCTACACTGCAGGGAAAAAAGAAAAAAAAAAGAAAAAAGGAGAAAATGAGATATTTTGTTAATAATTAGTTTTGAAAAACTCTAATTTCTTAATTAAAGCCAAATAAAGCCCAAGGTATTTGGATATGCAGCAAGCAAAAGACTTGTGAAAAGTTACAGAGAGAACAGAACACGACTGAGACTTGGAAAGGAAATGGTCACACGTAAGAGTACCCAAAGTACAAGCTGTGAACATAACATTCAAATCAGTCAGCAACATATTTATGGAAATTCCAATGATAGCAGTAATATGACAAAAGCAGGAGTATAAAAATAGCCAGAAACAAATATTAGTTAAAAATGTACAGAATGTCTAGAATAAATCTTCAATAAGCAAAGATGTAAACTAAAACTTAATTCCTCTGAGGGTGTCTTTAGGACAACTATCTACATGAAAGGATTAAATATAACAATACCTGGGCCTTGGAACGGACTCGCTTACATGTAGAGGTAAAACTGACATCACTTAGTGAGCCACAAAACCCAGCCCTGGAAAACTCACTTTTATATCTAAGCATACATGTAAACAAAGCTGAGACTGACTCAGCAAAGTCAACTGTTGTACCTAAGGAAGAACTGGGAAGGGAGCACGTGGATGTAGCAGTTATGTCTGCAAAGGCAAAAACATGGCAGGACAGAAAAACATCATTCTATACTTACTCTACGCTATCAGAAGACTGATGTGTCCACCAAAGAAACTCAAGCAAGCAGTAATGATGTACATTTGTTTGAGTGACAGCAATGTGGGTACAGGAAAGCAGAAGAAATGGAGAATAAAATCTCAAAATACATATAATGGAGAGATCAACATGTATGAGCTAAATTCTCTGTCTACAAAGACAGAACAATACTCAAAATATAATGAACAAAAACTTGAAAGTGCAGATGGCAGACTATGTATACTACCTCATGAGGAATGGAGAAACCCAGAGGACAATCACAGGACTGCATTACTTCCAATACTCTGTTTTCATTTTAGAAAGAAAACTATCTCAGGATATTCTCATTTCAGATGTTTATGCATTTAAAATCCACGTGCGCGTGGAATAATTAAGGACTGTATTAATGCAGCACCAAGAATTAAGTCAGACCAAGCAATCCCTACATTTGACTACAGCTGATTAACTTTGTTAGCCAAATAACCAAGAGCTCATTAAATTGGCACATCCATGTGTCAAAAAGTATTTGGCAATTGATAATGAAACAGCTTAATACAATTTATGTATAAAATGTGATAATTTCAAAATAATCACCTCATGGTTTTGTGATGTGCTGTGTTTTAAGCAATGCCTACATAATTCCTGGGAAGGGAGCTTTACACATCCATAACCTCCACTGTATCTTCACGATTTCCAAACTCCACTTCTCTGTCCCTCCAGTTTCCCATGAGGAGCCCTGCAAAAATTCTACGTGAGCTCCAGAAAAGGAAGCGGTCATTTTCCTACCTCCTGAGCTCTCATTTTGTCCATGAACAGCAGGGATCTGATTAGCCTGAGTACTGGATGTAGAAACAGTCTTTGCCTTCTTTCAGAACTAAAAAGTGTATTTATTTTAATTATCAGTACTATGATTCAACTATTGTCCATTTTACTGAGATCAGGTTTAGACATCACTGTCATCTTGTGAAACTATGGAGTGTGAAAATGCACTCTGTGCTTCTAACAGCTTATAGACTTAACAACCAAATAAGTGTATGACTGTAAAATGATCTTTCATGCTCTTACAGAAAATCTGATGGCAAAAAATATGATTGTATAGCACATAATGTGTGCTGTATCACTCATCTCACACTTCCTTTCCCCTCTTTTTTGCCTAACCAAAAGCAGGAGAGCTCTGTAATCACTACAGCTTCTCTTCCTGGACAGAACCATGGAAAATGCCTGTCCCAGACAGCAACAGTGTAATGGGCTTCTGGTTTCTGATTGGCACTCCCTCCTCCCCAGGAAAATGTCTTGTAGTAAAATAAATGTGTTTATGCAGTGGTGACTATTTGTCACTGTAGACCCTGACACAGGCATTAAAGCATCTGCCATTTAGAACTGTGTCTCATAACTGCCCAACATGAGAGCTGTAATGAAATCCTACCTTACCATCTTGAACTAGAGGAGTCTGTTTAGTTAGCGACGTTGCACCTCTCAGATGATAACAGGGCTGTAACTGATATGAACACTAAAGTCCATATCCAATCAAAGGAAAACAGCAATGATTTGGAACAGCTATGGACCCAAGATCTCTGTGAATATTTTCAGCTCTTCCCCTACAAAGATTGTTTAATTATATGAAGGCATCTTTTTCAGATCTCGACCTTTCTGACTGTCTCCACAGAATGTATTACTGTTCACTAATCCAGTTGCCAAACTTGCATTTGAGATGGATGCTCCCTCTTGCTTACAAGTTCTCTGAAATGGCACACACGGAACACACACTTCCTCTGGTCATTTTGCAAACCGCCACTGAGAGACCATGTGAGTTTATGGTTATGAAAATAACATTTCTTCAGACAAACAGAATTTGAACAATTAAGTAAATAACAGAATGTAGATAAGCAAAAGTCAGCTTGTGGTCTAAAAACATGTATAAATGAAAATCAAAAATTAAACCTGTTCCATGTTATTGACCACACGCTACTGTGAAGTTCGTGTACTTTTAAGGCAGGAAGAGATAATCCAGGCTCAGCAGCGCTACTACATACCACAGACCATGGACTTTAGTAATCTCCATTCCAGCAGCAGGAATAATTCTTCCATGAATTACAGTGAAGTTCTTTGCTTACGTTTTCCAGAAGCCACTGTCAGCATAAGCAGATCTGGTTCCCCGTAGAGTCACTGCTACCCAGACTTTCAAGAAAACTTAAAGTATCTAATTTCTGTTCACCCAGCATTTCTTTGGGGTTAAACATGCGTCCTTCAGCAGCTTACACATCTTCTGTGCACCAGTTTTCCCATTACAGTTTCCACATGCCTTAGACATTTGAAACATCTCTAGAATATGAAGATGTCTCACCTGCTTAAAACTTCCTTCTTAAAGAAAAGGAGAAATGAAATGTCTCATTCTTTTTTGCTTTTGCAATCCTCGGCGTAATATACTACTTCCACAGTGAATTTTGTAGTGCAGCAACACATCAAGGTTTTCTATAATTCTTACCGATTAACAGTGATTGTCAATACATTAGCAGACGCAGTATGTACATCAGGATCAGGTATGTAGAAACTGGTAGTGTCAATACACGTCATGTTTCAGGGTAAGAAAATCCAGGTGACGCACTCTGAGAGCTTCCTGTAATGAGTATCAAAAGTGCAGTAAGTGGTGACTATTCAGAGATTGCTCCGTAAGGATGTTCCTGACAAAATAAAGTAAGAATGTAAACACACGTATAGGTATCTGAGTGCACCACTTAGCAAATCAGGAGGAATAGCAGATAACTAACCCTTAAATAGCTTAAACTGGTGCTCTAACTATACAACATACAGGTAACAAGTGACAAAAAAAACAAATGTGGATATTAGCATATATCCCCTAATAGGTCACCTAGCTTTACATGAGTACACTGCCAAACTCAGGTGATAAGATCTTCTGTATGAATGGGAAATTACTGAGAGCAGGACAGAAAAAAGAGTGAAGAAGGGGATATTTGGAGTGGCATGCAGGCCTCTGTGATCCAAAATAACAAAATATTTCTCTGTAATTCTAGATTAGATTTCTGCTCAAGTCATAAGATGTCAAGAATGACCTTGGCAGTTAACAGCTCATCACAATTACATAAAAAAATCTTGAATTCATTCGGAGGAAAGAGTGATTGAGGTCCTAGAGATCAGCCGTGACAGAAAATGCAATCTATGTTTCTTGGATTTGGGGTCATCTTGACTTAATATTTCCTTGGTAGGATAACACTCTCATAAATCAGCAAAATACAGTACATCTCATCTGTTTATCTGTGTTTGCAAATGTACTGAAAGTACCACAGCTTTCTGGTGGAAGGAGTAACAACTGGATAACATACAGTCTTCACAGACCGAGAGCAAGTCTTCCTGTGAAGAGCTACCCAGTTGGCTAACTTACAGATGGACTTCCTCAGAGATCCCCATTCCAGTGCCATGCCCAGTTTTTCTTGTTCATATCTTTTACTTCTGATACAGATGCAAGATGTGAGAGAACAAAGACAAGCACCAATTTCTGACCCCTCCATTTGTAATGCTTTTGTAATGGTGAAAGTTATTAAGGGTACTTTGTTCATATAAGCTATGGTTGCTTGCTACCTGTTATGTTGAGCAAGGAGCTAGAATAGGAGATGCAATGCAATAGCTAAAGCAAAATCAAAGTTGCTTACATGATGGGGAAATAGCCAATTTCACTCAAACTAAAATTCAGTTACAACTGAGAACAGTTTTGCTCAATAAAGGGCTACCTTTGTTGTTCCCACATTACTTTGAGGAACTGTTTACTCCAGCTCTTAATGAATCAATGCTGGAAAGAAAGAACTTTTTGTTTCCTGCTTACACCAAAAAAATCAATCTGTTGACAGCTGAAGGAGCATCTGGCTCCTCAACTTGTACTTTCCTAACTCCCTTAGTCAAGTTAAAACTCTCCAAGAGGACATTTTAAGAATACTTCTCCCAAAGTTCTCATTTGTGTAAATTGATCTAATCTCTGTCTCGTTCCAAACACCTCCAGAGCAGCAGTGAAGAAACTAAAGAAAAAAAAAATAATACTGTAACAAAAATATTTTAAGTGATGAGCATGCATGATTTTTTTATTTATTACTATTATAATTAACGGTATGGGACTAACATTCCTCTAGTACTGAAAAGCACATAATGTCAAGGAGCAACTCTTCCCTCAATAAACGGCAATCCACATGAGAAACACATGGGATGGGTACAGGCTGACATTACATCCCTTTTTAAAGGTAGAAAATTAAATCGCAGGGAAATTAAGTGACTGGTCAAAGGTCAAACAGAAAACTAATTACAGAGCACGGAAACTGGGAAACTGTGCCTTATGTTCAACTCCTTAATTGTAAGGCTACTCTGAATATATATATATATATATACACACAACTTAGTGCTGGAACATAAATATCTAAGTTAGTTTCACAGGAAACAGGCTGCATTTCTCTGTCTCATCCCAAACTGGATATCGTTCTATCTGATTGAACCAGGAATTAATATTGACAATATTGATTTGGCTGAAACAAAAATCATGGCTACTCTCCACTATTTTTGTACTCAGAAAAACTGGTTTGCAATCAGTTTTGGAGAAAGATAAGTCAGTGACTGATTTTAATGTAGCTTTTGACAACTGAACAAAAATGCCACAGTTACTTCACAAAACTATGAAATTAGAAGCTAGCTGGGAGAGGTACCATGGTATTCCAGGGGCTCATCTAATCTTTGTGTATTATTGAGTTTATCTGAGCAAATATGCACACACAGACACAGAGAAATATACCTACTTATCCACATACACATATACACGTGTGTGTGTGTCTGTAAATACAAACACATGCATGTGTATACACACATATCTATTTTTACATAAGTAGTGAGAAATTACATGTCATTTAAGGATCTCAAAGCAGACCAGGGAAAGAAGCAATACAGGACATTTTCCCATACTTTCTCTTTCTTGAGGTGAGAGAAGCCTAAACATGTGATGTGACATTACAGTATATCTTAACAGAGAGAGATCACAAGGTCCGTTTCTGTCTCAGGGGCCAGGAAGCTCTGTAAGTCTTGCCAGGCCCAAGGGATTAAGCTGCAGTTTCAACAGATGCCTGGGCTTTGATTGCCCTAGACACCGTCAAGGACAGGGGCTGTCCAGAGAGTCCCATTAGGCTGTAACCCAGTCACCTGAATTCACTTCTGTCATCTCCCAGGAAACATCGGAAAGTTCAAAGGAAAACACTGCACCAGGATGTGATAACCACAGGTGCTTCAGCTCTGCAGCATGGCTCTGCCTTGGCAATCTTCCCCTGTGTGTGGAAGAAGAGAGACTGGCTCCCAACCTTGGGCTGGCTGTGGGTCACAGGAATGGCATGCTTCGAGGGGGCTGAGGGAATAGCAGGGGCTTCTGAAAATATTAACCTTTCTGTTTGGAGAACCATGACTGCCTTTGAAAGCCCTCTTTACAAACCTGTACTTAGCACTGGGGTAAGAAGTGTGCACTGTGTGTGTATGTGATTATCTGTCCGTGTGTGTGTGACTGGGCAGGGCTCAGTGGGCAGCCCTGTGCCAGCCCTCAGCAGAGCTGCCTGCTGTGCTCGGACACAGCTCCCCAAGCCCCCTCCTCACCTCCTCATCCCAAGTTCACAGGCCTTCGGGGGGCATTTTTCTTTATCGTTTGTTTTCCTTTTTTTCTCCTCTTTGCCTCCCTCCCCACGTTCCCCCTCCTTCCCAGCCTTCTAAATAGGAGATGTTCTCAGGACAGCGCCCAGGAGACTGGCTGGAATCAGTTTTGGAGGGTGATGCACCGCGACAGCTAAAAGTTGGATAGGGTTTCAGCAGCTCCTATATATAAAGCAGTGGGGACTTATGTCACCACACTAATTAAATTCCATCTGGGTTGCTCCTCGGGGTGTTTTTGAGCCTGCCACCCCACCGGAGCAGGCAGAGGGGCCCAGGGACAGCATGATGATGGACCTTTTCGAAACCAGCTCCTATTTCTTCTACTTGGACGGGGAGAATGGGGCCCTGCAGCAGCTGGAGATGGCGGAGGGCTCCCCGCTGTACCCGGGCAGCGACGGCACCCTGTCCCCGTGTCAGGACCAACTGCCGCCGGAGGCCGGCAGCGACAGCAGCGGCGAAGAGCACGTGCTGGCCCCGCCGGGCCTGCAGCCCCCGCACTGCCCCGGCCAGTGCCTCATCTGGGCCTGCAAAACCTGCAAGAGAAAGTCGGCCCCCACCGACCGGCGGAAAGCGGCCACGCTGCGGGAGCGGAGGAGGCTGAAGAAGATCAACGAAGCCTTCGAGGCTCTGAAAAGGCGGACTGTGGCCAACCCCAACCAGCGGCTGCCCAAGGTGGAGATCCTGAGGAGCGCCATCAGCTACATCGAGAGGCTGCAGGACCTGCTGCACAGGCTGGATCAGCAGGACAAAATGCAGGAGGTGACGGCGGACCCCTTCAGCTTCAGCCCCAAGCAGGGAAACGTAAGCACGGCGGCCCGCGCCCCGGCACCCAGCTGCGGGCCTGCGCTCCCCTCCCTCCTTCCCCTCCTCCTCCCCCCGACGGGGGGCTGACGGCCGCGGG
>JAOWBP010000001.1:35094006-35105577 GCA_028571105.1 Tragopan temminckii
AAGCTGTCAGGGTTTTAGGAAATTTTCAGGCTTTACAGTTTTCAAGGAACCATTACAGGAGGGTGTGGAGTTAAGTAGGACTTCTACACTATTGCGAACGTGTTCATATTTTACATAACTCAAATGTGTTTTAGGTTGCATTACAAACCTAACTTAAGATCCACGTGAAGAGAAGGGGAAATACTCAACATGCTTTATGCAAACAAAAATGATGCAAAAATCCAACTCAGCTCCTGCAGTAAAAACCCAAACACTCTAATTGCAAGGTACAAAAATGAAGTGGAACTGAGTGAACATAAAATCTTATTAACATGTTAGCAAGAAATGAAGAAATTGCAAGTCTGAAATTGCGGTTCCTCTCTTATGCTGTGGCCCTGCCAGGATCCCACTGTGAGCGATGGGTGGTGACAGAGCAGTTGCAGAGCTGCAGGAGGAGGAGCACACCCACAGCTCCCAGGGACTGCCCTTGCACTAAGGAGCTGATGGCACTGCTCACACATTGAACACAGAAATGGCACCGGTTCTCTCGAATGAAACTGGTCTTTACCTGGTTAGCTGTATGTAATCAAACACTAACACCTGAAGCATTTCAAGTTCTTGCCTAACAAACACATTTTCTCCCTCTTTCTGGAAAATGCCTTATAGTAAGGTGATACCTGCTGTGTTGCCGAATGCGTACCAAAAGGGGCTCAAGCTCTGATTTCTGTACTAGCGTTGCTTGAAACAGTAAATTTCCAAAGGGGGGAAGTAATTTGGCTGAGAAAAGAATATTTAATTTCTATCATTAAATGGATTGACTGGAGTGCTTTTCATGCATGTAGATTGTTCCACTCCTTAGGAACAAGGGTGACATTTTCTAATGGTTTGTGATTGCCCACATGGTGTAGGATATAGTCCAAAAAACAAAAGTATCTCTGCACAGAAAAAAGCTTACACAACTGAGATCTTCATATGGATTTTAGACCATTTAAAAATGTCAATTTCTTCCCACATAAAATAAGAAAACAAGCTTTTACTTCATGCTGGTTTAAAACTTCCATGTATACCCTGCTATTTAAAATGAAACTATAACCATAGGCCTCCAGAGAGAAGCATCAGCGTTAAAAACATTCGATGCTCATTTCATGCTAAAAGAATAACTTAGCATCGTTATAGCAACTGTCAGATGTTAGAAGATGCTAGAAATGCTGAGAAGCATTGTCCAAGAACACAATGAATGAGAATTCTGCTGTGGCACACCATGAGCTAGCAATAATGATTTAGAAGTTTCAAAAACCAGACACAATGCGCTTCTACATAAATTATATACACAACACAATCCAAGCTTATCACCATGGTGTTTATCCTCCTGCCTCCTGGTAAATGTCCTTCAACACATTAATCCAAATAATTACTTCAATAGTCTCGGTCAACTGACAGACTCATGTTTCTACAGAAATGTACGATGCTTCAAAAACAATGCAACTTAGAGAAACAATGAATGTTGTTTCATGTGCCAAAATGATTATCAGAAAAAGAGAAAACCTTGAAATAAACCTTGCCCAGAGAGGCTGTGGATGCCCCCCTCCTCCCGGAAGCGTTCAAGGCCAGGGTGGATGGGGCTTTGAGCAACCTGGTCAAGAGGGAGGAGTCCCTGCCTATAGCAGGGGGTTGGAACTAGGTGACCTTAAAGGTCCCTTCCAACTCACACTGTTCTGTGATTCTAAACATCTACTTGATTGTTGAGAGAAATAAATGGCTCCATGTTTTGGAACTGTAGGCTCATGAAATTTGTCCAGTAGGTTTCCTGTTCAAAGATCTTCAAGAAAATTCATGATCCGTGATGACCAGATTTGTTAGAAACTGTGACTGGGATAAATCTGCTGAACAAACACCGCTACCCAGAAGCAATTTGGGGAAAAAAGGGTTCAGCTTAAAATACTGGAAGAAGAAATTGTTGCTGTGTAAGAAACAGTGAATGTAATGCTCCAAAAAGTGCTGAAACAGGAATCAGTAGATGAATGCTGTGAATGCACTCTCAGAAAAAAAAAGTCATAGATATGAATTAAAACATCTTCCCCAGGTTGTAACTGACATCAGTAAAGAATTGTGATTTTATGTGTTCTTTAAAGGAATGGTAAGATGGAGTTCTTTAACACTTCATACATACTAGCAATCTATATTTAATTCATGAATGCCTGTTTTCTTCCCATTTGCCTCCAGCCTTGTTTTTCCTGTTTACAGCCAGTATTTTCTAATTAGAAATGTAGTGTTTGACTTTGGTGCTATCCAGGTCAATGGAAAACTCCCATTGACTTGAATAGTAATGATACAGAGCTCTGAACCATAAGCAAAATGGGGAAACAAACAAAGGCAGAATAAAAGATAGCTGTGCTAAAAACAAATCTTACTCTCCAAACTTACCCAGCTCAGGTCTTAACCAAAGGTTTCAGCTGCCTTTAAATCATTGCTATACTTGCCATTAACAACTTCACTGCTACTTGCACTCATGTTTTGAAAGCCCAAGAAATGCCTTTTCTGCGTAGCTGAAGCTGCACAACATAAATAGGAGACCCCCTTGGAGTAGGGAAAAGAGGTTATACCAGCAAAGGAAGTTGTTTTGCAGATTGATTTCTCCTCTCTCCGCAAATCACTACGGCTGTGCTGGCAAAAAGCTCCTGCTGCTATCAGTCATGCCTGCACAAGGGATCTCGCTGCCAGGATTACACTGGCTGGGGACATGGCAAGGATCTGACACTTATATTACTTTAGAACTGCCCACCAAACAAGAGATCTAATATTTCTGTATTTTGATTTAATATGTAATTGTTGCCTATGTATATTTATATACATCCTCATACTTCTTCCCCTTATTGCATTGGCAGATTGTATTAACAAGGAAGATGAAATATTTCACAGACAGGAATAGCTGAAAGAACTGCAGACACGGTTCACAGAAACACCAATATTTACAGCATCCAAGCAAACAGACTTGTCATAAATATAAACAAAACAAAAACCCAGTCCCTTGCAGACAAAACAGAGAATCCGGTTGTTACTCCACATGATGAGAGACAGACTAGAGTATTTCTACAAGGTATCTGTAAGCAAACACTTGGGTGAGAAATTAGCTTTTATATATCTATTTTACATCCCTGTCTGTATCTGACTCAAACCAGGTATCTGATAAACATAGAATGTTTGCCAGGTGTTAACAGTCACCAACAAATGCCTTTGCCGAGCCATCTGCAGGGCTTGGTGCTTTCAATTTCCTTTACTTTTAGGGGGTATGGGACAAAAGTATGTAGGGAAATACCTAGCATAAGGAGAAAGCAATTTCTTTAATGTCTGGTGAAACAGTTCAAGGAACAGTCATCCTAGTCATGCTGGGATAAAGAATCTGGATTCTGAACACTCAGCTCTAATTTTATGTTGATAATTATGAAGTTGGATAACCACCAAATTCTGGGCACAAACAAATTACACTTACTTCATTTTCATTCCGTGTTCCACTGCTGAGCCGTCTGTTATATTGTACATACTGTATATTATTTGCTTTCCTTCAGTTAAATTCAGAGTCGCACAGAGTGAACTAGCATCAGTGAACAATGTTAAATTTAGACCTTTTCCTCCTGTCTCAAGCTGTCTGCAAACAAGTTGCCAGTTCTATAATTTTTCTCTTTTAACGAATTATATTGCTTACTGAGCCCAAGATTGGTTTGAGAGCAGTTGCTCATAGGCGTTATTTCAAGTATGAAATTGCAATTCAAATTCCAAATTCTGTTGTTCAGACTCTGAACACACAAGCAGCTCTGATGTATCTCAGAATCAGCTTTCTCACATGCCTACATGCAATTGGGAATTTTATATTGTGTTTTCTGCTAATACGCATTGTAGAGCACATTTGTGATTTTTTTTTTGGGGAAGATCATCACGAAGTAGAGGTGACAACAGAGTCAAAGTCAGGATATCTATTTAAGTGAAGGTTCACTACTTTCCTCCTCAGTATTTGCCTACACACTGTTGAAAGTAAAAGGATTTTTTGCGCATCACGTATCAATTAGTGGATAAACTCCTCTCTCCTGAATATTTGTTTACCTATGGAAAAGACAGCTGAACAATAACAGAATTATTCAATCTAACCTACTTCCAGTCAGTGATCATCAGGCAATATACTTATTAAATGTTCATTCAGTTTCTTTTTCCCTGAGACTAAATGATCTTTTGTTTCTTTGTTTTTTATCTTTTTCTTCTTGTTGTGTACTGGGGCTAGGAAGCTTACAGAACGATTATTTCTCTTTTGAGAACAGGATTGTTGATAGAAGAAGTGGTAAAAAGCCTGTCTGAAGTGTTGTGCTGATCCTCAAGACAAGGTGAATACCTATTGTTTGAGATAAACAGATGACAACATGAAAGCAAGTAGAATAGAGCACTTCCTTCACTCTCTACAGATTTGCAACAAGGAGAAAATTTAAGCTGCAATGCCTGATATTTATGACTGGATTAAGAAATTGCTTGTGACTCCCTTTGGTGTATTTAAATACAAGGTTCAGATGGAGGTTTTACATTGAAAATGATTATGTTTTCATTAAGAGAAGAGTGGGGTGGTATGATTGCATAAGCTTACATTTTTAAGAGTTTATTTTACTTTTCCTTGTAAAAGGTAATAAAAGGCAAAACGAAAGGTAAGATTTGACCTGTATTATTACAGGTGGAACCTGATTTTCCCTCTCTGTTCCAAAAACCTTTTATTTTTACCTCCATATGACATTTATAATAAAACTACAGTGAAACACTCCATCTTGCAGTACTGACTTAAATGAAAAATGACTATGTAAAAATGTGCCTTTTTAACTTACCATACCTGCTCCCTGTACACGTTCATTTGCATAGCTAATTCTCTGATAAATACATCATAGGTGGGTGAATGTCATTAAAAGAAATCTGGAAGACTTTTGCCATTGCAAATCAGTGGCAAATGTGTTTATCAAATATTTTTTTTGTGTGTGTTGAAATGCTCTGAAGGTCACAAGACTGCATAAGTACCACTGAGGCATCAATATTTGGAACGACCTGCATGACTCAGAGGTTACGGAATGCAAAAACAACAAAAGCTGTTTTAATGCTTTTACTACATAAGGAATTTGCTCAATTATCAATTAGAAAGATATAGCTTCCCTGTTAGTTCGGCATGTGGTGTGAATTTAAAATGAAGCTCTTCAAGAAACCTCCATTCCAACAGAAACTGTAGTGGCACAAAGTTGTTTGCCTCACCACACCATAAATGAATACTGAAGGTGACTCGCAGAGCTAATTCTTTATATTTCATGTGGTTGGACTTTAAATCAGGGTATCAGAACAGCTGTGGAAAATGAAAATCCAGATGCAAATGAAAGGTCTATTGAATTTCCACATACCACTCCATTAACTGAGAGCAGCTGGTCGCCCCGTTTGAGCCCTCCGTGCCTTTCTGCCACTCCTCCAGGAATTATGCGGGAAATGTAAATGGGTGAATTTTGTTCCTTTCCTCCCATCACATTAAATCCCAGGCCTTCATCTGTCTTTGGCAGCTCAACCACTCGCGGGTGTGAATGGCCTTCGCTTGCAGCAAAAGCAGCAACTGTTGCCTGGAAGAAAAGACAGTGATTTGGCTATACAGCGAGAACGCCGATACACTCTGTTGTTCATTCTGCAGGAAGAACTCATCTCTGTGAAAACACTTCAGCATCTTATTCTGCCTTTTTTTTTTTTTTTCTGATTATCTGAAAGCACTTTGCAAAAATTAAGTTCCATGCCATTGCATTTGAAATAAAGGAATAAGCAGAAGAGTAGAGAATTCAGGTGACTTGTCAACGGTAACTCAGAAAGTTAGCAGCAGAGCCAGAAGGAGGTACCAGAAAGCCTGACTGTGCAGGGGTGAGCATTTCTGATCGCTACTGCAGTTCTTCTTTACCTTTTCACAGGGAAAAAGTGCTACTGTTGGATCAGATGATGTGAACTGTACTGTCTTCCTAGCTGAAATAAAGTGGATGAACTGAATCGTTAACTCTCTGCTTTGCTTTCCAATGTGCAGAATTGGTTATTTTATTCTTTTTGCACAGAAAAATTCCTGAAAGGATACTGTCTTAAAAAGTTTACCTATAATCTTCACAAAATTTCACTAATGAAATAATTCCTGGAACAGGAATACAAATTTTTTACAATATAATCTGATCGAAACTTTTATTGAAAAATTAATTTTTAAGAGAATGTATTTATAGATAAATTTAAAAAATCCTAGATTTTCATTCTTAATTTGGAAAAAAACCACACAGCAAACTGTAAAGCCTGTACTCAGAAAACTGTAACACATTATATTTCAGTTTTTCACTGCAGATGTTTTTTACTTTAATTACAGATCTCAGTAAATCATTAAATAAACAATATTTGCATCCTTTTCAAAGTATGTTTCTAGGCCAACCTGCTAGAACAATTCTGCATGACACTAATACTTTTTAAGCATCCTAACAATGCTTATGCTTAATAGAAGCTAGTAGATGACATGACATAATGGATCGTTCTTGGTTAGGTGTTTTTGCACATGCAGACCTTGTCATCATGCACACATTTAATGTCAGACATGAATGCACTAGGAGAATGCAATGCAGACAGCCCAGAAATAACCAGGAAATATTGCGATATCGAAACATTGCTCTGTAACCCTGCTGTTCTATATGAATAAGAAATGAGAATGGCAAACACTAATTGGATTTCTCCCCATTTATTATGCAACTTAGCAGAAATTTCTATGTTTAGTTGTAGTGTAGACCAAACGGGATCTCATATACGCATTTCTCTATATTGCAGCACAGACCTTAAAAATTTACATTGTCCATTAAGTTTCTCTCAGACAAAGGTTAAAATCAGAACTACCTGGTGTTCTACTTAGTAAGGAAAATATACCAAAGTTTTGTGTATTATTTGCTGGCTACTATTGGGCTTACTTTTCTAAAACACTGCAGGAATCTTTTAATAACATACTCCCAACCTTCATCATTTGATGCAGCTTTACATGAAAATTCCTAACACAAATGCATAATGGTAAGATCTTATTTCCATTAAGATTTCTGGGAGTCTGTCACTAACTTCCCAGGAGTGAGACCATAATGAAATACTTCTAAACTGGATTTATGGCTTTTGCAGGTTTACTTGTTCTGCACAATACCTGCTTTACCATCCAGAAGACAATCTTGAGTACAAAACGATAATGGAAAAAATAAAGTCATGGTGAGTGAACGTCCCTGTTTGGAATTGTCTATCTTTGTGCATCTTATGAAAATATAGAGCATACTACACACCAGAATACAGAATATATTTCTCCAAGGTTGTGTGAATTTCCTTAGAAAATTACCATTTTACAATAGCAGTAACGTAGCTGTCATGGTCTAAGGATACGAAAGGAGCAGGTTCATATGAACAGAGAGACAAAATACTTCATTAGAACAGGTAATGCATTAGAAAAAGTGGACTTGCATTCAGCTGTGGATCCTCCTGATCCAGCCATTTGTGTCACTGCTCATCCTCACTACTTGCTCAGCACCTACAGCTCCCGTTAATTGAAGTTAAATTTTGACTGTGCAGTTGCTACCTCCTAAATCATTGCGTCCTCACTGGATAGATATATGCATAAATAGTCCACTGAAATATAGACTGTAGCAGGCAGACTTCTATAGAATTACCCAGTAGATTTGCTTTTGCAAAACACCTTTTCAAAAAACATCAATTTCCACAAAATCATTCTCTTTTCTTAAGCTACAGAAGCAGCATAAAGGTTTAAATTTTCCATTATGATTGTTACCTGGGAAGTAGCACTGGTTCTAGACTCTGGGCTGCCACTGATGTCTAAATTTTCTTACAGTGTACACACGAATACCTGAAACACACACGCGCACAGTCAATTACTGGGTCACTTTGGTACCACGTACTTCAACAGTTGCACGTATCCTACCTTTGCAGTGGCCCTGGCTCGGAACTCGGGGCAGCCATTAACAGTTATGGTTTCATGCATGTATTGATACACCTAAAATGTTCACGAAAATAAAATGAAATTAATTAGAGAAGCAAAACAAGGATTTTATATTAACTGAGACAGGGCAGTCCCTTTCCCTCCTAAGACGATGTTTCATTAATGCTGTATCCATGCAGTCACGTAAGTAAGTGTCTGCCAAACTTGTGCATGCTTAGGTTTACAGGAAACATGAGCCCACACTTCCCATGATACTTTGTAGTCTTAACTGTACATCTTCCAACATCGTTCCCTTCAAACCCTTAGCACAACACTTCCCAAAAATGGGACAGTTTGGTTTTGTGGTACCCAAACACTGGGGTATCCCTGGGACTGATGTGAACTCAAATGATCTGAGCTGATTTGGCTTTGCCTCCACCGATGGCTTTTTTGTTCTCTGACCTTTCTAATGAAGTCAAGATTTAGGAGGCTGATCTTAAAAAAAAAAGTAACTTGCTCAGCATACAGATGCTGAAGAATGGAATTGAAAATTAAATTTTGGAGAAAGGTCACTGCACCAGTTTTCATCAACCACAGCTAAGAATGCGGAAAAGGGCTGGCAGTCTGCTAAGTCAGATCTGGAAAATGGGTAATACATAGGTCACTCCGAAAGTAAAGTCTCCTATTTATTTCCATGGAAACTACAACAGCTTCAAAGAGCACAATTTTTGATAGGGCAAATTCTTAGCCACAAAACACTATTTTTCAACACAGTCTCCACTATAAGCTATGCATTATTGCCAGCAATGAACAAGAACCTGCATACTGTGCTCGTAAAAATCTGCACCAGTAGAGGTGACCCACAGTTTCCCAGCTGCTATGACAGCGTTGTTGCTGAGATGCACCACCCACTGCCTCACTGTGCTCACGTCGACTGTTTGCTCTCCATAAATGTTCTGCAAATGTCAATGAATGACAATGGGTGCCACTGGAAGAATTAAATGACACCCCTTTGCTTCATACACACTTCCATGTCAGACACCATTCTGTCAGACTGCCCCTCCACTGCCATCTGTCAAATGGCAACAAAATGTAATGGAATATTAGTGGGATGCTTCAACTTCTACTGCCATAACAACAACATCCACCTCCAGTGGGACAAAAGAATGAAACAGGAGGCATTACTTTCGGAGCAACCCTCATATCATTCTTTAGAACAGAACTGTACACTCAAATAAATGGTATAAGATTAACACTGTTACTGCATACAACTTTCTCTCTGTTGTCTTTTCTGATACACACTCTTGGCTCCCTTTATATGGTTCTTAATTCTCCCTTTTAAACACTTCCAGTATAGAAAAAGCCCTCTCTGCAGGCACGAAGGAACACACTCTTTGTTCCATGAGTTTGTCTCATTCCTGGATGAAAAATATTTTTAAAAAGCCTAGTCACTAGTCAGCCATTTTGGAATCACCTCCAATAAATAAATAAGTAAGTAAGTAAGTAAGTGATATATAGACAATTTTTTGAAAAACAAATGTGTATGCATACAAACAAAATCTCTCACTCCTCTTACAAAACCAGCCAACCTAAAAATTGTTCCTATATACCACTGATTAGTCTGAGTGTATTTTTGACATACTTCATCAGGAATTCTGTCTTTTCGTGTGTTTTAATTCAGGCTGTATTCCTGAGAGAGATCTTTTGCTGGTAAATTATGTTCACTTTTATGGCAATCTTTCCTGGGGTTCTTAAGGACTGCAGACTCAATTGTACTTTACACAGTATATTTACCTTTACACTGATGTGGTGATACTTTAGCAGGAATTGCTGAACATCTTTCTTTGGTAATGTCAATGTTACTTTGGCAGACAAGATGTCAGATCCTGTACTTAACACACCTACAAACAACAACTTATCCCACCGATGGTAAAACTTCCCCATTGCTCTGACTTGATGACTTGCTATACAGAACCATATACATATATATATCTCCACTAAGCCAGTTATTATAATACCTACACACTGATGAACATACTGCTACAAACTTCTAAATGGAATTAATACACATAGCTCACTTCAGATCTCAGGTAACAGACAACTTTTGGGATGATTGATTCCCAAATCTTTTTTCAGGGACATCATACACAAGAGAAGGACAAAGAAGTGAAGGAGGTAACAACAAATACAAGCATTTTAGAGATATAAAATATACTAACTGCTTTCAAAGCACAGCAAAATTATTTGTCTTGAATATCATCAGCACATAGGCCCATCTAAGACTTAATGCAGAAATACTGGGTCCACTGTATACATCTAAGGCAAAGGGAGCAGGCTGAAATATTTCCTGCTTTCTACATTTGAAATGAAATCATTCTTCCATTGGTAGAATTGACATTGATTTCAGCAGAAGCTGTGATTTTGCCTTTAGTTTTAAAAATATGGAAAAAAAAAACACATTTTACAGCCACTAAAAGGTGTCTGGTTTGTTTTAGCTTTGCACTAGACTATGCCTTCAACTAACAGATTGTGTCTACATTTTCAGCAAAATCTTCCATAGATCAGTTCAACATTTATTCTAAGTATTACGGTGTAGGAGAATTCATTATATAAGAACAACCACTGTGTAACTGCAGTTATGAATAATTAAATACTTGCTATTTCAAAACCCATACTGTATTGAATCACTGACAAAGTTCTGTTCTTGATACTTGTCAGTTATCTTACATCATGAGAGGAGATTGTCCATATCATTTATTCCTCCACTATAAACGTTGTGGCTGGCTAGAATGTCTAACAGCAAGTATTTTATAACTGAAGAATTATGACATTAAATTTCTTTGAAAACAGGTCACAACATTTCATAGATAGGAACAGCTACTGGTAAGTTAAAATATTCATTCCCAAGGTAGAATATCACAAAGGTGAGCTGATAATGATATTTCATTTGACTATTAGCTAGGTCTGATGTCATGTAACTCCACAGCATCTACATCCTACTAGTATGCAGCTGGCAGGTTTCATAGTATCCAATGTCCTGATAACTAATTTGTAAACTGATGAAAGAAAAAAAAACTCATTAGCAAGTGATTAAGCTAATACATTTTAAAAGAATCAACCAACTCAAATAAACATGAAAAATGCAATCAATAATGCTATTTATTGTAAATTATCAAAAGTAATACATTTAGAATGATTATCTGCCACCAGTTATCAGTGACTGTACCACCTACAGCACAGTTCATAGGAAAAGAAGTTTTTCATCTCAAACCTAATTCTTTATAAAACAACAGGTGCTACAAGTCTTGAATATCTGCTTCAGGCTTTCGCTAATCTGATTCTCCTGCATAATGATTGCTACATAAT
Source organism: Tragopan temminckii (assembly GCA_028571105.1). Taxonomy (NCBI): domain Eukaryota; kingdom Metazoa; phylum Chordata; class Aves; order Galliformes; family Phasianidae; genus Tragopan; species Tragopan temminckii. The sequence goes on from JAOWBP010000001.1 coordinate 35,105,336, forward strand.
GTATAATGTAATTTGAGCTAAAGAAGGATAAAACATACACCTAAATGACTTTCTTCTTATTAACTCAGTTTAACAACCACATGCAGATTGGTTGTTTCACAAAGTTCATTAAACTCTTTCTAAGGTTGACTGCTCACTTCAGCAATGCACAAAAGCACAAGTACACAAGGAAGGGAAGGGAAGGGAAGGGAAGGGAAGGGAAGGGAAGGGAAGGGAAGGGAAGGGAAGGGAAGGGAAGGGAA
>JAOWBP010000001.1:35105677-35124801 GCA_028571105.1 Tragopan temminckii
AAGGGAAGGGAAGGGAAGGGAAGGGAAGGGAAGGGAAGGGAAGGGAAGGGAAAATGAAATCTCAGCATTTTGAGATGCAAAGCCACAGCTGTAAGGTCAGTGTTTCCAATAATTTTACCCCACAGCCCTTTGTAGGCAGATGGCCAGCTTCCACATGCTGTACACTCACCAGGTAAAAGCATGCTTCACACAAGGGTCTGTTCATACAGTCCCATTTGTTCTGTGGAGACAGAAATGCTCAGCTCCATTTTCTCTTCCATGCAGCACAGAGATCACAACACTTATCAAGAAACACTGGAAGCCTGCATGGTGCTTTTTTAGTGGCTGCAGGATATCTCCTCAGACACCATAATCTACAGTTATTCTCCCACAGTACTCAAAAAGTACAAGAGAGGTGAAGGAAGAAAATAAGAACTAGAAAATCTGAACTTGGAAGTGAATCCTTGTGCTGTGGCAGCTTGTGCTGGCACACAGAAGTGCACTTTGGGTTACATCTCCCAGCAGGTGCTGCAGTGCATCAGATGTAGCAGGTAATTCTGGCATGGTGATGGTTCTCATCTCCACCCATTCTGCTACGATGCAAATAAGCTGGTTTAGCATCATGAAGCACAGGGCTGCTTTACCCGTAATTCAGGAGCTGACTTATTAACAGAAATTACTCCGTACAGACTCATAACAAAACAGCATGCACCAGGCTCGCCTAATTCTGTAGACATAAGTCTTCAGTAGGAGACACAGGGTTAGCAGGGCACTTAGCAGCCTATTTTATAAAGGTGGCCAGAGGAAGCATTCTGAAAAAATCCTGCATGATGCTGCGCATTTTCTGCTGAACTCCAGAAGCTACAATTTAATTAAAAGGATTCTGTTCCATTAACTTCTGTAAGCGGTATTCAATGCTTCCTCCTAACACAATATTATATAATTCTATGTTGCAAGTGTACCTACAATAACAATGCCCAGATTTTAGGACAACTTGTTCTAAACAGCAGGGAAGAAGCAAGAGGCAAAAATCATTCTGCAGCAATGAACAAGTATTCAAAAAAGATGCCAAATCAAAACAAACGAACAACCCAAGACAGAGTATATTGTAATTTAGACCTAGAAAGCAGCAGGCCCAGAAAATCTTTGTTGAGATTATTAAGTGAAGAGGCAACCTGTAGGAGGTATGTAGGTCACTCCAAAAGTAATGCCTCCTTCTTATTTTCATGGAAACTACAATAGAAACAAAGAGCACAGTAAAACTCTTTGATAGAGAAAATTCTCAGCTACAAAATGCTATTTTTCAACATAGTCACCATCTTTAGCTATGCATTTTTGCCAGCAATGAACAAGAGCCTGCATGACTTGCTCATAAAAATCAGCAGAGGTAGGAAAATGTTGCCCACACACTCCATCTTTCATTGGCCTGAAAAGATAGAAATCAGAAGGTGCCAAATCAGGAATTGTACAGCAGCTGTGGTAGGACAGTCTAGCCAATGTGCTCCACAATGGTCAAACTGGTATGAGGCCTGGCATTTCCATGTTGTAAGAGAAAGGTTATCTTCATCTTTGGCCTGACTCTGGAAGTTTGAACTTTCAGCTCAGTCAGCATTGCCATGTAGTGGTCAGAGTTGATGGTTTGTCCAGGTTCCAAGAAATCCAGAAGGATCACCCCTTTCCTACACAAAAAGACAGTGCGCATCACACTACCTGCAGAGGGCTGCATCTTGAACTTTTCCTTCAGAGAGAAATTTACATCTCACCACTCCACAGACTGCCATTTTGACTCCAGCTTGTAGTGGTGACACCTTGTCTCATCAGTATGTGAACCAGGAAACTGTGGCCTTCAGCCTTAAACTGGTTCAGTAGGTCCTGAGAAATTTATGTATGGTGTTCTTTCTATTCCTGTGTGAACATTCATGGGACACACAAGGCACAAACTCTGTGATACTCCAGCACTGCCACCATCATTTCCAATGCATTGAAGCCAATATTCAGCTCTGTACATGGATCTCTGGTCATAATCTGCTGATTTGCACAGATGAGCTGATTGAAATGTTCTTCATTCTGTGGTGTGACAGCTGTGCAAGGCCATCTGGAACATGGTTTGTCTTTCATGTTCCTGTTGCTCCTGCTGAAAGGCACCACCCACTGTGCTCACCTCTACTGATTGGTCTCCATAAATGTACAGCAAGCGTCAGTGAATGTATATGGGTACAATTTTTTCCACGTGAAGGAATTCAGTGACACACCTTTGCTTCACACGCACTTCCGTGACAGAATGCCCCTCTGCTGCCATCTCTCACATGTCAATAAAATGTAAGGGAATGTTGGTGGGAAGATTCAACCTCTACTGCCTTATCACCATCACTTACCATCACTCTAATATCATGGACCAATATAATAAAATAGGATGCACTGCTTTCAGAACAGTCTTTATAGTAATCAGCTCTGTTTCTATGGTACCTGAATCATCATACTGTATAGAACAGACGTAAAAGTCTTCCTTAAGGAAGTCACAAACTAATTAAGTGCCACAGGTAAGTAGTTTTAATGGTGTAACAAAACAACCTGCAAAAAGATTGGTGAGCTGTGTTTAGCACACAGATTAGCACTGTATTGATTCAGTTTCTTTAGCTTGCCTGCCAAATTTTTTATTGCTCCAATATAGAAGGGAATTTTATACCTTTTTCTTGGAACAAGTCTTCCAAGGAAAGGAACACAGGAGCCTGTCAGAACACACAGAGATGGGAGACAGCTTGAAAATAACCAGTACAAGGAAGACATAATAGGTTTTACTGCATTGATATGGTCATGTCAGTGGAACAGTATGTGTGTGCACTCTTGCAGAACTGAGGGTAAGAGAAATTATTTACTTACATCTGAGTATGATGCTTCTGCCAACAACTACTCTGAATCCTTGTCTTCCTAATTGTCTACAATTGACAGAAAGGATGAACTAACTTTTTTTGCCGTCTAAGATATCAAGAATGTCTTCATCAGTCATCTCTTATCCTCCTGTGAAGAGTACACGTCTGAGTGTATGTGCTTCATGCTTGGCCTCTCCTTCTTCATTTCTCTTCCCCAAATCTGCAGTTGATTCTCAATCCTTCAATTTTTTTCTGATGTAAGTCTTAACATCGATATTTCATCTAGTGGGGCTTGTACTTGGGGTAGGAGAATTTCTGCTTTTGATAAAGGGAGGAGCTGTAGTGCAAAGCTGCACAGGGGAACTGTTTGACTTGCACTGCAGTACTTGTGAACACCGTGCCTGTAATTGTAAACTTAGATCTGCAATCCTGTCTTTTTTCTCCTCTCTTCGGTTTTAATCATTTTTACCTCTTCACATTCTATTCAGCATTTTTTTTTCCTTCCCCATAACCTCTTGCCTATATTTTCCATTCTTAACCCAGTATATTTGTATGCGTGTGGAGAGGGATGCATTGGTTCTTTTGCCTGAATAGACTCCTCCAAAGCTACAGGTCAACACTCAATTCAGAGAGTAAACCTACCACACAAATGGACAAAGATGCTTTAAATACTACAGAGATCGGGGGGGGGGCACCTACCTGAATAGATCAACATACAAAATAAGGAAAAAGGAGAAAAACACGAAGAGTCGAATACAACCAGAAGAGTATGTTACCAGAGTGGAGGTACGCAGCTAACCAGGCTACCCTTCCACACTGTTGACTAATTTTTACCTCTGTAACCATACTCAAACTCAAAACCAGTGTAATGGAGAAAACTCCCTTTCAGCCAAAAAATCATGACAGCTCAATAAAAATGAAAAATCTCTAATGACAGTATGAATCCCTGACATTCTGTGGTTCTGTGATTACCTCCAGTTTTATCCCTCCTCAGTATCATGTGGAATTTCTGGTTTCATGCCTGTGTTTTGCTTCTTTAAATTATCTTATGTGATAAGCATGTTCAAGAAAGCATGAATACATTATAAAAGTGTATTTTCTCCAATACAGCTACAGCTTCCAGCTAAGATACTGTCCTGAACAAAATCACATACCACAGGAGAAGACAGCAGATCCATGGGCAAGTTTAAAACAGACGTATTTTCCAGCTACAAAGCTGACTCAAAACCAAACTGGTTAGTGTTGTTTAATTAAAACAAACAAACAAACAAACAAAGAACAACAACAACAACAGCAACAACAAAAAAAAACAAGGGAAAATTCTGGATAATTGAAGAGAATGAGAATTTGACAAAATACTGGCAACCTTATGGAATCACTGGCTGTGGATGCCATATACACAGATGACAACATTCAGATAATGATAAACCTAGATTATTCTTAAGCACAGCTGTTTGAACAAATGAACCACAAACGCCCATTTTGTTACAGGCTTATGCCACATGTTTGATTAAACCTGACAGAAGCAGCATTAGCCACTCACACACGTATTCACACTGTACAGTGTACAGTCTTCATTCTGACAGAAGGTCTTCCTCATAATGAACAATAAATGGATTAATGAACAGAAGACATGATATATTATAAGGCTTGCTGGGAGAACCAAGAAGTCTGCATTACATAAATTGTTTCCTGCAGCTACTGAATTTGGACAACTCATAGAAAAAGCTGATTTGTGACAAGTAGTCTATATTTATGAGCTATTTATATCTGACACAGCATGGTTATTCAAGGTTGCTGGCATCTGGAACATTTTTATATTATAAGCTTTCATTAGTCTGTAAGCAGTTACATGATAGCATCAGGAAAATTGTTGGTGTTTACCTTCAAACTCTCACTGTATCACTTTCACAACTGTCATAACAATTGTTCTCCACGAAATAACACTGTGTAGCATGTGTCACAGGCAGCAGGGAGGTTAAGCCATTAAAAAGCTCAAAATGAATTCAGTCTCATTAACAACATGAGGAGATGGGGCAGTTTTAATTTCAGAACGTGTAGAAGAAATATTATAAATGTTGGCTTTTACATTTTTCATAGAGGGTGTTTTATTTAAAAGTTTCTTTCTTTGTGGGGTGGGGGTTACGGTGGAAACTAGGTCAGTTTTATTAAAGTGAGAAAAAAAATTCAAACCTTGATGCATTATTAAGCTTTCCTTAGGCAACAGGAAAAAAAAATGTAAAGGGCTGAAACACTGTTAAAAATAAAAGTATAATCACTGTAAGGGTGTAATATTTTAACTCAGGGTAGAACACGGTATGGATGCCCAAGTTAAAATGCTGTAATATTGTTTGCTCCAGCATTTATTTTGTGTGTCTGCGTGTGCGTAGAAAGGAGCAGCGCTCACTCTGCCCTGACAGTGTCTCACTGCACTTTGTGTTTGCTGCTTGAAAGCCAAACAAAGTTTTGGTCCCTGAATCCTTGACATATGAAGGCTGTGTCTGTCCAACAAACAACCCAACAGGGGCCAGAGGCTGGAGCCAGAATCCCTTTCCTCCCTTCTGTGCTAGCAGAAGAAGACAACAGATGTACCAGGAAATACATGCTGTTACATCCTCTGCTCCAGTGGGAGCGCTGGCACACTGTGGATGAGCCAGGTGACACATTCCCAGTGTTGCTGGTAGGACACACAAGACCTCTCCGTGCCCTTTCTCCTTCCCTCCAATGTTGATTCTTTTTGAAAACACTCCTCTGACACTGTAAAGTCAATAGAAGTTACTTGGCATCCACTTAAGAATAATAAAAATAGACAGCTTTACGAACAGAAAATATTAGGAACAATAAAAATATGACTGGGTCATTTAGTTTATTTCACATTCCTTACCCACTGTTCTATACTGGCTCAAAGTCAATGACAATTGTGACCCAGCACCTCTGAAGACAAGGCTATATGCATCTTAAAAATTGTAAGCTTTACAATCACTGAAAATTACTGTCCTGACGACCTTCCTTGCTGCTTCAGTATACTGGGATCAAAAGAAATAATAATACGTGTCATTAGATAATTCCCATAAAGCTACTTGGAATTGATAGGTCATAATATAAAACTCTCTTTTAGACTTCACTGCCAGTTACTTTTGAGTTCAAAAATATGCCGAGCATCACTAAACACTCATTTTCTCACTTTATCAGTAATTCTGCACATGCTGTTGAGGCTGCAGTGTGCAATAGCCATATTCCAAAAATTAAGAGCTTTGGCAAAGCCTCGTCACTATCAGCACCTGGATAAAAGATGACATAACCTGAGCAAGTCATGCAAGTTTATCTCAAACATTCCCATTGACCTGGGAAGACGGGGAGAGTGAAGGAAAACTGCTGGCATTTCTTCTTTTAAACACAAACAAAAAATGTACCCAAAATGGAGTTCTCAGTCTTACAATTTCTTTTCTTTTCTGAAGGCATATTAAAAAATGGAGATGGAGGAGCTTTTCTCAGGAGTCTGATCAGCAGCTTCTGTTAAGGTGAAGCAAGTGGATATAGATGCTCCATCAAGGGAGAAACGCAAGCTGATACAGATGCTACAGGGGCTTCCAAAAGACTGTCAGCATAAACATTTCTCAGCAGTTCACCTAGCTGCTGGTTTCTCTCAAGAGGAAGAAGCAGGCTTGAGATGAATTGCAGCAGAGGATGTTCTGTTTATCTGTAAGAGCTTTATTTAATCAAATTCAATGCTGCAGAAATAAACTAAAATAGTAACACAAAGAAAACAAAAAAGATGCCAAGGTGCATCACCACTGACCCATGAGAGTGACCTTCTGCAAGACAAGATACTCCACAGGTAAAGAACTAAGAACATTATATCAACACCACACATCAAGGAGTTTTAGTACACATATACCAGCAATCATGATAAACTGGAGCATGAACAAGATATGTCACTGCTTTCATTTTACATACTCTATAGGATTCTTACAGCACTGAAATATTTCTCTCCCATGGAAAGCACAGCTACAAAAACAATGCACAAATGCAACTAGATACATACCCATCAGCTGACTCTGAAAATTGATCTTTAATCAAAACCAATGGGAGAAAGCACTGATTAAAGATCAGTGATATGGTATGGCCCTAGATTCTGGGGTATGGCATCTGTGAAATCAATGTATTTAGCTCTAGGGCAGCTGAAAAAAGTGACAACAGCAGCTGTTTTAAATCTCCTGCAGCAAAGTCATGAAAGTCATAGGGACTTAGTAATTACACAGAGACTTAATAATGCTTTTTCTCAGATAAAGCTCAGGCTGCCTGGTAAATTCATATGATTGCCATTAACGAAGGCCATCTGCTGAATGACAAGGTAATCATTCCAAAAGTTTTCATTTGTGCCATCCAGGGCTTGCAAGTAACCGAGTAATGCTTCAGTCACCTAGGGTAAAGCGGTAATTGCAACTCTATTGTTTCTCAAAATACGCATAATTTCTGGTTGCATTCACTGTTATAAAAAAAAAAAAAAAAAGCACATATCTGTTAAATTACACAGTAGGGTAATTTTATATATTAAAAAATACTTTCTGTACTTACTGCTAACTTAAGTTTTCAAAGTGCTGAACTTTCTAAATGCCTAATACAGCAGATGGACCATTTTTTTTGCAATCGGTTGTTTTTTTTCTGCCCTCATTTACATACAATACAAATCCATTCCTTAACTCATCATTACAGAGATAATACTTTTAACCAGGAGAGGGAAAACAAAACTTAGTAAAATATGAAAGCGTAACCATTCTGCCATACCATCAGCTTTGAATTAAATTAAGTCCTTTCCAAACAGTGATGGATGTGCTGAAATTATTTATTATTTATTATTATTTTTTACAAGCATGTGAGGATCTGAATGAATTTGTTTAATTTGTATGAATATATATTTTCTACTGCATGAATGCTCTACAGCTAGACTAATGGTGCAGTAATTCTAAGTAAGCTGTCTGGAACACCGGAACAAAGTATCAGATTAGTCTAAGAGGAATGTCAATTCCCAGCTAGGAATAGGGTACTGTTCAGATGTAACTGCTTTTGTGACCTGAGTTAGAAATCTGAGCTGAAAAACCTCATATGCTTTACTACAATGAGTTGTCCTAGTGGCCTTTTGCTTACTAATTGCCTTATTAGTAATTCCAGTATACCACTTTTGCTTAATCCTAGCTAATACCGCCATTTGCATGGGTAAATGTGACAGTAGGGGACTTCAGATACTGGGCTTCGTACAGAGCCTATGTCACTGTAGTGTGCTATGAATTACAGCATCTCTAGAGCCAAGTCTTCTAAATAAATATGTACAAATCACACTTTCTAATTAGAAACTTCATAAAGTTGGGCTTGCTCTGTGAAGATGAAATACTGTGGGAATTCCGTTCTTCTTTCTGTAACAAACAGTCATCAGCCAACGAAAACAGAGAGTAAGAGACAGCAGAATTCCAAACCCAGAGCCTTTCTCAATACAAACCAAGAGAGTTTGAGGAACCTCTATTTTTACTGGAAATAGGATTTATCAGGCAGGAAACAATGAAACTGTTTCCAGAGGCTAAGTCTGAGAGGCAGAGGAACAGCATTATATTGTAAACTGAAGAAACCGATCTTGAAATTCAGAGAATTATAGAATGGTTTGGGTTGGGTGAGAGCTTAAAGATAATTTAATTTCAATCCACCTGCCATGGGCAGGGACACCTTCCAATAGACCAAGCTGCTCAAGCCCTGGCCTCGAACACTTTCTGGGATGAGGCATTCACAACTTCTCTGGGTAACCTGTTGCAGTCCCTCACCACACTCTTAATGAAGACTGTCTTCCCGATATCTAATCTAAATCTACCCTCTTTTAGTTTAAAACTGTTACCCGTTGTCCTATCACTACGCTACCTTTCTTGTAGGCCCCTTTTAGGTACTGAAAGGCTGCAATGAGGTCTCCCTGGGGCATTCTCTTCACCACGCTGAACAACCTCAACTCTCACAGCCTGTCATCAAAGGACAGTTCTCAGTTTTCTGATCATTCTCATGCTCCCCACTCTGGTCCTCCTTCAACAGCTCCATGTCCTTCTTATGATGGAGGCTCCAGAGCTGAACACAATACTGCAGATGGAGCCTCACATGAGTGGAGTAAAAGGGGAGAATCATCTTCCCAAAGCTGCTGGCCATGCTTCTGTTGATGCAGCTCAGGATACAGTTGGCTTTCTGGGCTGAAGGCACACGTTGCCAGCTCATGCTGAATTTTTCACCAACCAAAACCCCAAAGTCCTTCTCCTCAGGGCTGTTCCCAGTGGATTCTCCACTGATGCTGTATTTGTGCTTGGGATTGCCTCGAATCAGGTGCAGGACTTTTCACCTGGCCTTGTTGAGCTTTGTGAAGTTCTCACAAGCTCACCTCTCCAGGTCCCTCTGAGTGGCATCCCTTCCCTCTTGCATGTCGACCATACCACACAACTTGGTATCGTCTGCAAACCACCTGAGAGTGTACTCAGTCTTGCTGTCCATGTTACCAACAAAAACAGTGCAAGTTACAGTACTGACTCTTGAGGAATACCAGTATTGCCAGTGATGTCCACCTGGACATTGGATCCTTCACTACAGCTGACTGCAACCATCCAGCCAATTCCTTATCCATCACCCAGTCTTTCCATCAAATCCAAGTCCCCTCATTGAAAGTCAAGGATGTCATGCGAACAAATGCTTTGCACAATTCCAGGTAGATGACACTGGTTGCTCTTCCCTTATCCAGTAATGCTGTTACCCCTCCACAGAAGGCCAGATTTCTCAGGCACTACTTGCCCTTAGTGAAACCATTTTGGCTGACACCAATCCTTCTGTTTTCCATGTACCTTAGCATACTTTCTATGAGGCTCTACTACAAGACCTTGCTGAGCATGGAGGTGAAAATGACTGGCCTGTAGTTTCAGGTCTTTATTTTTTCTCTATCTTCAAAGGCAACATGGTGTTCCACAAACTATTTTAATATAAAACACACAACAGTACAGTATTCTATATTGACTGCTCCTCTGTTTATTGAAATGACTGTACTTGACTGAGTCCTGCAGAAGTGCTGTTGTGTGATGACCTGACATTTTGATGGGAGTCATATGATAACAAAATAAAATAATGCCTATTTTTGTCTTTCTGGCTGCCTCATGACATTTTTATAAAGACCATTTGATCTGATTACATTTGGTAATGATAAATGCTTTACTATTGGTATATTTTAGTCAGATTTATTTTAAATAATATTCACAGAGAAAAACATTAGATTTAATTATTAAGATGGTAAAGAGAAGGAAGAAAAAGTGAAGAACAGGGAAGGCAGATATACTTGAATTTTATACTACTCTTGAAGATATAGAAATAGTAACTTCAGAATCTACTTGGAAGAAAACTGCTCATAGGGAGATCTATGGACTTATCAAGCTGTAACTCCACTTTCCTGGCACTTCAGTGCTGATTACCAAATGCAAATGTAAATGAATTTCCCACAATCTCCTGAGATATTTAGTGTGTTTTACACAACTATTCACTCTAACTTCTGTGCCTACAGCCATTTTAAGGCTTACTGCCAGACCAGAAGTTTAAGTTCACCTAATTTCCTTTTCACTTACAACAATTCAAGTCACTGTACCAATTCAGGTCGCTAGTTTTATGTTCTACATGAATATACCTTCTCAGCATTTCAATTATGCATTCAGTTTTCATGCCTTGCAGTTCATCTATTCTAGTAATCTCCCAGGAATCAGAAGAATCCAACACAGCAACAGCTTTGAGTAAATAGCAAAAAACATGGAAGGAAGGGCTTACTGGTATACTGGACAAGATTCATGCATCTTTTGACAAGTGACAAAGCCATAGAAACTTAACTAATTTTCACACAGCTGGTGAGCTTTTGAAATAAGTAATTTTAAAATGCAATTATATATTTCTTTCAAAATACAGTTTTCCTGTGACCAAACTTGGGTTACCTTGCTTTTTGGTCTAGGTGGTACAGCGAGGGTCTTCAGATGAAAAGAATATACTGAGGCCAATACAAACTTCAGTTATTTCCATTATTTCTAGAGCTAAATTCCTTCCTAATGCCAGATATAATATTTCAGTTGGTGGTACTTATACTTAGTTAATTGAGAACCATTAATCACCATTTCCTGACATAGCATTCTAGAAAAATGCCAAAGTATTCCTATTTAAATTTCATTCACTCAGTCACTTTAAAAAGATTTTATTTCTGTGGAATATTAGTTTGAGGATTTGAATTGGTGGCTTGATTTACTAAATATGTTCCCATAAATACAATTCATTACAGCTATTTAATAGGTTCCTACATATTAGATTGAAACGTATGTCATCTAATAAAGTATCCCATACTTTTAAAGGCTAATTAATCATAAAGGTGACCTACTGCTTCTGAAGTCAAATAATTCCTAGTTATGGAAAGGACTAGTCACAGTCAATCAAAACTGTGTGGACTAAAAGTATCTTCAATCATTTCACCTGCATTCAGCCAACATTAAGTTTCTCTGGGATATATTTTAACAATGAAAAACGCACTGGATAATCAAGTGTTCATAATTTCTTAAACTGGAAAAGAAAACATTTATTTTCCACAGCTCTTCCATTATGGAATTTATAGGATTACAAACATCTGCCTTAACCTGCTTTATTAGATTTTCTGATGAAAGAAAGTTAGGCTCAGATCTTGTATTATATAATGTACACATCACGCTGCAAATCTGAATCTCAGCATACATTTAATAAGCAGTCTCTTCCTGAATTTGCATACTAATACAAAGTCTTCCACTGCTCCTCACCCCATTTCAATTACTCCTACCTACTGCTGACTCTCTGTCTACTTCATTGCTTTCTCCGGGAAAATCGCTCCATACAACCTTCTACATTTATTCCAGCTGACTATCATGCCTCTCCCTCGAAGGTCAGTAACTCTTCTCCTCTCCATTATGTAGGTGCGAAGAGAGGAAATAAAAAGCTAGTCTCCACACTCTCACAGACTGTACTCAGGGTTAGAGAAAATAAACAACAGGAAGGAGCATCTGCAGGGAAACTTCTGTCTAGCCTCAGCTATTTCAGCCTTGAATACGCTCAGAAAAAGACTGCGCTCTTCAGTAAAGCACCTAACTATCTCTCAATAGCTCCAGCGTACATGAAGGACATGCAAGAAGGACAATCCTGATTAACTGCAAGACCCAGAACAAATATTCTCCAACTCCTTACTACAGTGCTTGGAGAAGTCTGACAATTTAACACGGCCGGAATATTCCATGCTTTTCTTACTGTTTTTTTTTTTTTTAACAGAAGAAAATCTTTGCTGGCATTTTCCAACAACTTTTCAACTGGTAGGGAAAAAAAAAAACAACAACATGTTACAATCTAAACATTCACCAAAGGTTTTGTGTAAGTAACTGGAAAGAGGAGCCACACGCTGAACAATCTTAAGAATTGCCAATCTATATATGTCAATTCCTCTACTCTCCTTGGATGAAAGGAGTCATTATTGGACATTTTATATTAAAATATTTCTTCTATGAAAGTACTTTTATATGTAGTCATGAATGATACTAATAATTTTCTTTCTTTTGTAGAATTCTGTTCTTTAATGGTGATATATTAGCAATTAGACCAATTAGTTATATTGGTCTATAAGTATGTAATATTAAATATTTTAAAATAAATACTTTTTTAATGAAGTTTGTAGAACTGACTTAACTATTCATCATCAATCGATTCTTGTGTTATAGGCGTATTAAGGTGACTATTACTTGGTTGTAATACTCAAATAGCAATTAGACTGTCTGGTGTGTACAAGCTATCTTTACACAACACTCTACAAAGACCTTTTGTGCCATTTAGATGGTTTTGACAAAATCCACTTTCAGTTCAATGAACTGAAAGTGCATTTGTCTACAGCATTTTCCTACTTCCTAGCCTCCATAACTGTTTCAAAAAGCTTTATGTCTGTTTCTGTTAAGAATATCTTCCAGAGAAGGATATAAATTCAACAAGATTTCACTGATGATGCTCCAGAGATTGAAAATTCCCATAACAATCAGAGTGCCAGACTCTGCTATCTGAAGAAAAATAACTTTTCAAAGCTCTGTGGTCAATTAAAGAAGCATTTAGTGAGTTAAATGAAAGGACTAATCAGAATATCAGCTTTACAGGGTACATAGTGCCATTATTTATTGTCATCAAACACTACTTGCTTTAAAAAGTCTTGAAAACCTTAATTTAACTTAGGGGAAAGCTCCCTCTGTTTCTCACATTGAAGAATATACTCCAAGAAACAAAGAGTGTGTTGCATTCTGCTTATTAAACTGTTATCTTCCTTCCTTCCAGACACTCAGCAGTCCACTTAATCAATGTGCTGCTGTTGCCTAGTTATCAGGAGGTTCAATCCTGCTACCGTTGAGTCAACATCAGATTTCCCATTGATTTCAGTGAGGGAGGATTAGTTCCAGCCAATAGATAGACAAACTTAAAAAGAGTTTCTTACAGATTTTCTGCTGAAAGTATGTTATTTTCACTAAAGCATCTAGAGCTGCTTCGGACTGGCAGGCTAACAGCATTCCGTTTTAGTAGGTAAGAAGTCTGACGCATTCCTTTATTAATTTATGGTTTCTGTTCAAGAAACTTCTAACAGATGTATTCATAATTTAACTATGTTAAAGATAATACTACCAGTATGTATGTGAGAAAGTGGCTCCTTCTTCTCTAGCTTGACTAGAACAAAACAATAATTTATCTACTGTTTGGCAGAACTTGGGAAGGCCCCTGACCATACACTGCTGGGTAACAATCACAATTCTTAGTAATTTGATAAAAAATTCTTACATGTGCAGCAACACCCACTGGAACCTGATCACTGACTACAAGATTCATATTAGCTTCAGTTAACTTCCATGCTTACGTCATTTGTCTCTCGTGGCATTTCTACGGTACCTCACACCTGAGTTCAAAGAAGAGGCATTTAATCTTGCACTCACCCAACTCAGCACATCCCCATGTGCTGTAGGACTTAGCACAAACCTTGAAACAGCACGAGTGGAATGCTGAAGTAATAATTAAACTCTTTCTCCTTATCAAGTCTAACTGCCTCAGGCTTGGGGCCTTGCTGACACAACTTTTCTGCATCTGCTTTTCAGTAACTTCATCTTTCTGTAGGTAGCTACACACACATCTCACATCCACTGTCCTTTATATAAGGTACTGCTGCTTCTCCAGCAGTATACTTTAATTTTTAGGACAGAGATTTTATTCTGAGAAATAACTAAAAATTTCTGTTCCATACCTCTCTGATAGCTGTACAAAACTCACTCTGCAGCACCTTCTTTAGAGACTGTAGTTTATGTACCGGTACTTCTCCAGATTCTTGCAGTTTCTCCAGTAACTCAATTGCTCTTGCAACATCTGAGTGGAAAAAGAAAGGAATACAAGTCAGTATAAACAGAGGTTGTAAATGCAACGGTGACTAAAAGGGGAAAAATCACGGTGATTTTAAATTTAAAATTTACTGTGGAAACAACTACTGTGTTAATCTTGTTATACCAGGCTCAGTTAGGCATCAGCACTACTGCTGAGAGATCCAAATCCCCACGTATAGACCAACAGGGCACATACACATACAACAGGCACACACGCAGAACTGCATTCTTAACTGCAAACCTTTTCTGAATCAAATCTACTAATTTAAAGCAGCTAATCTACGTTAGCAGACCTATTTTTTTCTTATTTTTCTGCACAGAAGCAGCACAGAAGCAGTACAGAAGCAGTATGGAGTCTACTTTTGGAAAGTCTGCAAGAATGAAATTGAGTCACTGAGTCATAGAACCACAGAATTGCAGAATGGCTTGGGTTGGAAGGGACCTCAAGGATCATGAAGCTCCAACCCCCATGCCACAAGTAGGGTCACCAACCTCCAGATCTAGTACTAGATCAGGTTGGCCAGGGCCCCACTCAACCTGGTCTTGAACACCTCCAGAGACAGAGAATCAGAGAATCACAGAGTCGTAGAACATCCTGGGACGATAATGATCATCTAGTTTCAAACCCCCTGCCATGGGCAGGGTCACCAGCCACTATACCAGGCTTGCCCAGAGCCACCACATCCTCTCTGGGCAGCCTGTTCCAGCACCTCACCACTCCTTCTCTAAAGAACTTCCCCCCTGACATATGTAAGCACACTCCAATGACAAAGTCTAATAAAAGTATTTGACCTTTTCATAAATCTAAGTCTTCATATCAATTATAAAGAAAATCTCGAGCTTGCTAGTGAAGAGTAAATAAGAGTAAATATGTAAAGCTCTTGTCCAGGTCTCCAAAGACCTATGCTAAATTACCTGATTTGCCATGTAAAACGTGTAAAATCCACATAAATATGTAAGTCACTCCAATTTCCATAGGAACTACAACAGAGCACTGTAACACTTTTTGACAGAGCAAATTCTGCTGCAAAACACTCTTTTTCAACATAGTCACCACCATTAGCAATGCATTTTTGACAGTGATGAACAAGAGCCTGCAGGCCACGCTCCTAAAAATCTGCACCAGTGATTGTGAACCACTGTTGGCACTGCTGTAACACACCACCATGACTTCACATCTACTGGTTGGTCTCCATAAACATTCAGTAAGCGTTGATGAACATCAGTGGGTGCCGTTTTTCCACATGAAGGAATTCAGTGACACACCTGTGCTTCATACACACTTCCATGTCAGACACCATTCTGTCCGTCTGCCCTTCCACTGCCATCTCTTACACAGCAACAAAATGCAATGGAATACTGGCCAAAAGGGTCAACCTCTACTGCCATACCAACATGTATCTCTTGACACAATGGACCAACAGAATAAAATAGGAGGTGTTACTTTTGGAGCACCCTCTTACATGAAGTACTTTTTTTTGGTGGCCTAAATTCTCCTTAAGTCCGTGAGTATCATCAAGGGCACGATCTAAGTGCTTCTGAAGAGCAATCCAGAAGTCTTAACTTAGTAGACATTCAGAGTACTGAGCAGGAATCTGGTCATACTGACTCACTCCCAGGAGGGAGCTGCATGATACACATCTCAGTCAGCTTTTAAATGGTAGAGCTTAATAGAAGGTTTTCTCCTCCTGCATCATTTAGTGCTACCTTCCAGCTCTTCCTGTAAATCTGCTGTTATCACTGAACAACAGTCTTGATTGTGTGGTCATTTTCACATTCTTCTGGTGTACTCTGAACAGCTACCTGAGCTACCATTGGCCAACTACACCATCCTACTAAAAATAGGTCTGTATCCTAGTGATTACATGTATTCTTAATACTGAACGATAAAAAAGTATTCAAGGTATTTTAATTCAGTGCACTAACTGCACTAAGAAGAAATCAAATCCCTCCACAGTCCACCACATAACTCTGCAACAACTACAAAGACTACATACAGCCTTGTGTAATTCTCCAGTCTGATGACAAGAGTTTTACTGTTTCTGACTAGGGGATTATGCTAACTGAAACAGTTCTTACAATCCTTGGCTTGTAGCTGAGCTATATTGACCAGATGTCTTACATACAAAACACAGAGAAATAGAGAAGAGGTGACAGAAGATGAGTTCTAACAGGAATAAAATCAGAATAATGTATTTGTAACAAAATAATTATTATCCATCTGCTTCAGTGTTAGGAATAGAGAAGATGACGTCTCAAAGAATTTACAGTTTAATTGAAGAAGATAAGTAATTATTTAGCATGGTAGGTTATGCCATAGTAAGTTACCAAATAGTTTTCGAAACTTTTAACAGACATTTGTCTATTTGCTAGTTGGTAAAAACTGCTATGTATTTCATTCTGCACAAAGCAATTAGATCATTTATCATAAAGCAGCTCCAACAGCTGATCATAACAGATCAGATATGATTTTTGAAATTCAGATATTCTAAGTCAGACTGGCATCTTTTCCAGTAATGGTTCGGGGAGTTTTAGAACTGTCTTTCCCTGTCATCAACTGTATCTGTAGAAGGCTGGGGCCAGAGATGGCAGATTGATTACTATTTTACAGGTGTGTAGAAGTTTCCTCACCATATCTGAACATTTTGTGTATAACTCTGTACTCGCTTTTGGTCCTGAATCCAATGATATTCAATGAAATAGCTGTTCTGATTCAGAAGGGAACTTAAATAGCTTGAGATAGATTGATCAATACAAAATTGTTAAGTACGTGTCTAAACATTTCCCTAGGGCATGGACCAGGTTCAAACAATTAATCACTTTTAAAACAGGGAGTGTTGCAACACAAAAGCGAAGTTTTCATCCCAGTACAAAAGCCTGGCATGAAGTCAATGGATGTTTAGTATGCAGACTCCTACACAAAACTGATCATGAAGCTGTCATTTGTCAGTATCAGTTTACTCTGTTTTGTGATTAAGAGCTGGCTTGGGGTAAAGAAAATTCTGAATATCCTGAGAGTATTCTGATTTCCCCCACTTCCAAATCCATCCAGTGAGCCAGAATGCATGAATGTTGTTACCCAAGTTCTTGTTTTTTTATTCACCATATTTGTTAACAATAATCAGCTTGCTTTCTCTCTCTTAGGCACATGGCTTGACCCAATTTGGCAATGACTTGTGCAAAACTGCTTGCAGTAGAGAGAATATGGAATAATGAAGAGCTTCAAGGGATAAAAATACAGAATTAAAATGAGGCATGTGTTCAGGGCCAAAGCTGTTTGTTACAAGCTGATGCTCTGTCAGGAGCGAAGTGTAACAGTTTGTGCAGAACTAAAACTGTTTAAATATGAATGCATAAATGCGATCTCATGAAATAGCCTATTTCTTTCAATTAATAACTCTGCCAGGGAGACTTGAATGAACAATTGCTCCAGGAAAGCTTAAAAAGTGAAGTTGCTCAATGTAAGTTAAGTGAAGCTTTTTCCTGATCCTTTATACAAGGCAAGTTCCAGACAAAACTAAAATAAGTGCCAGCTCAAATAAGTGATGAGACTGCTGCTGAGGCAGATTTCATAGCTATGATGACAAGAAAGCAAGCAGCAGGTAATCAATCCATCCCTGTCAGTTACAGCAATGCCACAGGTTTCCAAAGGATTGCTATTCATCTGCTGGGATACTTTTCTTGTCCCAAATGTTCCTTTGATTACAAATGTAATCAGCTTTCCTCGCAAAAATTATCACCAGGAAATTGCTCTTGAATAACATTTTCTTACCCATTAGTGAAAAGCACCAATTGATGAAAAAATGTGTGTTTATATAGATACACAATACTCGTGGAATTATGTTAGAAGCAGTTACGTTCTATGCAAATTAAACACTCATGCATTTTATTACTGATTTGCCCTTCTTTTAACCTAAGATATTTTTGGAAGACAACTGGAATTGTGAAATATATTCTATGCATTTAGAAATACGAATTCCATTATATTTACATTAAACTGATGGTAATGTCATTGACATCTATCCTCATTTCCCACATTCATATCACACAGAAATTAGTGGGAATTTTGAGTGCCAACGTGGGTGGAATTATTCCTCTGTATTCTATGATGTATACACCTGGAAAGGAATATTATATTACTTGTCCTCATTTTATATCAAATTCTAGCCTTTTTTTTTTTTTAACCATTTTCTTCTGACTTCCTGATACAAAAAGAATTTCTTTCTCTCCTCTTCTGTTTAACATTCGCTTCCCTTTTTGCCTTATCATCATCATGCTTGCCTGCAGCCTTTCAGGAAATAATAAGGTTTCAGCGTGGTGGATCATGTTGTCAGTGAAGTCAGGGGGCTGTGGGTGGAACACGTTTTATCAAATGTGCCCATCAAAGGAAAAGCGTGGCTCTCAGAAAAAAAAAGATTTCAAAAGTTCTTTCTGTTTTAATTAGAATGAATTTTCATTTGTATTGTTAGTGGGAAAGAAGCAGTAGGTTACTATTTAAGCATTAAGAAAGAGAGATGTCACTAGAGCATAGAACCAGCAAAATACCACACTGTGATACAAGTGGAACATTCCCATGCAATAATAAATGAAGTTGAATTCTATACGTATAGCCACATACCAGAGTGCAATTAATAGAAAGATCATTTTGCCTAGCTAATGCTTTGCTGATCACCCTATTCTAACATACTGCTTTCACTAGATGATTTTGTTCAAATAGCTAAGGAATATACAATATAGATAGATCATAGAATCATAGAATCATAGAATGGCCAGGGTTGGAAGGGACCACAAGGATCATAAATCTCCAACCCCCCTG
>JAOWBP010000001.1:35124901-35136956 GCA_028571105.1 Tragopan temminckii
TCTCCAGGCTGAACAAGCCCAGCTCCCTCAGCCTGTCTTCGTAGGGGAGGTGCTCCAGTCCCCTGATCATCTTGGTGACCCTCCTCTGGACCCTCTCCAACAGCTCCCTGTCTTTTTTGTACTGGAGGCTCCACACTTGGATGCAGTACTCCAGATGGGGCCTCACAAGAGCAGAGTAAAGGGGGACATTGATGGATGTTTTTAGAAGTAAATGCTATTTCTACTATTCAATTCAGCTTTTACCACGTGAAAGTTAATTGCAAATCCATGCATTGAAGAAAGAACCCTAGCAGGTCTGCACTTGGTGGTCGTCTCACATGACTGCTAACTCTGGGTAGACAAAATTCCTGCAGTCTGTGAATGTGGTTTTACCCCGGTATATTTTGTGCAGGCTTTAGTTCCAGTTTATTCAGATAAGCTATAAATTACAAGGAAAAATAATAGAAAATTACTCTAGTGTATTAAATGCTTCCCATCCAACACGACAGTGGCTCTTGAAAATGAATGTACTTGCATGATTTATAACACAAAACATGAAAACTGTTGTACATCTACCAGCACCCAATCTTCCTCTCATACTGACCTAAAATGTTGGTCTGCAGTCCTTAAATAAATATATTATACTCTGACTTAAGAAATAACTAAACAGATGATAGTATGCTATATAATACTAGTTTGGATGCAAATAGTAATTATTTAGAAACATACAAGGGCTGCCCATGTAAGTAATGCCTCCTATTTTATTCTGTTGGCCCACGACACCAACAGGAATATGTTGGCAGTACGGCAGCAGAGGCTGAAGCCTCCTGACAATATTCCGTTACATGTTGTTGCTGTGTGACTGATGGCAGCAGAGGGGCAGTCTGACGCAATGGCATCTGACATGGAAGCGTGTATGAAACAAAGGTGTGTCACTGATTTCTTCATGCGAAAAAATGGCACCCACTGACACTCGTTGATGCTTGCTGAATGTTTATGGAGACCAAGCAGAGGATGTGAGCATGGTGGGGCAGTGGTGGTGCATTTCAGCAGCGGCGACAGCCACATTGTGCTACCTCCACTGGTGCAGATTTTTAGGAGCACAGCGTGCAGGCTGTTGCTCATCAGTAGCAAAAATGCACAGCTAATGGTGGTGACTATGCTGAAAAACAGTGTTTTGTAGCTGAGCATTTGCTCTATCAAATAATGTTATTGTGCTCTTTGTATCTGTTGAGGTTTCCATGGAAACAAAAAGGAGGCATTACTTGTGGAGTGACCTATGTAGTATTTCTGTTCTCTGGTAACTACTCTGGAATCATGTTGCTGGGTTGCTTCCCAAGCAACAATTTGATGATCACTTATTTATTAATGAGATGAGAAAGTAGACTTCTCACCTTTCTGAAGTCATTCAACTGCCTCATTCATTTTAATTCTGGAGACCTTAGATGAATTAGTATGCCAGTTATTAGGAAAAAAATTGTGCTGAATAAATACCATGCTTTGGTACTTCAAAGAGGTGGAACATCACTACAAACTGACAGCAAGGACACTCAGTAAGTCTTCACTAGCTTCACTATGGCATTACAGAAAAACAGTGTTGACAATTTTCAAGCTCTATTTCATTGTGCCTGAAGACCTTTAATTAGGCTGAAGGTGAAGAATTTGCAAACCATAACAGGTCTTCATAACTGTCAGGTTTTTATTCCTCAGTACTTTTGCTAAGGTTTAGTTGCTCCTTTACAGCTTATGAAAACACATTTCCAAATTGTCAATGTTAGTCTACTTTTTATCACAATTTCCCAAACCTACACAGAGTGATCTTCAAATACTATCAAATGACAGCAGGTAATCAATGGTTAGGCAATTAGAATTCCACAGTGATTAGTGAAGTTCATTCATAATTCATAGCCAGTAACCCCCTTATCTCTGTAACTTCTTGGTTAAAGCACAAGCTTTGGAAGATTTTCAGCTTGCATCTTTTGAGAATTTTCTGCATTACCAGAGCTCTGCTGTCAGCTGCTGCTTTGCCTAACATGACAATTCTCGCCTGGCATCAAACAGCAGACTGCCCAACGCCCAGTTCATCTCCTTACTAATGGCACAGTGCTCAACTCTTCTGTTAATACATTTAATTTAACCTGAACAGTTCAGGAAAATGAAGGTGGAGAGCAGTCTTTTTTTGCCCAGTTAAGTTACAATCTTTGCCTTGCCCGGAATTTCATGCTAATGAGTATGCATAAAGGTGTACTTCACCATGGTAAATCAGACTTGACGTGCAGGGAACAACATGCTAGGCTGTTACAACATAGCAGTAACTTTCAACGCTCTGTAATGTGTATTTGTGAGGTATATTCAAACCAATTACATGTCCTGGTTTTATCAGTATTCTGTATCATGACATCATGCGACAGGCAGCAGAGCTGTGTTTCCAAGTGGAAGATTCACCTGGATTTACTGCATTTCTCAGGAGCCTCCTCACGATCTACAATTCTGGGTGACATTCTTTTACCATTTGTAGTAAATTTGCTATCTATCCTTATCTTAATTGGGTCATTCTTCTTTTCTTCTCCCCAAAAGGGGAGAAAAAGGCCCCTTTCCCCTATCATGCTTGAAACCATGACATTACAGCAGTAATATCAGTGCTTCTGATATATTATATTTACAGTAATATTTATAGTTATATAGCTTTATGTTTATATTAGTTTATATTACATGGGTAGCAGTTATAGGTTTAATGCAATATCACTTCTACTCCTGTGGTTAAACATTACTGTGAATGCAGAAATAAATATAACAAAGAACAACCAAACCCTCATGATTCACCTTGTGCTGAGGATTTCAACTCACCACAGTTCTAATGCAGGCATCTACAGCTCAGCTCTCACCCCAGACCGTTGCTACTTTCAATGAAGAAAAACACTTTCAGGCTACAATTTTCTGACCTATTTTAGATAAGATGAATCATATTCTAGGAGCGCCTGTTCTCTTTGTTGACTTACAAAGGGAGACTAGATGATTAGCTCAGATGTAAATGCCTGCATCCTACGTACATCGTGGTACAACAGAATCTACTGTTATTGTCCAGATTTACAGTGAAAAATTCCTGCAAATTTACCTCCATGTGGAACAGAAGACACCACGCTTGAGGACAGTCACATTCAGAGCTTTTTGATTAAAAATTTTACAAATGTCTGAACCAAAAATCTTTTTTTTTCCATAACATATGAGGAAAACCAACCATGGAATAACACTGAGTATACATACTCAATGCCTGCATCATGCTCCTTTTCTTTGGCTATTCATCAGACTCTATCTGGGTCTACATTTCTTTTTCTGTATGTTGTGACACACACAGGTTTTTCTGGCTCTAGCTTCTCAGACACACTACAGGAATACAAGCCCTCTGCTTCCCTCTGCTCCTGACCCAGATGCTACATACCCCAAGGCACGTTAATCACCATGAGTCTTTCCAGCAGCTTTGGCAGGAACACCTGAATATGACAGTAAAGCTCTGATATGTTTTGCAAAATAACTTACAGAAAGGACACTTAATTTGCAAGGAACGCAGAGTCACCTATGATCCAAAATACTGACAAATATTGCGTGGAGATCTTTCCAGCCAGCAGCCTCAACACTACAAAAGACCCTTATGATTCTCTTCAGCAATTCCTCTTTTCCCACTTCAGGAATACTACCTGAAATACTGAAATTGTGCCATTTCAGGCATACTGCTCCTCAATACTCCCTTAGCGTGTTCAAATTCAACATTCAAAAGGTCCCTTTAACTGAAAAAGTATGCTCCTTTACCTTCTCAGAACTTCTCAATGTCTACCAATGTCTGAGTAATTTTCCCCTTCCAACCTGATACGTTTTAATTGGGGATTTCCATTCTCATCTTCAGCTAGGGCCTTTTCACAGTCCTAACCTACCATAAGGCTAACTGGGAGAACTGGATTTGCTTTAGCTTGGTCAGTTTTTCTGGCATAATCATTAATCTGCACAGGTAGAGCCATTCTTCAATTTCTACAATGAAGCCTTCACATAACTGGTGTAAGTCAGAGGAATGTCCTTGTTGATAATTTTCAAAATTTTTATTATTATTATTATTATTATTATTTTTTGGTGTTTGAGGGAGATCCACAAAGTTCCTAAAACTCTAAAACTGTTAAGTTCATCAGATCCTTTAAGAATGTGGCCTGGTGCTGTCACATTTTCACTATTGCTTTTTAGAGGAATGATAATAAAACAGTCCAGTTTGAATTGATAGGTAATTCAAGATCATTTCAGTATGATGAATTTCCCTGGTTTTTATTAAAACTAGGCTTGAATAGTAATAACGCAATTCAGAATTTTCAGAGATGAGCATTAAAAATTAATTTTAAAAACAAATAATTTTCAAATAGTTATATAATTTTTACTCTTCCAAATTAGTAGTTTTGTTACAATTTCTAAAGCAGTGAAGGTGAGGAGGTACAGAAATGTAAGTTTGAGAATTTTCATCAGAAGATTTTGCCATCTGTGAGTAACCAAGACATTCACCAACCCTGTGACAGCACCCACTGGTTTTGTATAGAAAGCTTTGAATATAGCACCAGTGTGAAAACGAGTTTCCAAATTATCCCTTAAGAAAAGGGAATAAAAAAATGAAGTTGAAAATGCAAAGAATAGACAAACATTGAAAACACTGGTATGTTCTCGCATAGTTCTTTAAAAAGAATGTCATGATTTTTCCCCTGCATCACGTTGGGAGAAAAGAGAAGGGAAGGTAACATTTCTTTTTTCTCTCTGTATATAGATACAACTTTCTATTGTTCAATTGTGTCTGCTCTTTGTGATCATAACTAAGATTTACAGACAGCTACTCAGTGCTGAAAAGAACAGATGAGACATGGTTCTTGTGCCTTTTCTGACTAGGGACGGTTAGCTGTGAATATGGCACAAAAACGTTTTTTTAGACTTAGCAAAAAAGTGAATGTTGTATTCAAATAAATACATGCTGCGCATGCTATAAACATATACATGTATATTTTCATTCATTCAAAAAAAAAAAAAAAAAAAAAAAAAGAATTAAACCCGCATTTCCAACAGGAAGCATAATACTTTGTTGCTTCAGAGTTTGTTACTGTAGTTCTTTAGTCTTTCTGTAAGGACTTCTAAAAACCCCAAAGTTCTCAAGTGTTTAAAGCAGCTATTTGCCTTCACAGGAAATGTAAAATAACGTTTTGTGTTGACCTTCTGAAGCTATAAAATAACAGGAAAAAAAAAAATAAAAATCAACCTCTGAAGCAAAGTTGGAAATCCCTGAGACATTCAGAAATTCAGCAGGGTAAGGATCTGGCTTTCAAGAAATAAGTTCCTACAATCTGAACTTTGTGAAAGTAAGGAAACTGTATGCTCCTTTCGGTAGCTATAGGTAACTCGTAAAAAGATGCCCCAGCAACTCATCTGTCTCCTGAAGACAGCATATCTTGGTCTTGTAGGATTCGTTCAGCAGAAGCCACTGATCATGCTGGAATGCCACCATTTTAAATGCCAGACAGAAGTACACTGGGCATCTTGCTGAAACTGCAAATGTGAACGCGTTCCAGGTTCTGATCCCAGATTAAAAGAAAAAAAGGCTACTACATTAAAATACATCAGGAACCCTACTTTATAGGATACTTGCTTTTGTGATTTAGTCAGTAAGCATACAGCATTAAAATCAGGGAAGGAATTAAAAATTTGACTAAGCTCAAGAATTGTAGAACAGAAATAACTACAATGAATAGGCTTGTGCAAACAAAGAAAAACAGGATGAAAACTATTATTTCCAACTTGGATACATGTTTCTCGTAGCTGAATTCCACTCTCTCATTTCCCTGCCTAAGCAAAAGCATGTATTAGCGTGTCCTATGTGCACAGTGCAAAACAAAAGTATTGGCCATATGGGCAATCTCATGCATTACCCACACAGATACTTGCAGCGTGCTTTTTGTTTGCATCAGAGTGATTTTTGTTGGCAGGGAAGATGACAGGAAGGGGAGAAAAGGCACCAACCAGTGCCTCTCAAAGGGAGGCAAGGTTAACTTCAGGATGCTAATTCTCCATCACAACAGGCACTGTGCTGGAGCCAAGGCAGTTGCTCTCACTTCCCTCTCTGCTCATGTCATTACCAGTCTCCTGCTGCCTCTTCTCAGTTCTTACCTCCCCAGCTAATCTGAATCTTAAATCTTTCTCTTTTATTACCAGAAAGATGAGAAAGATGGCTGTGGGCTACTGGCAGTTGTACATAGTTGCAATGCAAATCTTCACTTTAAGTCTAGCATCATGATTTTATCTTCTGGGGGCTTTTAGGTGGTTTGAGGCTCCAGTAAGAAGACAGTAAAAAAATGGCATTCATGCAATAGAATGACTGTGACGCAGTGATTACATACATACACCTAAGATAAGATTCCCTGTGGGCTCAGGTAACGAAGAAAGTTAATATCCTTTCTTCAATTTTAGTGGATTTAACAATATTACTTTTTGCAAATGGAATCCCTCTGGTAGCTGGCTACATACTAGCCATTTCTCAAGGAAGGGAAAAAAAACTGTTGAGGATGTATATGGGAAAAGCTACAATAAGAAGGCAGCAATGAATAAAATCCTCTGGCAGTACACCTAGGCGTTAAAAATATGCTGATGGTAGATCTCAACAACTGCTCACGATTAACTTACAACTAGGAAAGAGTACGACCTCAGAAGAAAGCCACGACCACTTAGATTGCTGCTGCAAGTTATGAAGAAAACTTTGAAATGGGAAACCTCTGTGAGAAAGAGCTCACTGTCACTTTTGGAATGCAGTTGTTTGGTATCCTACATGTTGAACGATGCTGAGAACAGGAGCAGGGGAACTAGAACACTTCTCAGGTTGCAGCCTGATATCACAACAAGGGAGGTATCTGCCTAAGATCTCAGGAGCGCACCTGGCATGTTTTAAGATGGCTCTACTGTTAGGAAGCAGAAAGCGTTGAATAAATTAGTATAAATTCCACCACTATTACCACTGGATTACAAGATAATCAGACATCAAATCATCTCTCTTTTCAATGCGTGCTTCATTGATTTTAAGGCCAACATCCTCTCTTAAAGTTTCTCCAGTCTGTCTCCGTACAAGAACAGATGTGTTATCCTTTTATTCCTGTGCTGATTCAGTAAATAGCATTTGGCACAAACACTACTGCCAAATCTATTGGAAGCTGATGAGATGACGGTAAACAAGTTTCTGAGGGTTAAAACTACTGCTGATGACCATGGTGATCTATATAAGCTATTTCAAGTACATTTTTCCCTAATGCCTAACTGATTGCAGAGGGATTGACGCCTTGTTATCTGGGAGATTTATCCTTTTTCAGAAAACATGGTTGAGAAAGAAAATTAAAGAGTTAGTGGATATAAAGGATTAGTGTTTAAATTTGGGGTTCTATTAAAACGAAACAGTAAAAATGTAATTTTGTTTCAGAAAAAATAAATTAAGTCTATTTTGAGCAACGCTCTTCCTTATTCAATTATCCATGTTTACACAGAAACAAATCAATGCTTTGATGCTCCGTGTATTCCTGGATACTTAATTGTTCTATATTTTAAATAATAACAATTCTCCAATCTCTTCTGGAAATCCACTTTTCTAATCAATCTTTTCTTCTTTAAAAAAGCAAAAACCAACAAAAACCCCTATTATTAAAGGAGCACTAAGGTAATGACAACTCATTATGAGAAGCATTTCCTGGTGACTTAGCAGAACTACATACAAGTATGGAGTTCAACCATTCTATTTCAAACCATGGAGGAAAAAGTTCTCAAAAAAAGTTTTCATCTCTCTCTTTTTAACGTAGCTGAGGTCTGAGCTTGTAGTTTAAATACTCAGGAAAGCATCATTAGTACGCAAATGTGCACTTCTGAATCAAACCTGCTCATCTGAACAGAGAATCAACTATTGAATATTTCTTATTCCAAGGGTGAATGTCCAGCAAATATCACAAAGGAAGATTAATCTGACTGAGATTAACTTTGAAAATCTTGGGTTTGTACATACATATACAGTTTACAGCATGTTAGCATTATTTTTTAAATGTCAAAAATGCATGATGATAGCACTCCTTGTGCTTTCTGATCTCATCTCTCAACTTACTGCAAATGGCCAACCCCTCACCCACTCCAGAGCCTGTCATGGACTCAATCCATGCCACCAAGCTTCAGCAGAAAGCCCCATTTGAAGAACGAGATGCATAACATACACATGCAAGTTCTGTTTATCACTTTGTTCTACAGAAGATTAATTCAGGTAGGCTACAAGGATTATTTCATTGCTACCATCTCTATGGAATTTTTCAGCCTGACAGACCAGGAGGAACATGAGGTCCCTGAACAGGAGGGGATCAGAGGTGTCTTTCACCACCGTCTGACTCTGAAAACAGTTACTGACCAGTTATGCGTTTCTACGATAAACACAATTGGAAATATCAGATATTCCCCCTTTACACTCTACAAAAGTGACAATGTTAAAAATGCCACTGGTTTTTGGAAGACATTTCCATGCATCCTAATGGCATGAGCCACAAAGGCACAGCTCTCTGGAGGAAGGCAGCACCAGAGGCCCGCTGTGCCTGGCGTGTGCTGGAGATGATGCAATGAACTTTTCATTTGCTCCCACACATTGTGACAAAGCTCAGTTTCAACGTCCCATCATCAGGAGCTGCCTCAGGCCTGAGGACAAAGCCCTCTCCTTGGTGCTCAGCCTGCCTTGTGACACATAACTCATGCAGCATTGTGCCCAGCCAGTTCCACCAGGCCAGCCTTCTGCTGCCTTGAGGCATCCAAGTCGAATGTGTGCATTTAACTTTTCAAAATACGTTATCAAAGATTACATTCAGGTTGGGACTTTCTCATATTCTTGCTGCAGATCTCCAGGAGACTCAACTACACTGCACATGTGGCTAAAAAAATTCTTAAACCGCATAGATCTTCAGAAAACTCCCTTATTATCTGCTTACCTTAATCCATTCCTTCATATATATACATGGAAAAAAAAAATCAAATATATGTTGGCATATTGATGGAAAACAAAAAAACACATTTCAGACTGAATCCAGAATGGTCAACTCTCTGTTTCTACAAACAACAGGCCTTTTTTTTTTTAGCCTCAGAAGAATGAATTTGATTATTTATATGTCATCAGCTGGCATACCAAATAGAGAAATGTTAGACTTAAAGCTCACAGCACTTGCAGAAGTATTTTCCTCCTTTAACACGCCAGGTTGGAGAGCAGTACAAGAAATCTCTCTGACAGATGGAAACACTTTGTTGAAAGCCATGCAGGGAGCAGCATAACCGCTTAACACTGTTTTGAAGGGCTTAACCGCACCGTAAAAGATAGCTGGCCTTATGCTGCACCTCTGTCAAGGAGTATATTTCACACTTTATGACTTTGACTTCATCTTACTGATGAGTATGTTATACAGTTTTTTCCAAAGACAATATCTAGCAAATTATACTCAGTACCACTTCTGTTGTATAGAAATGCATTGACGGGAAAAATTCCTCATATATATAGGTTATGAGAATGAAAAGAAAGACGACAAGAAGATAAGGAAGGAAGGAAGAGCCCTCTAGAAAGCAATAATGCATGCAAACATTCAAACGTCATCTGGTCACATTTCATAGAGTACATCTACCTCTGCTATCAGCTGGTGGCTGATAGCCATCAAATCAAATTATAAACTGATTCAATTACCTATTTACTGTCACTGAACATGGGTGCTTTGTTAAGGATTTTCAGGAAGTTATGGGACATCCCCTCCACTAAAAAAAATACTTCTTTGAATTCTTAAAAAACCAACAGAGATTAGCTGTGTGCCACAGCTCAAGAGCAAGAAGCATTTCCAGTTGCCTAGGATATAACTGAAAGTGAGGAGAAATTTGGTTGTCAACAGCCAATAGCTATGACCTTGTCGTGAAACTTCACAGGGATTAAAATATCAGCACAGTATATTCAGTCTATTCAAATTTCTTCTTTTATCCTCAATCACATGAAGAATTGAAACCACCAGTGGCATGCATGAATAGTAACTATATAAAGAAAAACGTAAGAGGGCATGGATTATTAATAAAAGACAGTTGAAAGCTCTCCTTCAAATGAGAAATATTTCCATGCACTTAATCATGCAATGGTCTTTGTACAGCCTAATTGTACAGAATCATCAAAAGCAAGAAGTTTTGAAAAGTGCTCTTTTAAAGCTGCCATTTTCACGGTTGGAAGCAAGGAAGAATAACTGAAGTTTTGCAGCAATGTGAGTAAATAAATGGTCAGTTTTCTGTCAGAGCAGATTTTCATCTTGGAAGAAAGAGCACAAGTAAAACGTTATGTAAAACAAGCTTGATGAAAACTTCTGCTGAACTAGTAAGACAGAAAGTTCAGAGTGGAACATACATTATGCCTAGCTAACAAGATGCCTGCTTCAAACTGTGGGCCTCCATACGACCACTCCTAAAACGAGCGCCAAGGGAAGAGCAGAAAGGTGCTCCCTTCCATCATATACCTTGGAGCACAGTGTTATTTGCAGAAAATGCTTCCATTAGACTGTGCTAAGGCACCCACTGAGTGCCTCACACCCACCAAGAGCTTCCTGTATCTGCGCAGGGCTTTAGGGAGAGAAAGGCAACAGAATATGGCTACGAGGGAGATGCGAGCTCTGCCTGATGATGGGGAAGGTGGCCACTGCTGGTCACCGCAGGGCTGTGGCACTGTGAGGACAGGCAGAGGCAGTGCTGCTGATCCAGTGCTGAGAGCAAAGCACAAGGTGTGACAATAAAAGTGGTGCACAAAGGTAAAAAAAAACAACAACACAGCATGGGCATTTTTAAACGTTCCATTTTGATTTGGAGTCCAAAGAGGCAAATTAAACCAGGAGCATACTTAAAAATCCATAACCTTGAACATAAAATGAAAAACAAAATCCAACCTTTCTTTGTCAGTTTATGTAACACAGCACTGTAACTTTTCACCTCAACGTGGAACAAGCACAGCTTTCAAAGTTTCTGGCATCACTCCTGAATTGGCCTAAAACCTTCCCACAGTGAGGCCTGATGGGCTCTGGAGTTACCAACAGGGTGCCACCCATTCAGCATGCAAGACGCATGCAAGAGACAAGAAGGTGCACTTCTCTCTGTAAAAGACTGACAGAGCTGCTTGAAGACACTCAGAGGACAGGCTCTGCCCTCACAAAACTCCCAACCACAGGCACACGCAGCTCAGCCCAGAGCCGTACCCCCTCAGCTCCAGTGCTTCACATCTCTGCACTGAAGCACTTGCTGATTCCTTCCCCTCCTCCCAACAGAGCACCACACAAAGGTCAGGCAAAAGCCTTGGAGATTAAATTGTAAGTGATTAAAATTTCCATTATTTTGTGAACTTGTTCCACATATTAAAAAGCCCTAATGGAACTTGCACACATTTG
Organism: Tragopan temminckii; assembly: GCA_028571105.1. Classification (NCBI taxonomy): domain Eukaryota; kingdom Metazoa; phylum Chordata; class Aves; order Galliformes; family Phasianidae; genus Tragopan; species Tragopan temminckii. Next base: position 35,136,355 of record JAOWBP010000001.1, read on the forward strand.
TGCAGGTAGAAAGGCACATGATGACAGGAATTAAGGAAATTAATTCCTGTGCTTTGGACTGAAGTAATCTTCCAGAATGTAATTGGCTTTCAATCATTCACACACAACATGCCCTTCACCTTTAAATGGTAATTCATTTTACCACACGATTCTGAATTCCACTTGTGTCAGGCGCTAGGAACGCTCCCATCCCTGCACTGAACACAGAATGCAGGTTTTGTCTGGGCGCAGACGATGTCGGGGCCTAACTCAGATTTCTGATATATGCATCTATACGAAGTTTTACTATTTCTGGACGCCTTAGTGGGGGAGAACAGCAAACATTTCCCAGCCAGAGATGAAGCAGCCATTCCCTACGCAATGCATGGCAGTGAGTGCTGCCTCTCCTGCAATGCTCTCTATTTTCTTGCTGCATGTAGCTCTCTGTGGGGCACAGCCAAGTGGATACAAGGCTACAACTCTTTCCTGGGCTGGGCCTACATCACAGCACAGCTGCACAAAGCGTAAGTGACAGTAAACATAGCTGTGTCTGCTTTAATAAGAACAACCAAAATGTGGAAAATCACTCTGCATAGCACTTTCCTGCTTCCTTGGCTGTGAGA
>JAOWBP010000001.1:35162372-35184567 GCA_028571105.1 Tragopan temminckii
TATTCAAGACCCGCCTGGACGCCTACTTGTGCGACCTGGTGTAGGGAACCTGCTTTGGCAGGGGGTTGGACTCGATGGTCTCTGGAGGTTCCTTCCAACCCTTACGATTCTGTGATTCTGTGATAAGAGGAAAAAAAAGATCAACTTTAATAGGAGATTTCTACAAAACAGTTATCCTATATGTATTTACCTTCCCATAATTATATGTACCTAAGCTGTGCAGTTTTATAGGAAATTCAAGTGACCCTTGTGTCACTTTACAACTGTAAGAGACAGAGAGAATGGAAAATGAGAAACAAAAGGTGATAGATGGATTCGGGCTAAAAACAAATTTTTAATTTATGTCTTTGAAAATGGCGACAGTCAGATATTTGAAGCAAATATACTATGGCTACCTGAGGCCTATTTGTCCCTTTTATAGTTATGATTGAAAATCACTGTAATTAGAAAAGAAGTCATGACAGTTTTTGAACTGAAAAAGAGTTTTTATGTAAAATCTTGAATTTCCTGCATTTGTACATTTTCAGTGGCCATGGAATTCTTCTTCCTGTATCACAGCAGATTTGTCTAAGCAAATGGATGAGTAAACATGTGCTGTTAGTACTGAGTTACCTAGCACTTGTCAGCAGTAGTGCAACTTCTGCCTTTAATGCATTAAGGAGGAGTATGACTTCTTGCTTGTCACGAATATACATCCTGTCAAGGCTGACGAACCTCGTATCTGTAGTCAAGATTGAAAGTGTTCCTGGAACAGTTGGAGAAAAGTAAACTTTGCTGCCCTGAATAGGCACTGCTCAAAATGTTTCTCTTCTGTATGCAGGCTGAGGAACAGGCACAATTGAGCTTGATGAGGGTCTTTCTATGAGTAAGCTCTGCAAGCTGAAAAAAGAACCTGTAATGGAAATTTTAGCAACTGCTACCCACTTAGCCCAGTGGCCTCCTTGGACCTTCCTTTTTATCTTTTTATCACCTACATGCTTCCATTTTCCTTTCTTGATTCAATGAGAGAACAGAAGTGCCTTGATTGAGTTATAAAATCTTATATGTGTGTGGCAGGGTTTGAGTGCGGTAAAAGGTTTAATGTTAGTTCTCGGTGCTTGAAGTTGAAATATCAATCTTCAGGGACAAATGGTTTCATTTTTCCTTAATTTCTAAACATACAAATGTCATTTATTCAGTCCCTTTTCAACACTCCTTAAATATCATCACCATAGCACATGGCCTTCCGTGAAAGGATTGAGATTCATTTGGATGGATATTGTGATGTTTGGAATTCTTTCAGTGAATGAATGCAAATTCAGTGGGGGTTTTTTTATTTGCTTTGCATGAACTTGCTGTCCTGGGAGCCTTCCAGTATAATCTTAATGCCAGAAATTATTTAAGGGTTATCTTAGCACTGTAAAAATATGCAGGAGATTCATATGTTTGGATATTAGTAAGATGAACTGATCAAATGTAGAAATAGCAGAATAAAGTAGCTGAACTGGCTGCATTTTTTCACTGGAATAATTTTATTGACTGAATGTTATTATTAAAAGGTGCCTGTCTATATGAAGCTGTCTCTTTCTCATGAATCCCACATAACAGTCACAACAGCAAATACATTAGCATCCCATTTCAGGTGTAATGCTAGGCACCAAAATTGCTTTGTGGGTCTGCGTTACAGCTCCTGTCCAAACGTTCCCTTTCATTCCCTCTGTATTAAATACTTACATGCTCAAACAGAGCTAAAGCTGTTTGTGGAAAGCCTCCACAATGAGACATGAATTGCTGTGTTCTGAAGAGAGAAAATTTGTGTTACATTCCATTTTCTCTTTTTCCAGCTGAGAACATCTATTAGCAACACTCCCATTGGTGCTTACCACCAGCAGATATATCTCAGTTCCAAATAACCTACTTGCTTCTCCTGCTTTTCTCCCTTATGCTTTTAATTTTAATAAATCACATTATTGCATGGGCAGTAGGGTTGTTTGGGATTATTATTTTTTTTTTTTACTGAGGTTCAAAAATGTTTTCTGCTATAAAACCTGAATTCAAATAATGATTTTGTGACTCGTTACCTTTTGGACTGTAATTTTCTATTTCTCATTTCTGAGCAAAAAGAAAAATCTTGCCAGTCAGCATTGAAGCAGCTCAATTATTTTTGAGTGAAGGCCACGTAGGCAGAAATTCTGTCCCTAACTATAAAAATCCTTCCAAGTGTTTGACAGGTGCTACCTGGGGCAACCACTGTGCTATCACAGTGTGAATATGTTAACTGGATGATAACTGTTACGTTAATATGTTAAATATGCTAACTGTTGAAAAAAACAGAAAAGTGCTTTCTTTTGGTGTTCCTTTTTTCAGTTCTTTAACAAAAAGCTGGAGATGACCACCTGAAGAGTGTTATGGTTGAGAGCTATACAAAGCTAGATGAGCAGTGAAATAGCTGATCCTCAGCTGTAATTTAGTCATTCAGCTCTACATAACTGGACTAAACGGTTCCTTGTGCCGCTACCATTGCTTGACAGAGAGATCTCAGGTGCAGAGAATAGCCCTTTTACTGCTAAGTCTTTCATTATGGTCATGAAGCTAATGGCAATGTATAGGTGTGTGGATGAAACCAAGCACCAAGGCCCTGCCTTTGCAAAAGTATGTGAAAAACAGACTGATCATAGGAATTTTTCTGTTCTGGAAAATAGTTCTTGTGAAGAAAGTGAGAATAAAATGTATCCTTAACAAGGTAGGTGTTTTCTTTCATTTTCAACACCTATTACTCACGCTTATGCTGTGAAAACACACGTAGGGATATCTATGTAACCTACTTACACTATTCTCTTTTATACTTAATAACAATTTTCTTTCTTTCTGAATTACACAATCCACATCTTTCTAGGGCACACTGCATCCATATAAATGTCTTTTGGTGTTGCTGATGTTGCAGGTGAAAATGTATGTTTTAATTTATATAAGGCAATCTCGTTCTTAGTATTTTATATGTTTATATGAATCTCCTGTGTATGTGTTTTATGAGATAAAAGCTTTGTAGATAAAGATGATGTCAAGCGCTTTCCTAGGATATGCTTCACAGGTCTGTTATGCTTACCCACCTGAGTGAATAAATAGCCCAGTAAATGGGAAGTCAGGGCAGTGCACTAAAAGCGGTCTTAGGTGCACACATGCAGTATTATTTTGATAGAAACAGAGAAACAGCCTGAATTCAACAACGCAAAACTGAGCATCCCTCCCTGTAGCAGAAGACATTACATTTAAGGTGCCAGTAACCTGGAATGGGCCATGTCTGCTGGACCTTGTCTTCAAGGCTTAAACAGATCTGATAAAAGCATGAGCTGTAAGGAAACCTGCTGTAAGGAAACTGTGCTGCACCCTGGTGGATGTTCTGACAAGGATGACAGTCCAGGCTGCCAGGGAAGACACGTGATTTTGTCACATAAAAGTAAGGTACAAGGGCACAGGAAGCAGAAGGAACTTCTCCACATGCAGGATCTGTAGAGGGAAAATCTAACTGGTGGCTGTCCCTGTGCTATGTGGGGTTTCCAGCATTTGAAGGGATGTAAAATTTACTGTCTATTTTCCTCTTTTTATTCTCTTATTGGATCAGAAATGTTATTATGTCATTTGTTGTAAGGCCTTTCCAACTGAGGTCCTAAAAAATCCTGTACCATTCTCTCCTCCCCACTCTGCTCTCTGGAGCAGAGGATTCACATTTGTGAAGAATGACTTCTCTGAAATTAAGTCATATTTTCAAACAGGAAATGGGAAATAATTGACCAAGTGCAGTACAAAAGATTGAAGCTATGAATCGCTGAGTGATAATAGTGAAAATAAGAAGGGTAAAATAAGAAGGGTAAAAAGACAAGTGTTAAATAGTTTGCTTGGTACAAGGAAGCCCTCCTCACCTGCTCATCTGAAACACTCTAAGTAGTTTCAGCAGGCAGACAAACCTGGACAAGCTGAAGAGAATTCAAAAGACAGCAGTGAGAACAAAAGACATATAATATATGTATCAATTCTGCATGTCTTCCAGCATGATGAAAAATAAATTCTAAGTATGATCCAAGGGACAGCTTGTTAGGTCCTAGGAACCAGACCCCAGGGAAGACCCTAGGCCCAGTGTCAGTGGGTGCTCCTTAGGGCAGCCCCACGAGCTGTGCCTCAGGAGGGGTCCAGGCACACTCAGACTTCTCTGTGGTGACAGGATGGGCTGACTGCCTGAGACCTGCAATGTCATTACATTTCTGTGCTCAAGATTTCCCTCTTGCAAAGCTCTGGATGGAGCTGGGAACAAAATGGAAAAATCAGCGTACATGGCAGCAACAATATTGGTAATCTGCAGAGCATTACATCCAGGAGGGAAACTGAGACACTAATTCTTGTCTTTACCATTTTACCAATAAAAATTAAGAAGGTCGTTTGTTGTTTATGAACGTCTAGGCATCCCAAGTGAATCAGGAGACACGAATCCCTGCATGTGTATTCCAAGGGTATTTAGAGGAAATCTTGTTTGAATTTGTCAAATAAATATTTTGTTAAATATTTATGCTATGCTTTATTCATAAAATAAGGAAGAGAACATAAATGTCTAGTAAATGGAGTATCTTGATTTTTGCCCTGATGACCTTAAAGAAAACTCAGTAAAAATAACACAAAGTGCAACATGAAAATTTATAATTAGGTCCAGTGAGTCCCCACCAAAACATAATACATGAGAATAAGAAAAAGCATAGAAAGAAAACAAATAGAAAATTGTCCAGTACTACTAAATAGAAAGAAACTACAGTGCTATGAACTGAGTTTACTTTGACTTTTCTTTCTTTAATGATCTGAGAAAATTGATACATTTCTATATTACTTTTCTTGTTGTATGTCTTTCTGGATAATGCAGTATATGCAAAGTCTACTATTTTATTTTGATTTGTTTTCCACTTTATTGCTGTAACACTAAAGATTTTGTGCAGCACTCAATTAAAATCAGAATATATGTGTTTAAAAAGTGATTATACCATTGGTTTTAGAATAAAAGTAAGTTTTTAAGGCTTGAGTTCTTTGCTCATGATAATACTCTGAAAAGTAGCAGCAATATCAAAGCAGCAGGCCAGTCCGTCTTTAGAAGTGCTTCAAGAATTTCAAATGAGAAGAGCATTATCTCAAAAGTTTTTGTTCTTTTTAAATGCAAATAAATGAAAATCTAATTAAAAATGTCTGGTTTGTTGACACTTTGAAATAAAAAGTTAGGTTTTATGCTATTTTTAAATGGAAATCTTAAATAATGCCTGCTTTTTACGATAACTTCATTTTTTTCATAAGGAGGATGTTGATTATTCTCCTATTGACTTAGTATAAATAACACTAGCATAAAGTACATGACAGTATTCTATTTAAAATAGAAAAGTGCTTTTTTCTATTATAAAAGATGTTGTCAACAAATTTTGATAGGTTTGTATATGATAATACTTTAAAAGGAACTACAAATGCACAATTTTTGCTTTTAAAAGGAATTTCCAAGTGCGAGATCGTACACCTGGGTTAGGGCAATCCCAAGTACAGACACAGATCAGGCAGAGAATGGCTTGAGAGTAGCCCTAAGGAGAAGGATTTGGGGAAAGATGATTGAGGAAAGATTCAACATGAGCCAGCAATGTGGGCTTGCAGCCCAGAAGGCCAATAGTATCCTGGGCTGCATCAAGAGAAGCATGATCAGCAGGTAGAGGGAGGTGATTGTATCCCTTTACTCTGATGTCATGAGACACCACCTGAAGTACTGCGTCCAGTTTTGGGGCTCCCAACACAAGAAGGACATGGAGCTGTTGGAGCAGGTCCAGAGGAGGGCCACAGAGATGGTCAGAGGGCTGGAGCACCTCCCCTATAGGGACAGGCTGGGACAGTTGGTGCTGTTCAGCCTGGAGAAGGATCCAGGAGGACCTTACAGAGGCCTTCCAGTACTCAAAGGGGGCTTACAGAAAAACTGTAAAGGGACTTCTTATAAGGGCATGTAGCAACAGGAAAAGGGAAAATGCCTTTCAACTAGAGTAGGGTAGATTTAGACTAGATATTATGAAGAAATTATTTGCTGTGAGGGTGGCCAGACACTGGAACAGGTTGGCCAGTGAGGTTGTGAATGCCCCCTCTCTGGAGGCATTCAAGGCCAGGCTGGATGGGGCTGTGAGCAACCTAGTGCAGTGAGAATTGTACCTGTCTGTAGCAGAGGGATTGGAACTAGATCACCTTAAGATTGCCTAGTTGGGAGAGGTCTCTTCCAACCCAAACCATTCTATGATTCTCCAAATCCCTTTCTATATCCTGACAATCTTGAATAGCAAGGAGTGAAGGTCTTCTGGAAATGATCACATTCCCACTCTGTTATGTTCACCAAGTGTGCATCCTATTATTGTATTGAATCCAATCTAATAAATCACACTGGTTTGAAAGTAGACTCTATGTAACATTTCTGGTGTAGGATGGTACTATGCTTCTTCTGCAGACAAGAACACCTAGTTGCAGAAAATGAACCAGTGGAGGACCCAGAATCTGACACTGGTTGTCCTGAGACGACCAGTGCTCAGCTCCGCCACAGCCCTTAGTGGAGGGATGTGCACAATGATCCTCACTTATTCATGGACAGCTCTTGAGTTGTCTCACTTCAGAACTTTTGCATAGGATGTATGCATTTTGTGATTACTTGGTTGTGAATTATTTTTGGTTTCTGGTTCAGAAAGATTTGTCACATTCTTTGTAGTGCTTGTACCAAAACGATCATGGGAAACGGGAACTTTTGACTGAGATAATACAATGTATTGCTGTGAAATGATGCAGGGTGCTTGGTGAAGAATTGATGGGAAATCTAATTTGACGAGAAAGGCACAATAATATCTCATTTTCACACTGGCAGAACTCTACAAAGCAGTATCCCATATTCTGAAAGTGCATTGGGCGTAAAAGAGAGTATGCTGAAATGCATTAACAGTTGTGACCAGTACCAATGAGTGTTAGAACGCTGAGCTCTCTTGAACAGCACACCCTAGGTCTGGCTGGGAAGTGAGCTACTGCCTTGGAAAGCGCTCAGCTTTTAGGCTGGATCTAAGAGATGGAAGATTATGAACTCTGATTCCTTATATTATGAAGAAATGTGTACTTTTTGCAGCTTTTGGCTGCGCAGAAGCCCTGTGTTTACTCACAACTAATATTTGCCTTACGAGTGAATGTCATGTCCAAAGTAGAAAAAAAAAAAGATTACTTGTAGATTGCTTAAATTAAGTGAAATCTTGCCAATACTAGCCAACAGAAGCCTGGCAACATACATATTCTCCTGGCCACATCACTTCTTCATCAGGGCTTTTTTTAAGGAATAATAAATGCTTCAAATATAGCCTGTAAAAATGTCACAGAGAAAAAAAAAACGTAGCAGATGATTTAATGTGAGTGAAATAATTGCAGTGATTGGCTATAAAGCTATCCTAATATAACCCTCAATTTTGCAGTTAAGCGTTTTCTTCACAAATACGAATCAAATTGCATCAGCTTAGATACTGAAATCATTGATTGCAACAAAGAAGTCCTTTCTTCAAAAAACTTTCTGAAGCTTATACTTCTGTTTGAAAGTGTTCTTCAGGAAAAAGAGAGATCTTTTTCTGATTGTGCTAATTTTCATTGTGCTTGGACAGATTTTTGTAGTACATGCTGAAGGGTGACTAAGAGAGTGTTCAATTTCTTCTCCTCGCTTTGCTCTCCAGAAGGGTAGGCAGATGTGCTCTTGTTCATGATAACACAAGATTCACCAAGATTCTCTTCTGTATCAGTCCAGCTCAATATATTCACTTACTGGTTTTCTTAATTACTGACTTCTCAAGCTTTAGCTGCTTGAGTTGTCAGAAAAAGTTCTGTTGCTTGCTCCTTTGCCACTTTCTTTTGTTATTCTGTCAAAACTAGTAGGGATCAACTTATCTCTTGCTTCTTGCATTGTCTAAAAGAGAATGTATCAACACTGGGGAAGCCATCACTAGCTCTGTTACTGCAATGACTGCTGGTTTCTATAAAACCAGCTCAGTATCAATAAGCATGAGGAAAGTGGAGATAAAATAAATGTCAGGAAAAGATTGCCTTTCGTTATCAGGTTCCTTTTAAATAGTCACATTGAAATAGATTTTTATTGACTAGCGTAATTCATGTTAAACAAATAACAGAAAACACTCTAAAATTAGCAGTTGTTTTTATCTTTTGTTTGTCCAGCCATAAAAGTATTTCTTAAGCAATCAAAAAACAATTCAGCACACTCGAGTACTTCAATTATTTTGGCAGTGTGCCTTTTTGCATTGCATTCTTGAGCAGTGACTGAGCACAAGCAGGCTGATAGTGCATCTAGCCGTTGTGCACCGCCAGGGACAGCAATGCCGCTCTGTCAGAGAGAGAAGGCTAGTACCACAAAGCCCTTCCGAATGTTCTTTAACATTTTATGTGAAGCTACAAGCTGAAGATCAGAAAACCTGATACATACTCAAAAAAAATTCAGCATAGCCTATCCTGTGCAAGCAAATTCTGGAATTACACAGAAAAGAGCAGGACCTTAGCAGACAAGCAGAATTTGACTTCAAGTGATGCTAAAGCAAAAGGCATCATCCAAGGAGCACTTAATGCATTTCAGTTGTTAACAGCAATTCGGACCAGGGTGAAGGCAATCAAAGTGAGAGTACATTTTAGCCATTAAGGTTCTCAGCACTAATGTTTTCCTTCTACATAGGTCACATTGAAAGTAGTGCCTCCTATTTATTTCCATGGAAACCACAACAGATACAAAGAGCACAATAGCACTCTTTGATAGAACAAATTCTCATGTACAAAACACTATTTTTCATCATAGTCACCACCATTAGCTACACATTTTTGCCAGCAGTGATCAAGAGCCTGCATGCTACGCTCCTAAAAATCTGCACCAGTGAAGGTGACCCACTGTCACTGTCACCACTGCTGAAATGCACCACCCATGTTAAATTCATGTTAAACAAATAACAGAAAAAGCACTCTAAAATTAGCAGTTGTTTTTATCTTTTGTTTGTCCAGCCATGTCATCTACCATTCTGTTTGGCTGTTCCTCTGCTGCCATTTCTCACACAGCAGCAAAATGTAAGAGAATACTGGCTGGAAGGGTCAGTCTCTACTGTCACCAAAATCCAGCTCTGATTTTGTGGGCCAACGTAGCAAAATAGGAGGTATTACTTTCAGAGTGGGCCCTGTACATATCTAGCACCTGTATTTAAATACAGCCCTTATTGCTTGACACAGGTTGCCCTAAAAACTACTGTAATACTGGATTACAGTTTGAGATATTTAGATGTGCAGCACTGCACACATCTTATGGCTTGTTGCTCCTACAATTAAAACAGCTGCAGTTCCAGGTTGTGCTCGTATTTTCTCAGATACTCACTTAATATCTGTTAAAAAATCCTGAATCTGAGAGAAGAGAGAAAACTGAATTTTGTAGGCAAGCTTCCTGTGAAGCTCCCCTGGGCTATGTAAGCAGAAGGCTGGGTCCCTGATGCATTTTCACTTTGTGTTATTTAATACAGATTTAATACATGTTCTGGGGAAAGTGATTTATCTGCCACCCAGCTTATGATTGGATCTTCTTGACTTTGGTTCTCTGTAGATTGCACTAACTGCTTGTAGAAGAAAAAGTCAGTTAACATGACAAGGACAAAGACAAAAGCCAGTTAATACGAGAAGTTCTTTGCCATCACGGTTATACCCAGGTATGGCTACATTGATGGAAGTAGTGTGGAAGGACTGGCATATCAGAAAGCACCATCAGTGTAAAAATAGCGTGAAGACAGAAAGCCAAGCAGCCAGACAGGTGCCTTAGCTTTTAGCGTGATCTTATTCATAGTCTTAATGGCAGTGGCCCATGGTAACTTTTAGCTCAGGGAACTGGGAAAGACAAGACAGAAACTCAGGGCAGGATCACGAGCTCACAGCTGTAGACGGACAGCACAGTGATCTCCTGCAGTTTTACAGACATGATGGTTAATAACTCAGATTTTACCAATCTATCTGAAAACACTTTCAAGGGAGATAACTGTCAAGACTGCATTTTATAGAGAAAGAAGCAAAAGCACAAAGTTCAAATGACTTGCAAACAGCTCAGTGGTAAACACTGGTCTCTTGAGTCCTACCAATTATTTCTTTGTTATGCTACTGACATTGCTGTGCCTTGTTTGGAGTTCACCAAAGGCTTACTACAATGGCAAAGTTACTAGGTATAGGCCTGTTAATAAAAAGCCCTTTTCAGCAATGTGTCTCACACAGAAATTTTCACAACTGCTTCCAACAGTGGTAGGGAACCCTGGGGCTAAAAATGTTTTTGCATTCTCCCCCTGCAGTGCAGGTTCTCCAACAACCCCTGAATTACACAAATCTCTCAACAAGGACTTCAGGAAATGAGGTGGTACACAGAGCCCTCCGTACTGTGCTTTCCTGTTTCCAAAGCCATGGTGTCTCTGCTATCTCTTTATCTATGTGGCACCATTATCTTTTCCAGCTCCAACATACTTAAGTAATTTTATTTAAGTATTTTATTTAAGCAGTTAAGAAAAAAAACCTGCATTTTCCTTAACAGAAACAATAGAGGGAAAAAAATTATGAGATCATGCATCTAATTATGACAATATTACATCAGCTGTCCATGGGGAATGGGAGTCACCTTGACAAAACTGCTGAGTTTTCTGAAAGTCAAAAGCCTGCTAATACATGGAGCTGTTAAAAAAAAAAAAAAAAAGAAAAGATACAGGGTAGGAGCAACCATTTCACTTTTGGGGTTAACCTTCTTGAAATGTTTAGCTGCAGTGTGGTTCATTTAGAGATATTAGATAAGGAGATAGTGTAGAAATGAGAGCAAAAGTATCTTATTTGAAAATGAATTACATCATGGGAGATCTATCCATTATCATTTGCTTGGAAGGTAGGTTTTAGCAAGTAGCTTACATTAGCATTCAGGCACTTGTTTTATATTTTTCCTGTTTTTACAGTGCTATCCCCTTGAAACTCATTAAACCTTTTTCTGTAGCAAGCTAGCCACTCATGCTTGAATAATCTAAGGGGTGAACAGAATATTATTATAAATACACAAGTGTCCATGATAAGGAGTAGCAAATTTAAAGATGATTAAAAAGCAACAACAAAGCACAAATACACTCTCAAACACATACTGCTATCGCATAAGCAGTATGCATTTTTCTTGTAAGGGATTTATTAGAACATGAGTCTTGGAATTGAGTGAAATAAATAACTCATCCTGATTAGTGGGTGAACATTAATCATCTCTGTATCACACTCTGAGAATGAAAAAAAGAGGATTGATTTGTTATTGCTTTGTGCTTTATTTAAGCACAAGAGACTCATGCAAAATAGGCATAAAAATGCTGTACTGTGTATAAATGAGGACACATTCTAACCTGATATTTTTTATGCCTTCTTACAGGGCTGCTGAAAGCTCCAGCTGAACACAACATCTCAGCACAAATCCCTCTATTGAGAAATCCTCAAGTTGAACTGACTGAAGTGCAACTGCGTATGGCTTATATTGGCTTAAAAAATATAATGGGTTTAAATGTCTGTGTAAATGAGACAATTCCAAACTTGCACACTTCTTCCACGTAAGGGCTGGGGAACACTGGAGTTGTTGCATCTTGCAAAGTAAACCAATATATCTCCTGTACTGTGTCTCACAAGCATGAGTGTGTCTTTCTTGGACAAGGCAGTAGGTGGGAGATGGTAAGTGGGAGATGGATTTGTCCCTTCTCTCTGTAATCAGTGTTATGTGAAGATCACACTTGTCCTACCCTTGGACAGCAAAAGCAGGGTTTTATTTCCTCCTTTCCCACCTGTATTGTGCAAAGGTCAGCATCAGCAATCAGGATGCTCCCCAGGGGAGAGGAGGTGTGGGCTGGAGCTGCTTTGCAGTGCCAAGGGACTTATTTATTTTTAGTTATTTTTTTTTATTTAAGGAAAACCAGGCTTCTTTAATCAACCGCATTCTCCTTATATCTCTCCTTTCTTTAGGCAACCACAACAAAAGTGGCTCCAACAGGAAGCCAAAAGGAAATAATGAGTAGAAAAGTGTGTCTCAATTCCCCTTCCTTCCCTGTTTCTGGAATTTAGTCATCCAAATCAAGGCTGTGGTCCTATGCTGCCTTTGTTTTTTGACCATCAAATCCTATCTTCAAAATGAACGTGTGCAAAAGTTCTCTCAAGTAGCTGCACAGTCTACCTAGTGACTCTGAGAATGGTGTAGGTGTCCTGTGTACATGGTGTCATCAGTCACCATACTGAGCATATGTGATTGCATAGTTTATGGGCACTCAGGGTTTTCTTTGATGGCTCTCTGGAGCAGAGATGCAGAAATTCTGCCTAAACATTTATTTGGATGCATATCTAAATGCCTTCTTAGACATAATCCCTCCTGTTTGATTTTGGCTGAGGAGCGGTGCCTGATTTGTTTTAGTTTGTGATGGTCATAAATTGGGAAAAAATAATTATGCCAAGTGGAGTTATATTCACACAACACTACATTATTTTGTATTTTACATTTCCCTCGTGTAATGTGTTTCTAATGCATGCTGCCTAACTCATAGGGTTACTGAGCAAATAAATTCAAAATTGTTTACAGGTTGGTTATGGTCTCCAAATGGGAACCATTCACAATAGAAAGTTACTGTCTGAGAGGATCTTGACATTTAAAATTCAGCTGACAATATTCCAGCGTGTCAGATAGGCAGTTAATTTTGAATATATGGAAAGTTTTCAGAGGCATATTCACACCTTTGCATTTTTCTCTGCACTGCAGTGGTGACCATTCACAATACATCAAAAACTGAAGCTCCAGAAGGGAAATTGACTCATGCAAATTTAAAAAGAAGAAAACAGTTTGGATTTGACTATAAAATGTTCAAAAGAATAATGCATGTACTAGTTCAATGAAAATGAGTTGGTCTTCAGACCCTTAGAGTACAAGGAAATAATATCAAAAGCGATCCCTTTCGGAATATAATACCCAAAAGGTTAGGATAGCTGAGAAAAAAAAAAAAAAAAAAAAAAGGAAGAATAAAACAGATTCTGTATAACTGAGTGGGTGAACTTTGATCAAGAACAATTGTGTTGTATGGAGCATTCTGTCTGTAGCTTCCAATATGGAAGGAGAATGGAAAGCAGAATTGGCATCTCTTCGATTTGTTGGTAAGTTTGTGACAGAGAATGAAATTTCATGTTTGGACAGCTTGTTACACTGAGGTTATACTAGAGTCTGATTTTTATTTTTTTTATTGTAGTGTGACACTGGCTAATCTTTATGGTATAGAAGCACCCTGAGAGAAACCATAATCTGCTGGCAGGTATCTGTGAAGACATGTAACAGCTGAGTAATTTTTCCTTTGGCTAAGATGCAAATAAGGTATTAAGAAAGGTAATGCTTGTGATTTTTCCACTTCTTTGTATGCTATATATTGAAGCCTTCTATTTCCTCATTAAAATGTGCTTTTGCAAATTGTTCATAGATCTGGAGGTAAACTTCAGGTAAATGATTCTAAAAGCCATGAAAATAATGCAAAAATATTCAGCATATAAAGAGAAAGGATTTTGTTTTGTTTTCAAATTATAGTTGCTGGAATTAGGTTAGAATTACTACGAGCCTTTATACTGGGGAATAGGGCTGAAGGTATTGCTTTTCAGCTGTTTAGTTTAGGCCTGTTCCTTGAATTGGTTTTATAGGTACTGAGAAATGAGACAATCGATCTTTGCCTTATTAAATCCTTGATTTGATGACTGGCAATAAATCTGTTGGCTCATCTAAAGACTGTGAGTTTGTCCTGATGTTTGGAGCTGCTAGGAATATAAGTCTGTTACTGTCACAAATCATTGGACAAAGTTTATGAAGAAGTATCTATTTCTCTGAGTACTCTTTCTAAAATATGGATTTAGTTATTTACATTCATTCATGTATTTCACTGTCCTTTTTGTTCAGTCAGTTTTATTACTAATACGTAATGAAGTGTGTACAACTGGAATGATTTCCCATACCTGTGGATTCCTGGATCTGAGGACTTTAAAGGCAGGTAAAACCCAGTAACCAACTAGGCAGTGAAACCAATCTCTTATTGTCCAATAAAAGTTAACAGGTACATGCATGCTGTTAGCTTTGGAAGGAAGGAAGCAAGATAATTTTTTCTGGTTTTCACATGGAAATGATGAACTGATCAAATTAGACTCAGAAAATATCCGTAATATTTTCATCTTCTTCATAACAAGCTCTTTCTTACAATTTAAAAGGTAGCTCGGATTGGTCAGGGATTGTGTAGCTCATGGAGTCCTGATTGTTCGTATGGGTATTAACACTGAATCTTCTGATATTTGATTATGGTGCAGTTAGTGAGCAGAAATTGGCAAACTTTTCTATTTATTTTTGATGATGTTTTACCTACCATCATTTCTGTATTAGTGACAGAATGAGAGGAGACAAGTTTTTATCTTTGGCTTTCCAGATGCACCTGTTCTTGAACTAAAAGGAAAGAAGATATTTAGTAGCAGATCATGAGTAGTGAAAAAAACTGAGCAAATACTGTTACTGGGAAAAATGGAATCTCATGATTTAATTTTTCATTAGATTTTTTATCTGTCAAGAAAATCAGTTAATTTTGGGGGAATTCAATTTGACAGAAGATGCAGTCTGGTTTTTCCAGTTGTTACAAGGCAGAACGGTTTTTTGTTGTTTTGTATTAAATACAATAGTGTTCTATAGAGGGAGAGCTATCCTTAGGTGTGGCTTTCTACAAAAAAAGACGTTTAAAAATGTCATTAAAATTAGGTGCATCTGAAAATGATTTTCAGCTGTTAATGAAACCATGCATATCAAAGAAAAGAAAGAAAAAGAAAAGAGAAAATTTCTACTCACAGCACAAAGTGTAAAGCGTGGACATTGGTTTTGCTGGCCTAATTCCCAGAGGTCAAGAAGTCAATCACTGGACTCTCATTTGTAGAGACCTTTGATACACAGGCACAACAACTCAAATGTGCTCTTTGGGGTTTGACAGCTGGAAGAGTGATCTGTTTTGATATAGCCCCTAACACTTGGCTTGAAAATTCTTAACACATTTCCAACCTCATATTAAATGCTGAAGCTGTTCTCCGTAATGCATATCTAAATACTGCACATTCACAAAACCTAACAATTCATATTCATTTCACAAAAGCTGAGAAAACAACCATATGGCTGACGAAGAGTCCACTAGAGATCTAGACCTTCAAAGTGTCTGGGAAACTTTATTATTAGTTGCACAGTTAAAATACATATTGTATATATAATTTCAAATACATACACTGGATAACTGAGCAAGACCAACTGAACGTCTTTCAGATTTATAAGTAATCCAGGTTTTCCAGTGAGCAGAAATAGTGAGTATAATTCACTTGAAGTTATTACTGATAATTAAATTCTGAAGATTCAAAATTGTGCACACTTTAAAGCACATATCTAGAAGTCAATCACCAATTTCCATTAAAAAAAATATTTGAGCCTGCAGAGGGGCAGGTTGAAATTCCTTGCTTTAACCCTGAAAAAAACAGAACTGTATAGATGTTTTGAATAAACTTCAGGGTGCTTGGAGAATAGAATACCAGTGAGAAGGCAAATGACCAAGTTTTAATGTCCACTTTTTTTTTTTAATACTGATTTGGTAAAGAAATTGGTTTTTCTGCCTTTTTTCAGACCCAGAGGGCTTACATAAACATATTAGTTGATGGCTCTCTCTGTTGCCTTTTGCCTTGTGCATCTCCTTAAGTAACGAAAGTAGGTGTAGGTGTCCATGAATCTGCTATATTTCTGTTAGACTAGCATAGAAAGCTATACAGATTGAAAAATAATAAAAAAAAAAACACAGTATCTTGAAGTCTGATATGCTGCCTAAGCTCTGTTATTATCTATGACTTTTGGCCTCTGGCTTTATGAAGTCTAAATTTGTACCCTGAGCATTTCTGGAATTGTATTTCCATGGGTGAAATTGTGAGCGGCAGTCTAGTTTGGCAATGCAAGGAAATGAAGCTACTTAAAGACGTAACAGAATGCATTTGGGCCTATGGTTTTGCTACTGGCTTACCACTAAGAGTTTTTTTGCTCCTTATAATGAATCTAGAGCCTGAATTCATGCCTATTTTCCTTATTTAGATTCTCACAGAATCCTGTGACATGCTAATTTTCAGTATGAGCTTTAGAAAAAGCTATTTCCAGAGTTTATTACTGGTGTTATTTGGGGCAATCTGAGTGACTGCTACTATTTCTTCCCAAAGTTGCTGTGAAATTTCATCCATTCTCCATCAGTCTAAGCTGCTGAAGACTGAGATCACTCAGGACATTCACAAAATTGTTTGATGTATGGCTACGGATGAACTCACATTAAAAAGATGACACTCATTAATAAATGACAGTTATAATGAAATATGTTATTGACTTTGCACCCAGTCAATATAGCTGACCACTTCCGGTTTGCTTGCAAGATAATTCTGCAGGTGAACTAAAAGAACACATGGCCACAGCGTTTGAATGTTAGCTTTTCTTGTCACGCAATGAATAAGTTTACGTAAAGTACAAGGAATAAAGATTATGAAATATGTCACAAAGACAAAATCCAACAACAGTTGAGAATGGGATTGCAGGAATGAAAGTTTGGGAGATAAAAAGAAATGGTACAGACTAAGCAAATGTCAATTATATGAAAATAGGTCCGTCAGTGTATGTTAAGATGCTGAGCCATAATTTGCCATCGGTCAGGCTCTGTGGCAAGTTTGCTACTCTTGCAATATGACCAATAACTTCTTGCAGAAGGAAGTGACAGGAGTCCAAGTAAATACTAAAGCTATGGTAGCTCCTTGCTCCTATCAGCCTGCCTCTTGGAAGCCTTTAGCCCAGCCAGTAACACAGCTCTGCCCTCCCTGCATGCCCAAGGCACACACACCGAGTATGCAAGCAGTTGAGGACTAGACTTGAGGTTATGTTTTCAAAATCTCAAGTATATGTCTTTTTTTTTTTTTCCTTTTCTTTTCCCATCTTTAGCTACAAACAATCCATTCTGAGCCCTGCTCCCCAAAAAACCTCCAAGAAAGGATACTGAATACCTGTACCTTAGGCCCAGCTAAGTTTGGATATTCTGGGGAAAAAGAGCTTTCCTGTTTAATTTTAGGCAAGGAAGGTTGAAAACACCACTTAGAGTAGATACAAATTTAAGCATTTAGTTTTTTCAGTAGCAGTGAACTGCCATATACTTCTTGGGCTGTATTCTCAGTTTGAGAAGTATAGAGAATGTGCTGATAAGAGATATCAGTATTATCAGTGATTTAAAAGGCCTTAATTTATATGTGTGACATTAACACTCAGACTGAGGGCTAACGGACTCTTTCTTAGTTCTGTGAAAACAAAAAATTTCTTGGTAAAAATATGGTTGCAAAATCCATGGCTATTTATGTTTAAAAGTAACATCAACAAGAGTGCAGGTACCCGAAGTCCTTTTGTCCCCTTCAAACAACACACAATGAATGGTAAACTGTTTTTAATAACTGAGCTTTTGCTTGTGATGGCTTTGATGCAGTGATCTGAAAAATAGTGGTAGAGGCATATCAAAGAAACGAGAGTGCATTTGGATAAAAAAGCAGATTTTAGTCATGTAGAAACGATCAATAATCTGCAATTTCATGAACCTGGGAAGCTCAGGGACATGGATTACATAAAAATCAAAGTTCAATGCCAATCTTTATAAAATTACATCATCAGCTTCTCAGTTAAATCCACAACAGCAGAAGCGCAAAGCAGAATCAAAAATTCTACCTGTCCTCCACAAAATTTACTGTGGATTCTTTTCCTCAAGCATACCTAAAGACTGAGCATATCATGACTAATTTTGCTTTTGCAAGAAAGTGCTTTGCTTTCATGTGTTTGATTTGTAAGTTGTTTTTTTTTTTTTTTAGTGTGTTTTTATTTTTATTTTTTGTTTGTTTTTAAGATGATTTCTGTAATCTGTTTTTTCTTCTCTCATTTCCAAAGTCTTCTTAGAACCTAAAATATAAAAGTTTATTGCCAAGGAGAGTTTTATTGAAGCTGCCTGAACATAGTGACTCAGATTAAGTAAGGTCTCATGTGAATAAGATTGCTCACATGAATAAAGTTAAGCATATGACTGAACTTAAATCTGGAAAACTATGGATGAAATACAGTTCCTCCTGAGCTGTGAGACCTCTCTGGGGAGAAATCAAGTGATAACATCAGTAATAATTGATACTAAAATTGCATTTTCATTCCAGAGGATCTCTAAGTCATGTCATGCCTCATTCTCACCTGGACTGAGTCACAGGCTTTCATTTCAGCACTTCCCACAAGCCTGTGAAAAGTGGCTTCTCCCCGAGGATACAGACATTTATAAGTTCTCATCCTCTATTTCCCAGAACACTTCTTGTGCTCATTTTTGGAAGAGAGAAATAAACAGGAGGACATGAAACTCCAGCACTCGGTGAGCCGACAGGTGCTCCACCATGGACACACTGATGTAGACACTGATTCCAGCACTGTGTCACTGTTCTGAGTGCTGAAAAACTAGGCAGACCAAAGACCCCTGACACAAAGGTAGCTTTAGACTGGAAAGCAGCAATCAAACAAAGAAGAGTGGTGAGTAGAGGTTTTTCTGTGGGCCATTGTGATTTTATTTCCTCCTCTATGGGCATATCTTATGACTGCAGAAAAAGCCATGGCCTCTTCTGTGTTAACTAACATCAGCCAAAATGTCTGCTTGAAGAGTTCTGTCCAAATATGTATTTTTTCAAGCAATACTTTTATTATATTGAATTCTGTATAAGATTTTTAGTGCATTTTGAGTAAAGCTGTTCTATGCTTAAGATGGCTAGAAAACTGGAAGAATAACTGTATATGTTCTTTTGTACCTAAAATGTACTACTTTCATCACCTTTCAGGAAAATGGAAAAGTTTACTTTGATTTGAAATGTAGTCACTCTGTTGACTAACAGTGTAGAAAATGGTGACTATCTCTACTTGTCAAACATTAACAGCATGAGAGACTCTGAAATTTATTCACATAAGACTGGCAGTTCTTTGGGAGAGATGCAGCCTAGGAGTTGGACAAAAGGTGGTATAGAACCATAACAAAGTGAGTTAATATACATCTTAATTCTTTATCTACAGTTGTGCTTCCCGCTTCCTAGTGGACTCTCCAAC
This sequence comes from Tragopan temminckii, assembly GCA_028571105.1. Classification (NCBI taxonomy): domain Eukaryota; kingdom Metazoa; phylum Chordata; class Aves; order Galliformes; family Phasianidae; genus Tragopan; species Tragopan temminckii. Next base: position 35,181,625 of record JAOWBP010000001.1, read on the forward strand.
TGCAGTTTGAATTAGCAAGGTTAGAAGGTCTGGTTTATGAGAATGGCCAGAAAATTTCATACACAGGAGACAAAATCTATAATACTTTTCAGCTAATCTTTTTTCGATATACCTATATCTGCAAACATGCTTACCTTGCTTTAAAGGATACTGTTGTAGAAAATTTGCTTTTATAAGCAAAATAAAGGCTTCAGATAAATTATTTTGAAATGGCAGAAATATGCAGTCCAAGCTTCATACTTTGTTCTTTGCTACACCTGCGCCTAGAAACAAGCATATGTTTTACAATGAAGTGCAGCTACAAGGGTAATTGCTACACACATCACTAGGCATTGCTTCAAAATTCTGTGGTGAGTGTGAGTTTCGGGAGCATCAGTTTTTGCAAAAAGAGAAAAAAAAAAAAAAAGTCCTTAGGGAAAATTCAACAGTTTAGAAATCTGCTATAATGGCATTTGTAAGTGAACCTTAAATTACTAGTATGCAACTGGGAGAGCTAGCAATCCCTTCTTCGCCCCTCAGATATCAGTATGAGCTGTGAGTAGTTTAATTAATGAAGTATATTCCACAGATACTCATTTCAAACATCCCTTTAGGAAACAGATATTAGAATGTTACCTAAAATAGGAATTTAATGTACTTCATGTTCCGATTAAATTCATTTGTCTCCTCTGCATCTCTGGTGTATCATTTCTACTAGGACACATTCTCAAAATGAATAGCAGAGCACTTACTGTTTCAAAGCTAATTCCTTTGCCAAAAGCTTATACTTTGATATTAAATGTATATAATGGGCTGAGTGGAAACATTGCATTGCTTTTCAATACCACAAGAAATACTAGGTACTGCCTGACACTACTCACATGTGTTTAAATATCAGGACACTTCTTTTAGTGTTAGTGCCTACAACTAACATGTTACAGAACACAGATAATTAAATATTTCAGCTAGTCTTTGGCCTCAGCAGTTTTATTTGCAGTAATAAAAAGGGACATGTTTCAACATCAGTTTTCTGTCATGGACACATTGATGGCTACATACAATTGCTATAGGCCTCCTGCAAAGCAGTGGAACATCAAAATGTTGGTGATGTGAAGAATGAAGCACATAAAGTGGTTAATCAGTAGGGTTACTCCTTAGAAATGGATGTAATATACACTTCTAATAGTTTGGTTTGGGGGAGCAAACTTCGCAAATTCTGCTGAGGCAATCATAAGGCCCAGGCTGGGTGCCACATGTAGACAGAGTCAATGTGCGTAACTTGGCCCACAGTGGGCTAGTGGGCACTGATGGGACTAAGGCTGATCTTCCTCACAGGAAGACAAACAGTCAAACAAAACAACAGAAACAAAACCAACCAACTAAAAGCATATTTCCATGTTCCAATGACAGTTTTCAGTCAGAATAGTTATTTTCAGTCAGAATTTTCAGTCACAATGAGGCTAGGCATCTCACAGGCAGCAAATACAAGACAAACCTCTGGGAGTCTTTTTTAAATCCTGAGAGCAATTGTGTGTTACCACAAAGTAAGTGTTCATTTGTACAACACATGCCATGCTGCCAGGCACTTAGCACTGACATCTGAGTCCAGGGCTGTCAGGAAGTCACAGTGTTTACAATCCCCATAAGCTTCTCTCATTTATCTTTTAATTTGTGCTTTGTGGACTCTATTGACAGCAATTGCCCCGTCACCATGGTTAAAATGTATAAGAAAGCAATGTTCTCAAAAGTAATCTCTAAACCAGAAATGCATTTTTGATGTTCTTGCTTTGTTGGCATGCTGTAGCCTCTCCCTGGCAGTAGGGAAATGTTCACCATTTCTCTGCTTAGTCCTTCAGGTGCTTTAGGGGGTTAAATTTGTTATAAGTGAGTCTTGAATGCTAATGTGCTGCTCGGGGCTGTGTTACTACAGTCGAGGGGAGGGAGCAAGTGGCACTGTGTGGCATGCAGTGTGGGGCAGGCCAGCCTCACTCACTGGGCAGAGAAAACAGGCTCAGCAGGCCATGGGAACACGGTGAGCTCCTTACATCTGCTTCAGAAACAAAAGGAACAATCAGCCTTCATGTTCATGAATGTGGAGGTGACCTAATAAAAGTGCAGTGACTGTAAATCTGTAAATCAAATTCTTCAGGCTTTTTTCTTTTTCTTTTTTTTTCTTTTTTTTTTCTTTTTTTTTTTTTGAGGCAGGCAATGAATTGATTTCATGTATTAAACCCACTGTAGTGAGTATTCGGACTAGCTCTAATCTAATCACTGCTGTGCCAGTAATGTGATACACTCTTACCTTCCTTTCGTACTAACTCAGCAGCAGCCCCAAAATATGTCTGAGAAGCTGGTGTATGTTTTAAGTGCCATACAGTATACCTACTTTATCATAGTTAGTTTTTCTCAAAGCAAGAGTGTATTTCAAAATAAACACTCGAGTTTTATGGCTGTATGTCACACAAGTTATTAAGTAAGAAATAATTTGTTTTTCTGTCTCTTTTCGGTTTATTTCTGTGCAGAACACTAAGTTCCTCTTCACTCAAGCAAAACTCGGTGGTGGTTTCTGTCTGTTTGTCTGTCTGTCATTTGTGGATGTGGTTTCGGAAGTGTTACTTGCAATAATGATGACTTGCTGCAACCACAAAAAAAATTTCGAGGAAGAAAGAAAAAAAAACCACAAACAGGAAAATCTTTAAATTACAACTGCTTTCTGCAGAAGAATTTTACTTAGATAAAAAAAGAATGTGGAAAAACGGCCAACGGCTGCGTCAAGAGACCGGGAACCCGAGGTGCCTGATGCGTGAGGTAAAAGGGTAACCATTGCCGGGTTCCTCTCGTTCCACCGGCCTCTGTACACCCACGGGGCTCCGCTCCCGGACAGCGCCGGCCCGAGCCCGCCCCCGAGCCCCGCAGTGCCGCAGCCCCAGAGATGGCGCCAGGCCAGCCCCGGCCCGGCCCCAC
>JAOWBP010000001.1:35186400-35196653 GCA_028571105.1 Tragopan temminckii
TATCAACTTAATGCAAAACTGCTATTTTCTTCCTTTTTTTTTTTTTTTTTTTTCTTTTTTTTTTTCTTTATGTTAAGAGATACTAGGCTGCAAGGGATCCCAGAGTATTCTGCCTCTGAAGACTCAGATGGTTGCCAGCATCCTGTGTGCTCTGCAGGACAAAGGATAGATAGGCTCTTGGAGGGCAGGACTGTGTTTAAGAGAGAAAGAAGATACAAGAGCCTCGTTGAGAGTACTTTCTGAAGAGAAAACAATTAAGACATAGCAGAACTGAACACTAGGCCAGGTTTCAGAGAAAAAACCTTTTGCTGATCTAACAGAGAAAATATGTGGTTCTGGTTCTGTACTTTGCCTGGGAAGCAGTTTATGGAACTTTGAAGTAGCATTAAGAAATTTTTGTATGTGCTTCTTGAGTTAGAAAATGTATTGGATGCATGTTATTAGGTCAATTAATAAGTGTGCTTTATTTTCAGTATCATTGTGTTTTGTTGCCAAGCCTGAGACGTAGCAAAACAGACACTGTGTATTTGCTGGTCCCTTTTATTTTACTTGAAGAAAGTGGTTAGTGCAGCTGAAACTTCAGTTTCTAATCCCAATTCTGCTTCTCTAAATACTGTAAGAGCCTAACAGAAACATAAGCATGCCCTAGCATGCTTTCTTTAGACTCTCCTATTGCACACTCCAGGATTGTGTCAGTGGCATTCAAATGGGAAGAAAAAATCTGTTCAGTGCGAATGGTGATGAAACACTAGAACAGATCATTTGGGGGTCATGTGGAATCCCAGTTGGGTTAAGCAGGCTTTTTGTTAGTGGTAGAAACAGTTTTCCCTGACTAGTGCAGGCGGGGGGCAATTTTACAAGCTGTGTTTTTCTGTGATCACAAGACATAAATGTAACATAAAATCACCTTTGAACTTCTGAATGTTACCCAGATGACTATTTAAATGTTGCTTGCACTTGTTAAAGTGCGGCTAGATCGATTAACATACTGTTGTCTTAAAATATCTGGTGCTGTAGAGGTTCTGTCTGTCACTTCTTTCAGCGTCTGTTCTGCCTTCATCTAAGCAATTTAAAGGAGATCCATTTGATGCCTGGAAACTCAGGCTGGAGAAGTGCTGGTGCCCTGCATGATGTCACAGGGTTTTAGCATAACGCTTTTTTTTTTTTTTTTTTTTTTTTACAGTCAGAGTGCAATATTGTTACAGTATAGATTTTTCTCTTGAACATGTTCTGGGTTTATTCAGAACCTTTAGTGTGCGTTTTTCTTAACTATCATTGCTTCTGAGCCATTGAACAAAGACTGAAAATTCTCTGAATCCTGTTAGATTCTGAAGATAGCAGATATTACTGGAAATTAAGACATAAATTTTGAAAATTTGAGTTAAGTGATAATTATGTGTGGCCTTCTTCAAGACTATACTTATTTTATTAATACTGACAGATGAAAACTAACTCTGAACCCAGTGAAAAACATTCCTGGGTCACTTATGGCATAATATTAAGCTCTGTGTAATTGAAGGCCTGTTACAGAAGACCTAACTAACTGACTTGCCCCAGAGTAGAAGGACACGAACAGAACTTTCTTGCCGCCTTCTATTAACCATAAGGGTTAATAGCAGCAGTCAAGTTGAAGTGTAGTTAAAGGAGAGTTGGTACGTGCCCCCAGCAGCAGAAGCTGGGAGGAGCAGAGCACCAGGCCCTGGGAGGCTGCAGCAGCTCTTCAGGGGCTCACAGTGTCCTAACGTGGTAACTGCTGGAATCACTACACAGGTGTATTGTTTGAGGAAAGTTATTCATCATGTGGGTTATCAAGGGCTACTCCTATCATAAAATGATAGGATTGCTCAGGTTAGAAAAGACCTTCAAGGTCATAAAGACCAACCACAACCTAACCATACTACCCGAACTCTAACAACTCATTGCTAAATCACGTCTCTGAGCACCACATACAAATAGTTTTTAAACACATTCAGGTGGTGACTCAACCACCTCCCTGGGGAGCCCATTCCAGTGCTTAACAACCCTTTCTCTAAAGAAGTTTTTCCTGATATCCAGCCTAAATCTACCCTGGCACAACTTGAGGCCCTTTCACCTCATCCTGTTACCAGTGAGAAGAAACCAACCCCACTCTTGCTGTAAGCACCTTTCGTACTTGAAGATACTGGAAGAGAGCAGTAAGGTCTCCCCTCAGCCTCCTTCTCCCCAGACTAAACAGCCCCAGCTCCTTTGGTTGCTACTCATAGGGCATATTCTCCAAGCCCTTCACAAGCCTTGTTGCCGGCTTCAGCACCTCAATGACCTTTCTGTGCCCAAAACTGAATACAGTACTCGAGGCGAGGCCTCACCAGTGCCGAGTACAGGGTCAGGATGACTTCCCTAGTCCTGCTCACCACACCATTCCTGATACAAGCCAGGATGCCTTTGGCCTTCTTGGCCACCTGGGCACACTGCTGGCTCATATTCAGCCGACTGTCCATCAGTACACCAAGGTCCCTTTCCATCAGGCAGCTTTCCAGCCACTCTTCCCCAAGCCTGTAGGGTTGCCTAGGGTTGTTGTGACCAAAATGCAGGATCTGACATTTGGCCCTGTTGAAACTCATGATGGACAGGAAGAGTTATCAAAAAGAGGTAAATATTGGCCAAATCCAAGTTTAAAAAAAAAAAAAAAAAAAGGTTGCTGTGAAGCAAACTGTTGCATTGTTACAGCCAACATGTAAATCCAGCTGTGGTGTTGGCAGAAGAACCCTGCCATTTTACTGTAGAAAGGGGCAGCAGGTGAGCTCTTCAAAGAGCCTGCAGCCAGTCTCGTTTATGTGTTAGACTCATTACTGTTTGCTCTTTTTATTTCTGTTTTACTCTTCCTGGGTTCCATTTGCTGAATGTTACTCACTTCTCAGCACTAGGAATGTAGACTAAAGGAATGATTTTTGATCGGGAATTCAGTTTGCATGCTGTGTTGAAAGAACTGTCTGGTTAGCAACAGATTAGCATTTTACAGCCTTGCTTGTTATGGCAAAATTCACTTGCAGCTCTTATATCCATCCTGCAGATTCATCCCATATCTTTCTGCAGTCTATTGGAATTTCAGTTGGCATTTTCAGTTCTAGAATTCTTTTTCAAATCAGTGCCCTTATTTTCAGGACGGTGTTCTGTTTTTATGCTGACGTTGCTTTCCTGCTAGAGTTCATTCAAAAAAATTGATGTGGTTGGACTTGTTGATCTTTAAGGTCTTTACCAACCTGAGCAATTCTGTGTTCTTCAGAGATGTTCATCTCTTTGGAAATCACTGAATGAACAGATATTTGCAGCAGCACAGTGCAGCTTTTCAAGGCCAGGCAGTTTATTTGCCATACAAAATGGGGTTCTCCAACATGCCCCTTTGTGACCAGCAGAGAAATAGAAGAGCTGTGGCTGTGGCCATAGCAGGTCAGCTGCGCACTGCTGCCTTCTGGACCCATGGCAGCCCGTGCTCCTCCTTCCCTTTGCAGAGCTCTCATCACACCATCTGAATGCCATGGGGTTGTTTTTAACCCTCAGCCTCACATTTTTCACAAGCAGTCATTATAAAACATGGCTGTGCTGAACTTGTCATGTATCTTTCTGAGACTCCGAGCTCTTCTACTCCCTCATGTTTTCACCATTCTTAAGTAGTTATGCATGATAACCCAGATGTTGTGCTCTCATTCCATTAGAATGATGGCATCATCAGGGCTGGAAAAGACCTCCAAGATCATCCAGTCCAGCCATCCATCTACCACCAATATTTCTCCACTAAACCACTTATCTTACAGCAACATCTAAATGTTTCTTAAACAGAATTGTTCCTATCATCCTACAGTGATTTGATATAAAAATCCATGGATGACCTGAATCCTACACTACTATTATGACAGTTATACAGAGTTTCTCTGTGTTACCTGAAACAACTGACAGTCTTATTATCCATCAGTTCTTCTTTTATGGAGAGGGCTTTATGGTACAACATATTTGTCTTAGTTTCAGTGGAACAGAATGGTTTTCTTCAGAGAGTCTGGTACGATGCTGTGTTTTGGTTCTAGGGGAAAAACAATGTTGATAACACACTGATGTTTATAGCTGCTGCTAAGCAGTGTTGTACAAAGCCAAGGCCATTTGCACTGAGAGCCCCGAGGAGCTGGAAGGGAACAGAATTAGCACAGCTGGCTTAAACTGGCCAAAGGAATATTTCATACCATGTGACATCATGTGGAAGGAGTTTTGAAGGGGGTGGGAGTTCATCTGACTTTCTTCCACTGCTTGAGGGGCTAGCAGGGCATTGGTCGGGGAGAGGTGAACATTTGCTTGTGCATCACTTGTTATATACATATGTATATATGTATAGAGTCATAAGTATTTTCCTTTCTCTATCTTAGCAAATAGTTTTATCTCAATCCATGAGTTCTACTTTGCTTTTCCTAACCTGATGCTCTCCCCCATCCCACTGGGGAGGGGAGGAGTGAGCAAATGACTGTGTGGTGCTCAGCCACCTGCCAGGTTAAACCACAACAGTGTTCTTGTTTCTTTCTTGCTCCTCCGCTTCTCCTTACCAATGGCATTGTAAACGAGTCACAGTAGAAGATTGCTACGTCGTGACATCCTAAGTGGTCTGAGCTTAATAATTGCCATTCTTTGACAATAGGGACTAATCTGTGCATATGGATATATGAATAGTACATCAAATATCCTTCTTTAGAGCAGTCCTGTACTATATGGGAAGGAAAGTAGGAAATGCTCTCTTTTAATTAGTAGTGGGTTACTTTAGGCCATCTGTTTCTATTTTTTACGCTACAACAAGACATTATGACAGTGAGCATCCCCATAGCATTTTTGAAAACTTGGCTGTATTTTTTTCTGTTGCTCTTCTTTTTGCTGTAGGTAGATACCTATAGATAGAAAAACACAAAGGAGAGCATCGTTTTGAGTAACTTCAGTTCTTCTGTGTCTTCTTTGCTAATAGTCGTTGTAGCATATGGTGCCTTCTGTGTTTTCTTGAGGATTGTGGCACACTTGAATTCTCTTTGTAAAACTGCAATAAAAGTACAACCTGAGTTTGTGCAGGAGACTTTTTTTTTTTTTTTTTTTTAATTAGAAGAGATTTTTTTTCTAAATGTCTGGCTGTTGAAGAGACCGTGACTCACACTACTTTACAGAGGCTTTTAAGTCACTGATGTAGACCATGGTGATGTCAAGTGCATTCAGAATATCAGACAAATTTATAAGCTTTTATGATTGTTGGGATCAGCTTCACTTGGATACAGATGTGTGCGTGCTTAACTGTTACTGCCACCGTGTGAATTAGAACATTTTGTGTCTCGAGCTGGTTCTTCATAAAAAAGATACATGTGTAATAAGATATGTTCATAATGTCAAACTGTTTTACGTGAATGTATGTCCTGTTCCCTGAAGTCTTAGCTATAAAATCAAAATGACTGATGCAAAGGAAGTTCAATCAAGATCAAATTTAGCAGATTCTTAGTTAAGTCAGTTAAGGTGGCAATACTTCACTTTTTTTTACTGATTTAAATAATGGGCTTATTTATCTTTTTCAGTAAATTGAGTGATTCTAAAATGAAAAAAGGACTTCCTGAACTGAGCGTAAAGTTTTGATCTCTACTTCAAGAATCAACCCCGTCTCGGTTCTGCGAAGGTTGCCTGTTACATTCTCCCAACTTCTTTTTTAGGTTTGTCGGTGGAGAACTGAATATCTGTTACAATGCTGTTGATCGTCACGTTGAGAATGGACGAGGAGATCACACTGCCATTATTTATGACAGTCCTGTAACAAATACCAAAGAGAAAATAACTTATAAGGAACTCCTTGAACAGGTACGTTTGAGAATTACCTTGTTACTGGAAATAGGCTGGAAATATTGCACAGCAGGTGGATATTAGGGAGGTAAAAATGATCTGTCTTTCTAGTTTATTCCTTTTGCTGTGCTTGGTATTGATTTGTAAGCTTCGCTGCTTGCATCAAATAATAGTGTATCTGAGAGGTTTTGATCTTCCTCTGTTTTGTTTTTTTTTTTTTTCCTGCAGTTAAATATTTTGTTGTGGTTGGTTACATTCTGAACTTTTCTCTCTTGAATTTCTTTTTTTTTTTTTTTTCTAACAATTCTTATTTTCTGTGCATGAAAGAATGCAAAATATTTGTCAAGCCTCATGACAGTGAGTTGCCATGATGAACAAAAATGCCACTATGGCAGAGATGAAGGTACATACCTTGACTATGGCTGTACATGGTTGAGTGGAAAAACAAATCCAACGTTAGCAGGAAGCAGCTATAAGGAGAGCTGCATTGCATGCCTGCTTGAGGCTGCAGTGGGAGTGCTGATGGCCCATACTGGTTCTCTGTTTGGAAGGTCTGAGGGAGCCGACCCAGCTTACTTTTAGCTTACTCTGACCTAGAATAGTGGGATAACCATCTGAATCTATCCAGAAAAGTGTAATCTGACATATGTGCAGAATTTGGAATTCTGTAGCTTGTATCGTTAATTAAAAGGGACTGTTATCATGAAAGGCTGGATTTAAGATTAATAACTTCTCTCACAGCTTTCTGGTCCATTCCTGTGGAACTTAACTTGGTTCCTCTGGTCACTGCTGGATACCAGAAAACAAACATACCCATGAAGATGTTGGCTGAAAACTGCAGATGTCTTTGCTCATGTGTTTTGTGTCGTAGATTATGTAAAGACGAGGAGAAATTTTGGGAAGAGGCACACCAAACCACTGAGGGTGTGGCTTACCTTGTTTGGCTCACATCCCTCCATCATCACTTGTTGATGTGTTTTCAGTCTGCTCAGCACAAGCTAAATGTGCTGTATGCTAGAATTGAAATAGACTTTCAGTGCTTTGCGTGTTTCATTACAGATTGGTATAAGTGTAGACCATACATATGAACAGAGCAATACCCTGGAAAGAAGCTTTATGCTTTCTGTCTTGAATTTCTTTCTCAATTTAAAATAGGCTGACAGTGTAAATCTGTGTGCAAACTGTAGTCTGAACTGTACCCATCCAATGAATGTTTAGTAGTCTGTCTAGCCAGTAAGCTGATATTTCAGTGAGAATATCTTATCAGATAGGCTGCCTGTTCAGAATGTCCATATAAGAGACATTTGAAGCAATGGAATTCTTCTGGCTTTTGCTAAAAAAAGAGGAGTTCATAGGTGGATTCACTAGAAGATATGTGGAGTAGCTGTGGGTCACAGGGTTGGAAGATGCAGAACTTTGTAGCAAGTTGGACAATATGTCCAAGGATCAAACACATGGTAAGGATGGAAAAAGAAAATAGTTGCTTGGTTGGAGATAATACAGCCTCTTAGGGAGGGTAGGATGGCTTGAGCTATGTGCTCAGGATGCCTGTTGTTTTCACATTATCCTTTTTACTCATTGCACAACAGTTCAGATGTAAGAGCTACAGTGATGTTGCAATTAAAGTCAAGCATCACTAAATTATAAGTAATCGAGAGAAATTTTGGAAGCTTGTGGTTGTTTAGTGTCTGACCTGTGGAAAAGTTTGTGCTTTGTTGTTTTTTTTTTTTAAGGCAGAGCTAGAACATAAGAATTACAGGGCAATTTCAGCAGTTCTTTGTTGTTGTGAATGGCGAGATCTGTTGATAAACTGTAAGGCTACACTTGGAATGCCTTGGCACTGTCACAGTTTGTTAAAGTGAAATTTTATTGAGTGCATACAATCATATTGTATTAATTATATGCTGTTACAGATGGAATGCTGCAAATGCAGAGAGTAGGGCTTTGGAAAATTGGAGATGTGATGGTCTCTGAGAGTGTACCAGTTTGACTTATTTCCTTTACTGGTGCTTGTTAGAGGTCTTTAAATGAGGATTACAGTGTCCAACCACTGCAGTGAGGATGAAAGTTTAAGCTTTGTGTGTGCCTTGCGATATTCTCAAATTCCAGTAGTGAGATGCCTGGAAAAGATAATGGAGACATGAATTCTTTTAGAAATGCTGCTGAATCACTGTAGTATTAGTTATCCAGAAGAAATAGGGAGCGATGGCTTCTGTTCATTTAAAAGTAAACTTTCTGATTGTGTTGGAAAACCATTTTCAGGTTAAGGCATAGGTTGTTGTGTGTGTGGAAACAAACCTTTCTGTTTACACGACTGAGGCCTCCCTTGCTGAAAAACATCTCAAGAATTTGAGTACCACATTTGCAGATGTTGACGCTTGACAGATATTTTACACAAAACCAGTATGATTTCTCTTTGTCATTCTTTTCAGCAACAATGCACAGTTAGCGTGCTGAATTTGGTTCTGTAATAAATAATTCCTGAGCACAGCAACCTGACAAGATTACTGAAAACCAACCCTCACTCCACCCCCAGGCTGAGTCCCTCTCAGCACTGAATTTTACAGAAACATGGATGAGAGAGAAGGGTTTCAGGTTTATCGACATTGGGTTAGGACGTAATTTATTCTGTAGGATGGATTTTTTTCTATAATTACTCACTCTAAAAGCATCTCCTTCTGAAATCGCTGTATTAGCCATTTTCAGGTTGTACCTGTGTCTGTCTTGCTTTGCATCTCCTGTATATATGACTGAAGTATCACCCAGATTGCTTTGCTTCCAGCAGTCTTTCTCATTCTCCATGCTTTACTCCATGTTCTTTCTTTGCCTTCTTCCTACAGAAATGGCCAATTCCTTTCATTTCAGGACATTCATTCTCAAAAGTACTTAAAGATCAAAACTGGAATATAGAAAATCCTACTGAAACTGACAGTCTAACTTTTTATCCTGATTGTTAAAGCAAAATTATTTTGACAGTATTATGTATTAGTCTTTTTGTTTAATGCTGTTTTTCATTTTCTTATTCAAATTTCAAATGTCATTCTTCAGTGGATGTCCTGGGAAGATTTAACTGTGCTGTCACAGAGGTAGCTCTTCAGAAGTACCAATATTAGTATTCTCTAAGAGATGAGACTAATCGGACATTTAGAAAGAGTGGTGTCTTGGGTTTTTCACAATCCACACAAAAGGCTTCATCTTCGAAGTCTGAAAAAGTAGCAGGAACTTATCTCCCTTGACTTAAGATAGCTATGCAGGATCACGTCAACATCGGTGATGCCTGCAGTAGAGTATAATTTGGTGCAGTATTGGCAGATGAATGTAGCAAAACCATGCTGAATTGATTGCTGAGGCTCCTGACATATCCTCTATATGTGGTTTGCTGGCTTTACTTTGGAATAGGTTTAGTTTGAACCAAATGTCCCATGACTCACTTCAAAGCATTCTGAATCTTCCACAAATCTTTCCATCCTTGACTTGTAGATGCCTTTAGAAAGCTCTGTGCTTTCCTTTCATCTGTCTCACTGCTGCTTGATTACTCTCCCACTCTGTGGATATTGGCCAAATAATGACATGTAAGGGAACTCAGGTGCTATAGGGGTTTTGCAGAGCACTACTGTGTCCCTCAGTATTCCTTCTGAGGAAAATGTTTGTCTAGAAGCCCTCTCTTGTGTAGGGTGGATGCTGTGGCATCGCTTCTAATCAAACACAAAATCCATGCTGAGTTGGTTATAGAACCTCCATCTCCTCCTCTTTCTCCTCCCTTCTAGGAGGCATGTGCTCCACAGCCAGTCTCCCAGACCAGGAAGAAAAATGGACAATATCTATGCTTGACCCAAAAACTTTCCCTTGATCTAAAGAACATGGTTACATATGAATGAAGGAGAAATTACTTCAATTTACTGTAATCCCAGCAGCTCTTTGCCTGTACTAGAAAGAAATAGAAGTCATCCCAACTTACATTTTTTTTTCTTGTTAATTGTGGACCAGTGTATGAGTACTGCTACAGCTACTAGCTAAGTCCCTGCTGTACACCATTTGAGGAGAGAAAGACACTGAGGGAGAGGCTTCTGTGCAGAAATTTGGGAGAGCAGTGTTATCGTAGAATCATAGAATGGCCTGGGTTGAAAAGGACCACAAAGATCATCTAGTTTCAACCCCCCCCACCCGCTGTGTGCAAGGTCGCCAACCACTAGACCTTGCAGTGGCTGCCCAGAGCCACATCCAGCCTGACCTTGAATGCCTCCAGGGATGGGGCATCCACAACCTCTTTGGCAAGCCATTCCAGTACTTGAGTGAAAAAACTTCCTCCTAATATCTAACCTAAATGTCCCCTGTTTAAAACCATTCCCCGTTGTCCTATCACTATCCACCCTTGTAAACAGTTGTTCCCCCCTCCTGTTCATATGCTCCCTTCAAGTATTGGAAAG
>JAOWBP010000001.1:35227263-35238630 GCA_028571105.1 Tragopan temminckii
AGCGCTGAGCTCTGCTCTGTGTGACAGCGACAGGGCCCGAGGGAACGGCATGGAGCTGTGTCAGGGGAGGGGCAGGTTGGGTGTTTGGAAACGGTTCTTTACCAGAGGTTGTCTGGGCCCTGGAACAGACTCCCCACGGCAGTGGGCATAGCCCAAAGATGCTGAAGTTCAAGCAGTTTTTGGACAATTCTCTCAGACATAGGGTTTGATTTTGGGTGGTCCTTATAGGAGCCAGAAGTTGCATTTGGTGATCCTTGCAGGTCCTTTCCAGCTCAGGCTGTGCGATGATTCTGTAAATCTGTGTCACATTCTAGTCATGATGACTCTTTGTTACATGAAAGAAGTTTGCTGCCCTGAGCGCAGATATCCCTTCCTTCTTTTTCCAAGTGGTGTGAGGGCAAGATAATAAATCACTCTTTACTTTTGTAACTTTTTATAAGACGATGATCTTTGGCCAGTGTTGTGAGTATCCATGAGTTTAAATGCAATTTAACATGGTTTTAAGTTGCTTATTACAAAATCAGAAATGCAAAAATTCTGCCACAAGACGAATAAAGTTGCTGTGCCACTGTTATAAAGATCAAAACATTTGCAGCTTGCAGTGATGTACTGTAATGTCCCGATTCTATGTAGTAGTAGTCATATTTAAGAAAACTACAGTTGACAGAGGACCTTATCATACTAAACAAAGCGTGAAATCAATTTGTAGGGCTTAGTGAAGGACAACAGTGTGGCAAAATCTGATGAAAGGTGATGATTAAGACTGGGAGGGAGTTAATTGCCCAGGTATGTAGCACTGCCTGATTTAGTGTTGAGAAAATGCTCTGTATCTGTCTTGATTGCCAGGTGTTGCATTTATTTTCTGCCAAAGTTGCATCAGAGTATCCAGCCAAATAGGCTGAATTCCAATACCATTGTTCTGAGATCATCGTTATCTTGTAGGATTACATGATTTATTTTTTTATTTATATGTAAATTGTCTGTATGGGAAAAGGTTTTTAGCTGCTGTTGTTTCTCTACCAAACTAATTTCCAAAGGCATATAAAAAGGTAACTCACAAAACGTTAAGATCTATTTAAATGGAACACTGTTAAGAAATTAAAGCTAAGAGTTATGCTACAGATATTTTGTATTACTTCTGCTTATTTCTTCACTAATTTCTGATATCTCTTTTTTTTTGTATTTTGTGTTTTTGTTTTGCCTGATGGATATCTTCCTAGATTTGTGTATAAATTATTTAAATATCCTTGCTTCCATTTACAGTTGGCTGTCACTAACCTACCAAGATCTCTGAATTTTGAAAATAAAGCTTCTTTTACATGATGTATCAGATTGCATAAGTTACTACTGCAGGATTTTAATTTTTACTCAGTGGGATGGAGTATACATAGAGTAAGAGACTTCCCTCCCTTTTTCTCCTTATCAGGGACACAGACCACAAGTGTTTGTTGAATTAATTGAATTAATTTTTGTGGTACTTTCCTGTCCAGATCAAGATGCATTTTATTTTTATTTTTTTACTATTATTTAAAGGTTCAGGATGTTGTTTGTAGCCGGTGAGCACTGTGATGTGGACACACTAGAATGGTCAAAAAAAGTCTTCAAGGTACCTGTCTTGGACCACTGGTGGCAAACTGGTGAGTATTTTAAACTACTGTTAGTAAAATACGGTGATGAGATGTTTTCCGACCTTGTTCTTGAGTCTGCAGGTAGATCAGCTAGCTATGTGTTTCCATTTATATAGACAGGACTAACTATGAAAGCAAACAAAAAAGTTGGATTCATTTAATTCAGCATCAAAACGTGGACATGTGGGTTGTTTTTTTTTAATTGGTCTGAAAAATGACTTCAGAATTTTTAACAACTGTAGAAAAACAAAGGTATCTGGATCCTGTGGGGTTTTTTAGTTATTATTTCAGTGCTTTTCCAGGTGCAATTTTATGTTAGTGTGTGTGATTAATTTATAATAGAAAAAATTGTATTTGGAGAAGCTTTCAGGTTTAAGTTGTTCTTTTTTTTCTTTGCACATCTTGTGTAATTAAAAACAAATGAATGGAGTACTGGGATGAAGGCCATTGGCTGGTCAGGAGGGATAGTCAGGACAGGAAAGGTGGAGGTGCTGTACTTAAGGGGAGGTGGAGGTGCTGTACTTAAGGGAAGGATTAGACTGTACAGCCTTGTAGTTAGAGGTGACATGGCAGAGAGCCTCTTGGTGAAGATTAAGGGTATGAATAGCAATGCAAATGTTGATGAGGGTGTCTACTATCACTCATCCAGGACAGTAACACAGATGAGCAATAAGGCAGAATAAGGCAGTAGGCAGTAAGAAGAGATTTCTGGATCAGTTCTCTTGTGCTTATGGGAGATTTCAACTCCTCAGTCATGAACTGGGAAGAGCATACTGACACAAGTAAGGCTGGAAATTCCCAAAGCATTTGAAGATAAATTTTTGTCACATGTACTTGGTGATCTAAATAGGAAAGGAGCCCTACTGAATCTGTTGTTTGAGAATAGGGAAGATCTTGTGGGAAAGGTGATAGTAGGTGGCCGTCTTGCCTACGGTGGTTGTGAAATAGTTCAGTTCTATACTTCTGGTGAGGAAAAAGGTCAGCAGAGTTGCCTACCTGGAGTTCGAGAGTGCAGACTCGAAGCTTTCCAGGCAACTAGCTAGCAGTGTCCACTGGGAATCTGATCCACATGGTTTAGGGGTAGAAAAGAGCTAGTCATTCTTAAGAATCACCTTTTAAAAGCTTAGCAGCATGCAGTCCCCCTGCACTGCAAGCTGAGCAAGCAGAGCCAAAGACAAGCTTGTCTGAAGAGAGAACTCCTTCTGGAACTAGGATAGAAAGAGAAAATACATCATACCTAGAAGCAAGACCAGGCTTTACACGGAGGCTGATGACAGGTATTCAAATCTCAGAAGTAGGCATTTTCTGAAATGTTTCTAGAAGATAAAAAATAACAAAAGCACAGAAATAAAAATCCTAATTACTTATAGCAGGAAGAGGTCAAGACAATTAACTGTATAACTACATTTTATGTAGAGATAGTAAGTTTTTAAAGTCTTTTTAATAGCAATATTTATTTCACAGTAAAAAAAATATTAAATTTTACAGATTGCTTTTTATTTTAATTAAATTGCACCTGGTGGTACATGCTGCTGTTTTGTTATGCCCAAGCTAAAAGCTACTGACCTATTTATATATGTGAAAATTATTTTGACCTTTAACAATTCAGTGAATCCTTATATATTCCCAGATTTTATGGTTTTTTTGGGATCTGTTTTCTTTTAAAGTGGGAGCATCGTGGAACTGTGAGGAAATGTTGACATCTTACTGAATGCCATAGTCTTGTTTTTGCAATTTTGTATTAGTCATTGACTCTTTCAACTAGGCTAGAGCAGGAGATGGTGGAGAAGAGGAAATGAATTGCTAGATGGAGTAATTTCTTCCTTATGACTGAAAAAAGTAGGAAAGAGATCAGCTTTACAGAACTGAGAAGTAACTGAATCCCTATATGGAGACAGAAATGAGTGACCGGAAATAAAAGTTTGAAATGCTATTATAAAAAAGAGAAAAGAGAATGTAAAATGTTTACTTGTTTCATCTTAATGATGTTCCTTCAAAACTATTGCCTTGTTTACTGTGCATTGAGATTAGAAGTAGATGAGTATGGACAAAAAAATGAATGTAGTTTTCTTTGATTTTTGCCTTGGGAATATATATGGAATATATGAAATCACTGTGAATTGAAACAGTACTTTGAAAGGGAAGAAGGCCTTAATTAGGGGACTTTAAGTGGTTAGATCAGTAAAACCTAACTGATAACATCTTTGATTTGTGTCAAAATGCCTTCATCAATAACATTTTTTTTTAATTTGAATTTTTGTGTTGCAACTGTAGTAAAGACATCATAAAAGATGTGAAAGGTATGTCACAGGATCTGCAAGTGGCAAGTAGGATTTGAGGAAGTAAGGACTGCTAAACACTTCCTCTTTCCTTTGGAGACATGGCAATGGATGAAAAAACAGTACTTTCAGATCCTGTACTCAACTATATGTAAGCAGAGAATAATCTTGTTTTGGATTTACATAGGTGCTTTTTGCTTATTTATATAAAATGACAGCATAGCCATTTTCATCTTCAAAGTAATTGTGCAAACGCAAGCACATTAATTCTTTCAACACACTGGAGAAGTAAATAAAGTTATTCCTATCTGACAGACATTAAATTGAGAGTGACAAGTATCTTGCCCTAAGCTAGTCAGGAAGCCACTGCAAATTCAGTGTTAGAAAACAGTTTTTCCTGCTCAGAAATAAATTCACCTGTCATAATTACCTGTTTTGTGATATTTTGAATATTAGTGAAGTGAAACAGAAAAGACCATTTCACACCTCACTGTAAGTCTCTTTGTGTACTGATGTTTTAAGGAAATGATGCAGTTGCTGTGTTTCAATATTCCAGCTAAATACATCACCAGGAACTTTGCCAAATTGAATTGAAATAACCTAAATAATGTGTAGGTAGTACCCACTGTAATATTCTTTGGAGAGTGCTAAATACACAGTGAAAGGTGCGTTTAGGTTACCTTGGTTTTGGATCTAGCTTTGAATTTGAAAAGAAAAAAAATACCAACAGCGAGAGAGTGAAGAGCTGTGGAAGCACAGACTCTGAAAACTTCTTTTAAACTTTCCTAGCTGCTTTCATGGTAGCTATTCAGTATTTGTAGTAGAAATAAATAAAATGAGTCTTCCACATCTTCTTTGAGATTTTCAGATGTTAGCAATCTAGATTTTCATTTCTTCGTAATAAATATAGGATGCAAAGAGGTTTTTTTCCCTATTTTTCCTATTTTCCTATTTTTAGACAAAAATGTTTTGCTACTCTGAGGACGTATGGGAAAACTCAGGTGAAAGACAACCAAACCTAAAAATTCAGGTATAAAATTCGAAGTGTGTAAAATTCCACTCATGAGACTTGTTTCAGTGTTTTTTTTTTTGGTTATGTACTTCTTATATAATGGGAATCTTAAGTTAGTGAGCACGCAAGTGTAGGAGGTTCAGGTTGGATATTTCATGTTAGGATGCAGTTACCTTAACTGTCCTGACCATAAACGCACTAACAGGCAGAAATATGAGAAGATGATTTCATGGAAATAAGCTGCTTTATCCAACAGGGAATGGGTGTCTGCATGGGGGGTTATGACAGAAATCACTTAGTGCTTGCTGCATTACGTGTGCTGAAGTTAGTGTGTGTATGCTGTAATGAGATTTTGGGTACTCTGTCAGGAATTCCTGAAATTCTGTAGCACGCCTGATTTCCTCTATCACTTCTGCCCCATCCCTGGAGGCATTCAAGGCCAGGCTGGATGTAGCTCTGGGCAGCCTGGTGTAGTGGTTGGAGACCCTGCCTACTGCAGGGGGGTTGAAACTAGATGATCTTTGAGGTCCTTTTCAACCCAGGCCATTTAATATTGTTCTTGTTTCTTCTGTGTGTATTCTCTCTAAAACATGGAACTGCCCTATTGATATTATTTTTATTAATAGATATTATTATGTAATTTCATAGGGGTAGTAGTTTTACTGGTATTTTATTCGGACTATACAAACAAAACAATTACATCATTGTCTTCAGTATAAAAAATATGAATCATCGTTAAGTATACTCACTGTAATATATTTCAATGAATTACTTTCTACCACAGTCATTTAAGGAGAAGAGTTTATTAATGTCTCCAGGCAGCATGTTCTGGTCCCCTGTCTTCAGTTTCCATTGCGTTGTCTTGGCAACACCATGCAGAATCTTATTGTGAGTTTCCAGAAAGGTGGATTTTGCAGCTGAATTCTGTTAGGTAATCTCTCTAGGTTTCCACTACAGAACTGTTCTTCAGCTGCATAACCTTGTCTATCCAGATTTCATCTCCCCACATTTGACAGTTGGATTCCACATTTTGTTTTTCAGTCATCTGTTTTGCATGAATCTCAATTGTACAGATTTGCTTTCTAATCCACTGAGTTCCTTAACATCATGAGATTTTTTTAGAGCAAAAGGAAAGGTAAATTAAAGAGTAGCTGTTTCCTTTACAGGAAGAGTCAATTCTTGGATTATTTTTTTTAATAGCCAGAGATGCAATTGTGGAGTTATGGAGCCAAAGCAGAACTCAAATAAAAGAGGTGGCGTTTGAAGTTCAGGCTATTGTTTTAAGGTATCAATACCTCATTGCAAATGCAGTTTTTGCTTTTAGAGATGTTTGTATCTTATAGACTGGGATCATATTTTTCTTTTGATGGAAACTGGTATTCTACAGAGCAGTTTTTTAAAAGTGGAAATTACCGCGCAGAAAGCTATTCATCCCTGGGCTGCAGAGGCCTTAGAGTATCGTGTTCTGGATGACTGGGCTTGTAACAGGTGTTCACATAGTGAAAAAGAAGAAATGCGGCTGTTCTTAATGTCTCTGTCTAGAGGTTTGTATTGTGTCGTTAAGAGTATAAGCACTTGTTCTATTGTAATTTAATGCAATTTCAGGAAGTGATATGGGTTTAAATTGGGATTTATTTTCTAATGAGCCAGGTAATTTGGTATATATTGTTTTGGAGAAGCCGACTTGTGAAAAGCACTTGGTACTTCTCTTTCTCAGTATTTTAGTAATATTACCACTCAAACGTGGAGGGGGAGAGAGGAAGCAACTCCTCTCCATCATAGAACATAGGAGACCAGAATCCACACATACATCCCAGGCTGCAAAACAGTACTGGTTCAGTGAGGGGAAGAAGTGTTGTGGCTTGGATTTAAAACAAACAAACAAAAAAAACCAAAACACTTCTGTTTTTATTTATGGAACTGATTGCAGGTTGGGTGTGGTTAGCTAGTAAGCAGATGATCACCGATCTGTAGGGGTTGGAAGGGGACCTCTAGAGATCTTTCGAGTCCAACCTCCCCGCAAAGCAGGCTCCATACAGCAGGCTGCACAGGTCATTGTACAGGCGGGTCTTGAATATCTCCAGAGAAGGAGAATCTGCATCCTGCCTGGGCAGCCTGTTCGAGTGTTCTGTCACCCTTACTGTGAAGAAGTTCCTTCGCATATTGGTGCAGAATGTTCAAGTTTATGGCTGTTTCCCCTTGTCCTGTCTCCACAGACCACTGAAAAGAGATTGGCCATGTCCCTTTGACTCCCACACTTGAGATATTTATAAACAGTAGTAAGATCTTCTATGAGTTGTCTTTATTCAAGGCTGAACAGACCCAGTTTGTAGCCTTTCCTCACAGGGAAGGTGCTTCAGGCCCTTTGTCATCTTTGAGGCCCTCTGCTGGACTCTATCCAGAAGATCCCTGTCTTTTTTTGTTCTGGGGAGCCCAGGAACTATGCACAGTACTCCAAGTGAGGCTTGATCAGGGTAGAGTTTCACCTCCCTTGACCTGCTGGCCATGCTCCTTTTAATGCACCCCAGGATCCCACGGGCCTTCTTGGCCACCAGGGCACACTGCTGGCTCACTGCCAGCCTGTCATCTACCAGGACCCCCAGCTTCACAGAGCTCCTCTCCAGCAGGTCACGTCCCAATCTGTACTGATACTCGTGGTTATTCCTTCCCAGGTGCAAGACTCTACACTTGCTTTTGTTAAACCTCATCTGGTTTCTTGCTGCCCAGCTCTCCAGTCTGTCCAGGTCTCACTGAATGGCAGCACAGCCTTCTGATGTGTCAGCCGTTCCTCCCAGCTTTGTATCGTCGTACTTGCTGAGGGTGGCACTATCCCTTCATCAAGGTCGTTGATGAAGATACTGAACAAGACCGGACCCAGCACCGACCCCTGTTGAACACCGCTAGGCATAGGTCTCCAACCAAATTCTGCACTGCCAATCACCACCATGTTAGTCAGTTCTCAGCCCACCTCACCACCCACTCATCTATCCCACACTTTCTCAGCTTCATTATCAGGATGTTGTGGGAGATAGTATTGGAAGCCTTGCTAAGGCAGATGACATCCACTGCTCTTTCCTCCCATCTACCCACCTGGTGATGCCATCACAGAAGGCTGCAAGGTTGATTGAGCATGATTTTCCCTTGGTGAATCCATGCTGACTATTCCTCTTGACTTTTTTCTCTTCCAATTGCCTGGAGATGGCATCTAGAGCAAGCTGTTCCATCACCTTTCCAGTGACAGAGGTGAGACTGTCTGGCGTATAGTTTCCCAGGTATAATTTCCTGGATTATATCCTTCTATTAGAAAAACACAAGCATGCACCTTTGTTTTTTTTTTATTTAATTGCTGGGAAACTTCTCTCTTCTTCCTGGCTGTTCTCTCCCCACTGGTCAGCATCTCTTCTGTGTTGATAGAAATTCCATATCAGATGTGCTGTCTGATCTACAGTCTCAGCTTTATGTCTTACGTACGCTGACACTTTCTAATTTAAAATAACTGGAAAGTATGTATTAAGCTTTCCTGTTTCCATTTTACGCCAGTTTCTCAGTGTTTATTAATCTTAATCACTTCAAATTGTCTTTCCACGTGCAGCCAGGGGACGTGCATTAATATGAATGAAGCATATGTGTTTTTCTCCTTTCTAAAATTTTATCTATATGGTTGAGATGATTGAAAATAAAAGAAGTGTAGAGCAGTCTTTAAGTTACAGAGCTCATCCATGAACAATGTTTAGCATGCACTGGATGGATGAAGAAGTGGGGACACCCTTAGAAGATGTGTTAAGTGAGGTAGTGCAGTCTCAAGTGCCTGAAAGCGACCAGCTGTGACAGCACCTCCTGTTTACGTGAGTGAAGATGTTACAGGTTGCTGATCGTTCTTGTTGCATAGCAACTGCTTTTTTTTGTTGCTCAGGGAATAAAGCCCTCATTAGTGTACAGTAGATGATTTTTTTTCTGATGATTTGAGAACAGGAATGCTAGAAGTAAGCTGCATGAATCCTGTGCATTTTGTGAGATCTAAGGCTGTCTAGTGAAGACAGGGAGAGGAGTTTCTTAAACGTTAAACCCTGATATAAAAAAAATAGCTTTGAATTTCACAGTGGTGATTTTATCTGACTTCTCCATCTTGGCAGTATTACTATGCATACAATATATTAAGATTTCCCAAAATGATTAAACAGGAAACGGTTAGCACTGAGATGTGTAATTGCTTTTTATAATCTCCATGTATCTCTTAGTATTTCATCGTGTTATCAGTTACAATTTTACATTAGGAAGAAAATAAAAATCTGAAATTCATTTTTAATCTGAAAGTATATTATATTTCATTACATTTCCTGACATTTTTAGATATGCTATCTGACATCTTCAAAACAAGACCAAAAACCCTGTCATTTTGCTATTGGCAAATTATAAAATGTACATTACAAATTACTGTTTGGAGGCAAGGGAGCCTGATGTGTTTACAGAATGAATGCATAAATTTCTGGTGCTTTGTAACTAGCCTGCCAGTTCTCGATAACTAAAGTTATTTCTTCCTTTGGAAGACTTTAATAATTTTCATGATCTACCAAGCTTTAAGTAAGCTAATTAGTATATATAGCTAACTGTTCCAGACACTTTGGATGTGCTTTGATATCTTTAGAGGACTTTTATATGTATACAATGCCTCACACATCACAGTTCATAAGTGTGGTCTGTATTTGGATAGAATTGTGAAAGGAAACCTTGAGGGAGTTTTACTGGTTTGGAGGTTTGATTTTGTATTTAAATGAATGGATTGAATATAACAATGGAATTGCCATACAAGAAATATTTGGCCTTCACAAGTGTAATATATATTCATGGTAATAGATGCATTATACCCACAAGTGCTTTGAAGCATTTAGAAAATACTGGAAAATTTGCTTGTTTTTCATCTGACTTGAAATTCTAAAAATAGTCCTGAAAACTCAGGCACTTCAGGCACTTCATAAGAAAATTATAAACAAAATGGAGTTTCTTTTGAGAAAGAGGCTTCTGATTTTCAAAAAGCTTTTGTTTTCTTCTGCTTCTGTACATTTACTAGAAATGAGGGAAGTATTCTCCTTTTGGCTCACCGCACACAGTTGTACAGGTGTTACGATTCTTCCACAGTTAATACTAACGTGATGATTCCCAGATTGTGGAAACAAGCTTGAAGCTGTCATTCTCAGCACTGTATATGTGCCTACTAATATGGGAATGCCTCCCTGTTCATTTAAAAAAATATTTTAATTAGTGCAACATGGAATATAAGATATATTCACTTATAAAGGTTGGGAATTGCCTCCCAGCTGAGGTGAAACCAAGGAGATAACTACCTACATGAACTTTGAGAAAGCTAATTGTTGCTAAATCTCTGCTCCAGAGAAATGGCTTACTTAGTGAAAGCACTTAAATGCGTACCTGTGTTGCATTTGACATTTAAAATGTAAAGTAATATCCTAAGCTACGGATTAGACTAAATGTAGGATTGTGGGGAAGATGGTAGTTATGATTCTGTTCCTGTTTTAAATTGAGCATGCTGGAAGAAATAGCTTGGCTCTGTGTAGCTATGTGTGTGGTATAATGAATGGTAACTGCACAGTGAAAAGGAAATGTTTGCATCCCTTCTTTTAGACCAGACCTAGCACACGTGGCTGCACAGAGAGCATTGTCAGGTAGGAGCTATCCTAACCATTAGGTCATCCAGTTCCATATAAAAGCAGTTTGTGCTGGAAAAAAGAAAGATGGGAACATACAGACAAGATGAAGAACGATAACGAGACTATTTTTCAGTGATCTGCACTGATGTGTATTTAAATCAGCTCAAGTCAACTCTGCAATTGATTGCCCAGTTGTGCACTTAAATTGCAAAGTCCGCCTTCTTCATGTGTTGGATAATTAAAATGAATATAAATATGGCTGTCACATTCTCTTCTCTCTTTTGTGTTTGCTGCCTTTCAGGGAGTAATCTCTTTTTCTATAGTGTCTGTCAAGTATGGCTGTGCTGTTGATTAAGCATCCTTGATGTTATTGTACAGTAAGGAATAAAAAGAATAACGAAAATTTCATATGGAAGTGAATAATGAACAGCAAGTTGCTGTAATCAGAAAAAATTGCAAATTTTTGTACTAGGCACTGGTTTTACTTGCAAATTTGTACTAGATTGTCTCCTTAATTAACAGGTCTTCCAGTTTTCTTTAGTTGCTCTTCTAGAAATGGGCTCATTTCCTGTTTGTGTCTTTTTTCCATGAAACTTTCTGGTATTTTATACATGACAGTTTGAGAAGAGAAAGTAAAAATTAAGCAGAGTTTTTAGGGTTATACATACAAATCGACACAGTGGATTAACACAACTTGGATTTAATTTTACTTCAATGAGATAAACAACACAGTTGTTTTTCCACAGGGGTTACTGTTCACTTATGGAAGTGCTACCCTCTGT
>JAOWBP010000001.1:35252285-35263085 GCA_028571105.1 Tragopan temminckii
GCCGCTCTCTGCTAAACAAGCTGAATTACATCTACAAACAGGTAGATACCATTTCTGAGTTGTAAGTTGGTATTTAGGTGCTTGTCAGAAGGGGATATTGCCACATGAGGAGATCCTACTGGGGCTATTGCCAAACTCTTAAAGTCAAGATTTATCTTCCCTGACGCTGCCCCATATTTAAACATTTTTCTTAAGGGATTAAAAATATGTTTATGATTGATTTTTTTTTTTTTTTATTTTATCTTTCTTGGCATGGTTTTTGCTGCAGCCACACAAATCAGTAGGGTAGTAGTGAGGAATTTTTTCTTTCTTGTTTTTTTTTGTAGTTGTTTTTGTTTTGTTTTTTTTTTTGTTATACATTATATTATTTAAGGTAGACTGTTGGTACAGGGTAACTATTATTTTACCATATCCTTATTTGTTGGAATAACCATTCTGAAATAAGAGGAAGAGTAAGGGAGAAATTACAATATTTTAAAAAAAAAAAGTATGAAACCAGTTTTTAGTAGGTTAATTGTCATCCTTCTTTCTGTTCCAGTGTTTTTTCTGACACTCTTTCAAGACAGTAGGATCTCCTAAAATTCATTCTTCAACTTAACTGTTTAAAAAAAAAAAAAAAAAAAAAAGGTAAACAAAAACAAGGCAATGTGCTGAGAAGCTCTAGGAGACTGATTCCGGATGTTTTATCACTTGCAACATTTGAACTTCCAGTCTGTTAACAGAAGTTGGTTTTAGAGTATTATGGTATGCAGCATGTTAATATTTTGTTCCAGGTTTCATTCTAATAAGTGACAATTTTCTGGCAGTGTTTAATCATAAGAATCTGTGGTTGTTACGTTAATCACAACACATTTTCTATCTTCTGCTGCATCCAGCTGAATTATTGTTTAGCATTAAACTTTCTTTTTCTTTTTTGTAGTAAGGCTAATTTTCATAAAGCCCTCCTGCAAAAGAAGCCTTTCTCCTCTTCATTACTTCAGCAGACTTGTACACACACTTAAAACAGTGGGGATGATCCTTGTTTCCAGCAGGTTTTGCTTCTCACCTCAGGGTCTACCCCATGTGTCCTGAAGACAGTTGAGGAATCAGGCTAGTTTTGGCTATTCCTCTGTCATATACTCAGCAGCAAAATACAGTTTACTGCTTTAGAAAGAAACAAGCTTGTACAAGTGTTTGCTTTATCTACAGCATACGTGAGCTGAGAAAATATTCTTCAGTATTTCTTGGAGAGGAGTATGACCACACAGTGCCTAAAAGCACAAGCTGTGCAAAAGTGGTATGATGCAGCTCTTGATTATTTTTAGCCCAGTGTAACTGCTGGTAAGGACCGTTGGGGGCTGCCTGAAGCCTGCAGTGCTCATAAGTATAGTATTTAAAATGTCTGTTCTTGCAATGAAGTCTTAAAAATGTATTCTGCAAGAGTCAAATAGTTTAGAAGGATCATTCTTATTACTCTATCTCCCTGCTCCAAGTATATTACCGTCTTTACTCATACTCACCTGATGTTTTTTTGACATAATCATCATCTGTGTGCCCTTTGGAGAGATTTTTTACTGATGAGAATGTGCATAGAAGCTAATTTACCTGGACAGTGCAATAACATTTTGACTTCACAGTTCTTCCAGGATAAAGTAATCAACTGCAGTATCATAAAATTTATGACGAAAGGAGAAGAGAAAATGAAGACTACTGCAGCCTATGAAGATGGTTTTGTATGAAGTGATTTTAAATGTACATTTTTTTGAGCTAGAATCTCTGAACATGAAGGGTAGTTAACCTAGAACTTATTCTGAAGTGAAAATGATAGCAGCAACGGCTTCTGTATCCTTTATTAAGACCAGTCTGATTTAGTGGCACAGTTCTGCTTGTGTTGTTTGCACCTGCCTATAACTAATACACGCCTGAAAAATTGTGTTTTTGTATGTTCATATGGGTAACTGTGATAAGCAGTGAGAACTTTCCATGTTGTCTGTGTTTGTAAGGAATGTTAGCATGAAGAAATACCATTCAAATTCTAGTGCCTTGGAAAGCTCTTTTACATTATGAGGATCATAAACTCATTACGTTTATTTAATGAGATGGTTGTCGGCATTGTCTCATTAGCTAACATTATGTTCATCCACAACAGGAAGAGGACTACATTTGCCATAAACTGATTCTATCCTGAATGTAATGTCTAGTAGTAAATTTTCCTCTAGATCTTTTCAGGAGTGCCTGTACATGTTAGGCTTCCTCTAATGGTTGTGTAGTTAGTTTTGTGCCACTACAACAGAGTTTTTTTGCAATATGTATTTTAAAAAGCAGTTTTGCCATTCTCCACAGAAACAGATAAGAATTTCTGTTCCATATTCACACAGATGAGAGACACTGTACTTGCATCGTGCAGTAATTCTGAAGTGCTTTTTCAAGAATTTAGGATTGGTGGAGAAAGAGAAAAGACAATGATAATGTTCTGTCAATGGTTGCACTGATTCTAGTGATGATCCACCCCGCTATATACAATCACGCAAAAGCTGTAGCAGGGTAAAACATTGACAAGGTTTTGTAAAGGATAGGTCATGGTAAATGTACAGCTTTGTATAATTTTAGATTTTGTGTTGGCTGGATAGAAATACGGCAAATACCATAAAGATTTTATTCTGTAGTGGAAAAGATGTTCAGAAGTAGGCAACCCATTCACAGTTTCACAGTTTGTGATACTGTGTTCAAACTTCATACAGTGTTTGCAGAGCAAACAGTTAGATGTTCCGTAAAAAGCTTACTCATTTAATATTTCTCATAATGCATTTAAAAAAAATCAGTATGGCTGTGGAAGTGCATTACAGCAACAAGCAGCCTGAAGCCAGGAATGCACTCATTAAGATGCACAATAGAAATGTGCTAACCAAAAGAGCTTAAAGGAAAGGAAAGAGAAAGGAAGAACATGTAATCTTTCACAGAACACTGGTATCTCAGTATCCTATTAAAGAAAATGAAGAAAACCTTTTTAATGCTTGATGGGGAACAGTTCAGTGTTCTAGGTTGGGATAAGCCCATGGGAAAGACTACCCATCTTGCTTGTGCTGTGCCCCACTCCAAGAAGACATGGAGGACAGGAGGCAGTGGCAGTGTTTTTAGACAGTGAAAGAGAAATTCCATCCTAAATGAAGAGAGAGAGAGAGGGGGGACCTTAGCTGAGAAGGCAGGTAGATACTTTTATCATTAAATTTGATCTAATGATAAAAAATGATGCTCATTATTCTGAAATTTCTTTATATGGATGTAGTAATCCTCCAAATTGAAATATTTGAACACACCGAGAAACATTTATCTTCCTCATGAATGACTGTGCTGGAGTGTCTGAAGGTGATTAAGCAGTACTTCCATTGGTTGAATTATCATTTTTTTGTTTTGTTTTATTGACATAATCTACTATTTTGGAAACAGTATTTTAACTTTTCCTATTGATTTTTTTTCATATAAGATACCTAATTATTACTTAAAGTAGCAGAAAATTAAAGACAGTGTGGAAGAGAGCATATTCCAGACCTGTCTGTGTGGCTGCCCTCAAGGAAGACTGCTGCAGAGAGAGAAGTGTTTCTTGTAGAAAAGTGTAAAGAAAGAGTGTCATCCTACATAGACCCCTTCAGTACATTTTTGTAACTAACAGCCATACACCTAAGAACGGTTTGCTATATTTTAAAATGAAGGACTGTACTCTAGAAAGCAAAAACTTTCTAATTAGGTGCTTGTGTTAGAGTGGATGTACCTCTGAATATGGAAATCTTTGAAGGAAGGTAGCTGATAGTGGACAAAGCAGGCATTATGATCCTTTGTTATTCGGTAGAGAAACTGAAAAGGAGCTGATGTCATCTGTGGATGTGATATTAGTAAAATAACTAATGCATTATTTTGCAGTTCTGGTTCTGATGTCTGTATTGCAAAAGACTGCTGAGAAACTGGGTTTTAGAAAAGATGTGAATGAGACTGTGGTGGAGAGCTTGGCTGAAAGAAATTTGCAGTTTAACTTACATAACTTACTTGAATATAATTTATCCAAGATCTCTCTTCCAGCTCACCACATGTTTTTTTTATCAGCTTTGTCTTTTCCTTTTACACTTTCAATGTGGGAACATTTTTCCAAAGTTGAGCTGAATACCTGTGGGTAACATTCAAACTTTTTTAACTCTTTCCAGGCACTTCAATAATTTTTTTAATGTTTTTCCTTTTCCTCACTAACTTGTAGGGTTTTTTCCTCCTAAATCCACACTGAAACCAACTACTGTCTGTGACCCTTTTCAGCTAAGGGAGTATTTTATGCAGACTGGTAAATAAATGTGAAAGATCCTCTCTTCTTTTACCCCTTCTCTGCCTGTGTTCCAGTACTGTTGTTCCTTGTATCTTAAAAAGCTTCAAGATTGGAGATGGTTTTCAAACTTAGAATCAAGGATTTTTTTGCAAGAGTAATGTTTACACACAGCATTACATAAATGCTGAGTAATAATATAGCTGCCAGTCAAGATGACTTAGCTCCATTCACAGACTGAATTCTTGTAACAATGGCATACAGTTGCTTTGACTGGCTGTAATGAACAGCCTGTAACTGCCATTGTCTACCATAAAATAAAGGGATGTATTTTTTCTGAATCTCAGCAAGGTAGTGTCTTTAATAGTTTTGACTTCCATTTGTACTTTTCAAAATCTGTTTTTCTCTCTAAAAGAACTTTTAAGTGCTGTCAGTAATTTTTTTTTTCTTTTTCCACCAACAAAACATCTTGCAACGTTTAGTCAGGTGGCATCCTGAAATGATGTGACACACACAGCCAGTTGTTTCTGGGCTAAGTTAGAGGTGGGTTCTTCTGTGCAAGGTCAGCCACTGTTGTATGAAAAGCAAATGAACTGTGAAACAATGCTTAAAAAGCATGCAAGCGTGTGTCATGGGCCCATTGCTTGGGAATTATTTTGCCTGAAAGATGGACACATACAAGATGGCATTTGGATTTTGCATAGGAGATGGAATGCAGTCTGAACTACAAATAGTGTTTTATAAAAAGCAATGAAGGAGCATTTTCAGATTGTGTGTTTTGTGCTGTGTTTTGTGCTGTAGAGATACCTGTGGTAGAGAAACCTGTGGTAGTCTGTATTTTACCTTTCCTGCTTCTCAACAGTATGCACTCTGGATGCACATTGCAGTTTTCCTTAATACAAATCAACCAAGCAGTGGTGATGGGAGCAGGGATTCTATTTTTGGTGGTATGTTTCCACTTCTTGGTTTAGATTTCAGAATGATTGTAATTACAGAAAACAAAATGGTTTTTTCTCATTTCAGCATTAAAATTGTTTCTTCTGTTGAATGAATACCAACTGAAAACCACTGAGTAGAGCTGTGGAGAAATTAAGGATTTTTTCAACAGGAATTATCATTTCTCTCTTATCACAGGGATGTTTCAGACTTAAATTGAAAGTTCAAAATTTGCAATGACTGAAGCTTCTAAGAATTGCTATGCTATCAACAACCAGGCAATAACTATTGTAATTATCATTCTCTAATGGACGTTTTTGAATGCAAACAAGAGATTTTAATTTTAAACTCAACAAACACAGGGATTGTAATATCACTTTTCTAATATTATTTTATTTTTTGAGGCACATACTCTGTCATGCAGTGACAACATATTATTATATTGCAAGGGTGCTTAAGGTAGGCTAGTGCATTTCTACCAGATGGGCAGAAGCCAACCTGCCCTCCTGAAACCAGGGAGCCAGGGTGCCTAACTGTGAAGTGTCTGGCCTGTTTAGCCTTGCCTTAACTGTACTTTTAGGGAATGTGACTTAAAATAGCCAGAATTCTCAGAGACAATAGTAGTACTTACAGTTGTATATTCTATTATGTTACTTAAACTGAATTAAGCATAAGATACCTGTGATTGTAAAAGCCATGAATTTGAATCATTGCTACATGATGTGCCTTTTTCAGTGTAGTTCATACTATTTATATCTTTCTTAGGTAGAAATATATAAAACTTACAAAAAATATTTTTACAGTAGTAATGTTAGAATTGCATCTCACTGAGCTGGAAGCACCAGTTCTGTGACCTGAACATCACAGAAGACTTGTAAGGGTATCAGTATTTCTGCAGTACTGAAGAGTGCTTCACTGCTGGAGAATGTTGCCTTTCGGGGTCATAGAGACACTATCAGCATGAAAAATAAAATACCTCTGGATAAAGATTTGCTTGTTAGGAATGCAGGCATATGCATTTTCCAGAAGGCATTTAGAATTTTACCTGTGTAAATACGCTTGCTGGCACGATCATGCTAATACTAGGGTTAAGCTTTATAAAATTTGTGAATGTTGTATGTCTGAATAGGTATCTCTTAGGATTAAACACAGTTTACTTGAACTGCTTTGAAGGAGAAAAACGATCACTCCTTTATTTTCTGAGACTTCTGTAGCTTCTTCATCTGGCAGATAGTGATGTGAAATGTTCTGTCTTTTGTCATGCCCCTAGCCTTGACTGAAGAGTGGATATATAGTATGTATTGAAAGCTCAGCTAATAAATCATTCCAGAATTTTTAAATTTCACTAATTCTATATGTATATTTTATATATATTTATATACCTATTTATACAAAAAAGAAAAAAAAAAAAAATCCAGTCTTTTTAGAATGCTTTAATTTTTTTTTTTTTTAACAATATACTTCAAAGAACTCCTCAAATAACTCTGAGATAATGCACAGCTGAAGGAAGGGAAATATTTTGTTTCAGATTATTGTGGTCAAAGTTGAATTATATCTTTTTACAGAAACTGAAGATGTATATACCTGATAATTTGCATGACTGTACATGGGTTTGTATGCTTTAGAGAGAGAGACACCTATAATGAAGTTGTCTGAATCATAGCACATATGCACACATTTCTGACAGATACTTAATTTGTTGAAATGTTGAAAGCTGAATGCTGGTAGCATTTATAGTATAGTAGATAGC
Organism: Tragopan temminckii; assembly: GCA_028571105.1. Lineage (NCBI taxonomy): Eukaryota > Metazoa > Chordata > Aves > Galliformes > Phasianidae > Tragopan > Tragopan temminckii. The sequence goes on from JAOWBP010000001.1 coordinate 35,259,257, forward strand.
GTTTGCTAGACCAAGCATAATTTTGATGAATGTTAGAAATGCTTATGCTATCCATAAGTTTTGATTTAGGTATAGTTTAGTGTTATGCTGTTTATATGTTAAGAGTTTTTTTAAAAATATGTTGATCTTAATTCTTCTCAGGGATTGTTTATCTGAATGTAAACTATGAACGGAGAGCAGGAGCTGTACTTGTTGGATGTTCTAACTATTTTACCCAATCTTTTCAATTTAAGGTTACCTTTGCCTCCTGGAGCATTCTCAGGACTTTGGGAAAATCAGGAAGCATTTCACAAGTTATATTTCCAGAAATTTCCAGTAAGAATTACAAAATGAGTTATATAAACTTTTGGTAATCTTGCAGCACTGAATGACATGAAGTCTCAATTGGATAATGTAAATATATATGGATATTGTGTCTTATATTAAAGGGAGATATTTGATACGCTTCTTACAGTACTGGGAACATTTCATGGTAAACATTTCTTCATAGTTCTCCAGCTTTCTGGGGATACTGATTTTTTTTCAGATCTGAAACAAAAGTAGTAAACATCAAGTTTCCAAATCTAAAAGTTGTTTTATGTCATTTGGTCTAAAAACATTGCCATGTTTGCAACCTTAGTCTAGAATAGCTTCAGATATCCTTCTACTTTTGATATGCAGCCATTCTAATTTAATCTCAGTCCAGAATATGCACTTGTCTGCAATGCATTTAAATACATAGGAGGCTCCTCACTGAATATCTCCACATCAGATGAGATATCTAAGGACTTGCCTCCTTTCCACACAGAAATTGATCAACTGGTACAGATAGGCTGTCCAGAATGGAGTGTTTGGTCCAATAAAAAAAATGAGTGACTCAAGCAGACAGATTGTACTGGCATGTTGATGGTGTATAGATGGATACAGCAAACAGGAGTATCTTTAGGGTCAGTCTGACAACTGTCGTTGTGTTGTAACAATTCCACTTTTCTTGTGTAGATTCAGGCACTATTCTTCTCTAGGCTGTCAGGGATTAAAGCAGGCAGAGTGGAAAAAGTTCAGGTTTATGTATTCCATCTTCTGTCTTAATAAAGGCTGCAAAAACCTTCTGGAAAGAGAACTGCAAGGCATGTGATGACATAATGGTGAAAAATAACATTGAATTAAATCTTTCAGGCGTCAACAACTTACTTCATTTGACACAGTCAGTTTTGTTTGTTGGTTTCATGGGAAATAGATGGCTCTTCTTACTAGCATTTTCTGAGGTTTTGTTTTTTTCTGTTTGTTGTTGTTGTGTTGTGTTTAGGGATATTATGATACTATGGATGCAGGCTATATGGATGAAGATGGCTATTTATATGTCCTGTCTCGAGCTGATGATGTGATCAATATTGCAGGACACAGAATTTCAGCAGGTGCAATTGAAGAGGTGAGCATTTCCTCCAAGTAATATAGAAGAGTAAATGATGCATAAAGTAAGCCAAGTTTATGGAGACAGAAAATCTCAGAGAAATCTCTCTTCTTTCTGCTTTTCTCGATTGCATTTGCATTCATACTTTTAGCAAAAACATTAATTGCTTCAGGTCCTTCCTATTAAGGTTATTTCCAGAACAATATAAAACATTTAATATTGTAGGCTTGATATAATAGGCATGATTTGACATATGAAGGTAGAGTTAAGGGGGCAGTATGGTAGAATGGAAAGCATTCCAGAAAGCTCTAATGACATGTTTTCTTGGGAACACTTTATGCTAATGTAGGCTCAGCACGTCAAGTCCTTGCATTAGCTGCTGTAGTCACTTTAGAGTAGAAACATTTACTCCTAAAATAAACTTTCCAGTTGTGGTTTTGTTTGTTTGTTTTTTAAAATGTTTGGTGTTGTCTGAATTCTTTTAACGTAGACTAACATTTGCTGTTTTTTCTTCATTTGAAGAATTTCCTTCTCTGTTCCTTGAGAGCTTTTTTGTATCAATCTTATTGTATGAGAAGTACTAAATGAACAACGGAAATTTCTGTTAAATCCCACTGATAAATTAAAAATCATTAATGTAACTGCTGTGCAACTCAGAAGGTTGCAAATATCACAGTTCATATTTCTATCTGAATTTCAAATCTTTTTTCACTTCCTTCTTCACAAGTGCTGTGATTGCTAGTTCCAAATGATATATCAGGTTTTTTTTATTCGGGGGGACTAGGAAGAGGTGTGCTAGATATGTACAAGGAAAAATCCTTTTATAAACCTCTGAATTTAACTGTTCATTGAATCACAAACTAGTTTGCTTTGCGTTTTACTTTGTGATACTGGTTTTAGCAATACATTAATTATTACATTGTTATGTTTTGGTGACTACAGTGGTTTGGGTTTTTTTAAGACTAGATAACTTGAAATATAGACAGAACTGTGATTGCACAGAAGTGAACAAATTCTGATAAAAGCAGGCAGTCCTTCAAAGGATCAGTCAGCCAGAGTTGAACCAGCTGCAGTACTGATACGGGCCTGTGAAGACATGAAGACAGCTTTCAGTCTGCTTAAACTTATTTCCCTTTGAAGTGAGCTTTTTGTGTTGCTGTGCAACAATGGGGAATCTCATCCCTATCCATTACTGCTCTGTTGCTCAGGGGTATTGTTTCCTAGCTTCAGGCCAGATCTGAAGCTATACAAGGAACCGAATTATCTTCTCATCAGTGTCATCTTTGTATCTGTCTGAAACTGGTCCCCAGATAAGCATTGCTGTTTTTACCCTGTTAGTTAGAGCTTTCCCCTGAAGCAGTGCTTCATCACTACAGAATTCCAGATGCTTTTCTTTTCGTCTTTTGAACAAAGGTAAAAAATAGCATTGTTAATACATTCACAACAAATTGCTAGTTAATTGGAAAAGCATTAACAAGAACACAGCTTTTCAGTAAGATCAGTAAACACAGAATTGGAGGTTTAATGAACAGTCATCTAATTTAGCGTCAGTTACCTTGTTGAGCAAGTGTATTATCTGTGTTTACATTATAGCTGCATTACAAGCTTAACAAGTCTATCCTTAGTGCTTTGGCTTAAGAATTTCAGCTTCACTATGTTTCAGTTAGTTTCTTTATCTGTTAGTATCACTGGAGCTCCATTTTTACTGAGATAAGGTAACTCTACTGTTAACCTTGCCAGTCACTGAATGTTAGTTAGCCAGTATGGTAACTTGTGTTGATCTGTCCATCTCTTTTGTCTGTATATCTGTGATTCCAAGCTTGGCTTGACTCTTTCTTGACTCTTTTTTACCCAAATTAAGTCTTGTCTGTCCAGTGCAACAGATGTGAAGTTGCCCTTTCTGACAGTGGGATTTCTGACTGCTGCTGCATTAGAAGTCCCTTGTGCCCAGTGGTCATATTCAAGAAATGCCCCTTCATTTTATCTTACTTGCCACCTAAAAATTGTTTACTGGTGCCAATTTTGTTTTCCGTTCATCTTTTCAGCCTGTCTTAAGAAACTGATAATTTTTAAGTTAGTATTTACAATTCCAATCATATGAAATTACCTGTCCCAGTGTCAATGGCATATTGATGAGATTTTTGGATAGACCAGTGAAGGAAATTAACATAGATCCTACCAGTCTACTTTCCTACAATTCACTGAAAAGTAGATGAAAAGTAGTTTCATCTTTTTCTTTCTTTCTTAGTTCTGTGGCAGTCAGGTTGCTACTGGCAGGGTCAAGAAGTCAGAGTAGAAAAAGAATGGGTATTTAAAGCACAAAATTGAATGCTTCATGGATTAGAGGTGGCCCAGGTTAATAGGGTTATATCATGCAGTGAAATATCACTGGGATCTGGAGTTGCATGAAGAAGCTAAGTGCTTTGGAAGAGGATTCTT
>JAOWBP010000001.1:35274215-35285733 GCA_028571105.1 Tragopan temminckii
GAGCCACATCCAGCCTGGCCTTGAATGCCTCCAAGGATGGGGCATCCACAGCCTCCTTGGGCAACCTGTTCCAGTGCTTCACCACCCTGTGTGTGAAAAACTTCTTCCTAATATCTAACCTAAACCTCCCGTCTCAGTTTAAAACCATTCCCCCTTGTCCTATCACTATCCTAAGCTCATTCTCTATCTGAAATAAACTGTCCTGAAATAAACTGTGCCAAATGGAGAGGTTTATCAGCTGAAAAAGTTGTTTAGATCTTGTATAGACTCTCAGATTGAACATCAGCGAATAAATACCTCTCTTTCTGAATGTTTCTTTTGCACTCAGGATGGCCAGTTCTATACAGTCTTACACAAACATGAGGAACATCACTAGCATGCCAAGTCAGTGCTCTGCCATTCCCTCCTTCCACTGTCCCAGACTCCATTCATCCATCCTATGCTAGTAGGTGAATATGGCTGTTTGTGGCAGGGCAGATGTGCACTAAAGTCAGGTTAGCATGCTAGGGGAAGCCTCCTGCTTTCTGTAAGTGCAGAAATGACTTCGTACCGTCAGTTGCCATTTTCCGGGACTGCCCTGAGGTCGTGGTCAACCTGAAGCCGGCCGGCAGCGTTTCAGAGGAGCCGGGCATCATGCTGATGCCATGGACCTCACGGGGGGGAAATTGTCGTCGCCAGGAGGGGCCGCGCCTGAAGTTCTTGTCGTCGCTCTGTCAAGACACAGAGTTGTGTCGGATAAAGCCAAGGGAAGTCTGCCATTGATCACCTGGCTGCCGCCTTGCCCAACGACAGGTCTGGTTTGAAACAAGTGCCCTACTTTGCTGCACTGCGTCCAGTGCATCTGAAATGCTCTTACAGAAATAAATGCTTTAGAAATTAATACTAAACACTAGGGCGGAAAGCTTCTCTTAAGTTGGTGACTTGACATGCTGGAAGATAGTTTCTTAGAAGTTAGATCTCTTATAAATATAGTGATTTGTTACGGTATTTGTTGCAGTGGTTTGTTACTGCAGTTGGAGGCTTAAGTAAAGCCCTAGTATGGAATTAAACATGCACAGAATTGGTAGGTTTCACACATTTTTGTCAGGTCCTTAAAACATTTTTGCACCAAAGTCTGACCTTGAGATGAATGTTTTCCATAGATGAATTTGAGATTCCTAGGTAATTACCTTCACTCCCACTGTGGGACACATTGATTGTCTTAAAAAAAATAACTGCCAGAAATGCACTTTTTCCTGTCCTCTGTTTTGTCTTCAAATAAAAGTTTGAAGTAGCCCAAAGAATAGGTCATGCAGACCTTTCAGGCCTTTCCTCATTGCCCCATCTACCCTCATCTTCCCACGTGCCCTTCTACGTTTTTCCTCCATGGAAAGCATTCATCTTAAGTTAAGAGTGCAGTGCACACATTCACGTCCCATATGCTAAGGATGGATGGATATGTAGCCATATGGAGGCCACTTTAAAAACCTTGATTTCCTAATTTGTTATTTTTTTAAACACCTGTAACTGACTTTTTTGAACCATGGGTGGATTAACATATCTTCATGCATTGCATTCAACTTTTATGTTTTACTGCGATAGTTTATAAATACTGAAAATAAAATTAATTACTTCCTCAAGTCGTCTTTCAGTTCCTAGTGCTAAAAGGTTGTTGTATTCTCTCTCAAGGATCTGCCGTGCCTAGAGATACCAAAGTCAACAATTAAAATGGTTGAAGAGGAATCAATGGCAATCACGGGTACAGATTAACCAGAAGTAGCGTGAGCAGACTTGCCTGGGTGTTTTGTGTTGGAATCTGTAATAATAAAGCTAAACTGCTGTAATCAAAGTTCTCATCCAGTGCTATAAGGGAACCATGTACACCACTTTCTAGAATATTGTTTGCGTATTCCCGTAGGCCGATCGCTTGTATCCAGCGGATGACACGGTCATTGCTCCACACCAGCACATCTGTAAGAACATGACACTGGGTCAGGACCTGGTAACTGGTACATTCCAAACTGTACAGCTGCATGCATTCAAACTGGTTTAATTTCTGCATGGAGAACATCAGTAAACTATTAGCACAGCTCTAATGGCTTCAGTAACTCGCAGTGAAAACCCCAGGGGTGGGAATAGCTTTGCAGTTTTAGCTGCCTTCCCCTTACATGGTTGTTAAATGGTTGTTCTGAATGCTTTCCAAAGAAAATTGTTTCTCACGTGCCTCCAGAGGGCATCTCCAGAACACTGTTCCCCTCACCTCTTCTGGAGACCCATCAGCTCTTTATCAGCTCTAAGGGAGCCTCTGGCTCACTGATTGATCACCTCACTTTGAGACAGATGAAATTAAAGCAAGCAGGCCTGAGAAAGCATGGGGGTGTAATGGACACCCTCCAAACCAATTCTTAAGCATGATTTTACAGCTTTGTCGTGCAGTACAAATACCCATTCCTTGAGGCTTCACTTGAGCGTTTTGTACCAGACACCTGTGGGCTGGGCCTGCACCAGCAGAAGCTGGTGGAAAGTTCACTGTGTTAGAAACTGCAACTATTATTAGTTCTGAAAGTTGGTTTTGCTGTCCAGGTCCATGGAAATTAGAAGGCTAAGGCAACAAAACGAGCTGGGAAACCGTTTAAGAGGATTTTGCTCTTGTAAAAAAAAGTACCCGGCCCTGTCCTTTAGATTAAAAGAAAGTTACTCCCACTGCTCTTTGTACATGTGAGCAGGAAATACTGTGCTGCACTTTATGTTTGAAGTGGTGAAGGGTTTTCCTGAAGCCACAGAACAGCAGAGCTTTTCCCAGGAGCAGTGTTCTCCATCACATCCCAAACTTTGGTGTCAGGATGGGTCCAACCACAGCCTGGCATCACTGAGTCCAACCCCCGCCTGTTTGTGTCAGCAGGGTGCAGGCTGGAGGGTGATGTGTTGGTGGTCGCTCTGCTCTCAGCTCTGCTGGAGCAACTCTGAGATCCCAGACCAAAAGCCAAAACCCCACGCAAGAGTCCAGCCATAGCCTATCAGGAAGACCTGATGCCTCCAGTTCCAAGCCTTTGGCTTTGTGCATGCCATCACCTGCCCTGCCCAAAGACTTTTACCCTTCTGAATTCCCCCCCACACCTTTTTCTTTCAGTTCTTCCAACAAGCACTGCATTTGAAAGGCACAAACTGCTGGCACTCTGAGAGCTGGCAAAGCTTGAGGAATCAAAGGATTCACTTTCAGCATGGGATGGCAGGGGGGAGCAACAACCCTAATTGCTACCTGCAAAGAGAGCTGTGCGGCAAGGCTGCAACTGCTCCAGGAAGCATTGTGCAGAAAAATACTTCTAAATCAGCTGCTAAATCCTCTAATGACTTGTTTCTGTTAGGAACTGCTCCTGTGTATATGAATATTTTTCAAACAACTGCCTTGGTGGCCTCCCCCACAGCAATCTCTTTGTGGTGTGTGCTGTGAACTGGGACATCAAGGGCAAAGACTTGTCCAAGTGCTCAGGGTTAGGTGTCCCAGTGCTGTCCCACACATCTCACTGACCTGAGGCTGTTTAGCCTTTTGCTTCTGAGAATTAAAGATGGATAGGATCCATGCCCAGCATCTCATTTAGCAAAAGGTGGACATCAAACCACCGTTCAGAACTGCGGCCCCAATTTAGCAAAGTATTACTGTGCCTAATTTAGGGAGAGGTTCTGTGTTCTGCCGACAGCTGGATTTGTGCAAGGTTTATTTAAAGCACATGCTTAAATGCTTTGCTAAGTGGCACGACAAGAGAGTTAATAGTGTGAAGCTTGAAAAGAAACATTCCCAGTATTCATTCCCAGGAACTATATCACCTTTTATTTCATGCTGACTCATTTCTCTTCGCTTTTCCAGTTCTTTTCTATCATAATTCAATCTCTTTAAACACATGATTCCATATTGCAAGCTTGTTCTGTTATTTAAAGAGAAACATTTACAGAGTTAATAAAGAAAACTGTGAAGATGGGAACATATTTAGGATGTATTTCCTGCATGTCACGTGAACTGTTTCATGGGGCCTATCTAACAGGTCTTGAGAAAAAAGGGAGAGCAAAATCATTAAAGAAACTCCACAGACTTTAAAAATGAAATGGACAAACCAAAATGAACATGTTTGAATACGTGTTGTAGCATAAGTAACCTGAAACATTAAGAAAAGGTCAGGCCTTGGGAGACCAATTAAGTGTTTTGTCAAATCAGTCCTCAAAAGGAAGTGTCAGATAGCAAATTTAACAAAATCCACTTCTTGCCACATAGACATCATTTCTCCTGAAGTCAAATGCCTTTATTTCCATATTTCCAATTTAGCTTCCTGACTACATCCCTAGACAACCTGAGCAACTGCCAGTGTGCTTGTTCTGTGAGCAGCTTTTATGTGCTGCACACAATAGCTTTTCATTATTACAAAGACTCAGGACTTCCAATCTTAGTCCAACATTTTCTGATAATTTAAGGCCACTTAATAGATTAACTATTAGTTTTTCTGTTATTAATGGCTGTGTTTATACATTAATGGTTCCCTGCTTATTATGAAATTATTTGTACTGGTATCTCAGTTATGAGAGAACATTGTGATGCAGTTGCTCTTACTGAAGGAGTCAGTCTCTCTGCTCACGTTTTTGACACTCAGCACAAACTCCTCCATGAGGTTTTTCAGGCCAGAACTACAAACAGCAAGCACTGTTGCTCTGAGCAGCACTGAGTGCTGCATCAGACACGAGAGGCCTTGCATGTGCAGACATACCGATGGAAGCTGTCCACCATTTTCAAGTGCACACGCAGATCTTTCTTCGTCAGATGATCCAGCATCCTCGCGTCGACCAGGCACTCCATGAAGTAACTGCGGTACTGAGGTAAGCCCAGGCTGGGCAGCCATTCGTTACCTATCCACTCGTGGTTCATGTCACCATAGGCCAGGGTCTAAAAATCAACAAGAAAGAAAAGAAGGGAGGGGGTCATTTCCGTAAGTTTGTTCTGGGTTGCACCACAGACTGAAGACTGTATTGGCACACTCTGTTTGGTTCTAGCAAGACTTCCTAGCTTAGAAAATCAGTCTAAAGGAAAAACATGCATTGTTTTCATTATTTTGACATTTCATAATTTGAAGTTGTCAGCTACTCTGAAGTATTTGTTACTAATAGCAATATTTAGCATTTTTAATCGTTCATTATCTGTGCAAAATGTAAACAACTGTTAGAACACAAAGTAATAGTTTCCATTTTGTCTTTTAAATGCATGCCAGTACATTACACAGTCAAAATGTGTTTGCTTCATGGTCTTACAGGCTGTCTTTTCAACTTCTGGAATACATATGCCAGACAAATCCTGCATAATGCTTGGTAACACAAACATGGCTGCAGGGAACCAACTGGAGTTGAGTTGCTCTGTGTGTGTGTGGGGAGGGGGAGGAGGATGCTATGATTTCCCCAATAGGAGCTAATGTCTTTTCTCATTTCTGCAATTCATGATTACTCCCGAGACTAACATTAATTTCATTTGTCAGCCAAGTTTACATGAGTGGTCTTCAGCAGGTAACAAAATACGATATTTTCAGCTGCGACCATCTTAAACATAAGTGCCTTGTAAGCTCATTTTTAGAATGCGAGCAAGCCAGATTTCTCACAGAAATGAGACGTGAAGCTACTACGTTGTGCAGCTGAGACTTCAAGAGGGTGAGGAAAAAGTATCTGAAACAAACACATGCATGCTGTACTATTTTTATATAGTTTGCATAATTAAGATGCAAAACAGATAAATTTTTCATCTTATTGTTGATTAATTTGGTTACATAACAACCTAACAGAAAAAATAACTCATAAATCACAAGATTCACACCTCCCCATGAGGGTGGTGCTTGGTTCTGAGCGTTGTTTCCAAGTCTAACTGTCTTTTTTAGTTTAGTGTCTCTCTTCTCACTGTGGACAAATGGTTAACAGGGCAGGGTAGATGTACTTCCTGTGGGGGAAAATACAGTGCCTCCATCTTGTGAGATTTTGAAGAGAAGAGGAATTTCATAATAAAGACAGTAAGACTGTGCATCTGCATTTACTACAGAGAAGGAAATTTAAGAATATAAATGTTTCATAGTCCAACTAACACAAAAAGTGTTGTTCCTAATTATACACGACTATTTGTAGATTGGCACTTGGGTGTGATTTATACACTTGTGCCTCCAATTCTTCTAAAAACAGATGGTGTAAGTTTAGAAATGTTGGATCTCAAATTCTTGGCATGTCTCATTGCCTATTCTCAAAACAGACGAAAATCTTTTTTTGGTTTATCTGGGAGGTAGAAACTCTCTCTAAAATGTAGCTGGCTAGGAATATATAGGCTTTCTGTGTCCCTAAATGTGAATTTACCAAAAATCATGGTTGTAATTGGATGTGTGAGTACAAGGATGTGACCTAACAAGCCTACAGCAGTGACCCCTTATTGGGGACACTAAGGGACATGGCCTAGGGATGGCTGCTTGATGATCAGGTTGATGGTTGGACAACCGTGAATGTATTTTACAAACTAAATGATTCTCCTGTGTGTGTCTGGATTCTGTGGCACTGCCAAGCATCCCTATCTGCTGTGATGCAAAATCCTGTCCCATTCTGTGTGTCCCCACCCGGTCACTGCACAGGACCTGACTCAGAGCTTGGCTTGGGGCCTCCATTCATATCACATCACCCACACTGCTTCATTTTTTATCAGATGCTGTTATCAGGTAAAACAACAACAAAAAAGCCCTCTAACAATCCCATTACAGGTAAAGTTAGCTCTGTAGAGGGGAGTTTTAGAACATGTGGACTGGAACGAGCTCCCTCATCACTAGTTCCGAGACTCTGAGACGTTGACCTAAGTAAAGGGAGTAAGACTGCATATGTTCGTGCATATTTTATAATATATAAACTTTTAATAAAGGCACATAGCTACAAGACAAGGGGAAATGGTTTTAAACTGGAAGAGTTAGAGTAGATGTTAGGAAGAAATTCTTTACTGTGAGGGTGGTGAGACACTGGAACAGGTTGCCCAGCGAGTCTGTGGATGCCCCTCCCTGGAAGCATTCAAGGCCAGGCTGGATGGGGCTGTGAGCAGCATGGTCTAGAGGGAGGTGTCCCCGCCTATAGCAGGGGGTTGGAACTTGGTGATTTTAAAGGTCCCTTCCAACCCAAACCGTTCAGTGATTCTATGATTCTATGATTCTATGATGTTCAGAGAAAAAAAATCCTCCAAGCTGAATGCAAGGACACAGCCTACTCTATTGAAATGATTGGTAAATGCTTTCTGCTAGCATTTGGGGTATCCCACATGTCCTAATTCCATAGAATATTTTGGGCTATCAAACTACCTGCATCCCGGGTAGCAAGACACTTGCTGCTATTTATTCGGATGCTTTAATCCTTTATCATCCTTGGGATATTAACAAAGCATATTAGTTATGGGCATGTAAAATAAAGGACTGTGTTGATGCCCTTCAAATCATTATGTTGTATACCTCACAGCATTTCCTTTTAAGAAAAATATTTACGTATGCATCTGTTTGCAAACCTGTCTGAAGAATAATTTTTTTTTATATTGAAGAATAATAGAATGTGCAAATTACAATTCAGTCTTTGAGACACTGTCACAATACCATTCTTCTCTTTGACTATTGACAATGTGTTAATTACATTATTGTTAACCTTGCATTCAAAAAAAATCATGCAAAAAGGTCATACCTGGGCCCAGCTGCCTTCTTCAGACTCTTTCTGTGTTATCAGCAGGAAGCAATTAGTAAAGCAGGTAAAAAGACAATAAAAATGAGTTAAAAAGAAGATGTGGCTTTCATGCACATAGCAATCTTACTATGAATGAAAACATATGTGTAAAATGTACTGTTAAAATTTCTAAACTCAAGTTACTTCCAGTGCCTTGGGATGAGCTACCAAAAGGATTACAAAAATTAAAACCATAAAATCTTAGCAGGGCAAATCTACCTGTGTTCAAGATACAAAATCTTTACAGTTTAATGAAACTCTGCAGCATTGTCTCAAATACTTTCTATGGTTCATGATCAAAACACAATCATTTCCTCTTCAAAACTGGGTGTTAGAAATGCCATTATTTGTTTGTAGTTAGATCTTGTAATGTTCACAATAAAATCCGTGTTCTTATGAATAGACTGAACAGTGCTTTTCACACAGCATTTTTATGGCAAAAATATATTGTTCTGGTCGACCACTTAAACAGGATGAACTCTTCCTCTGGTCAATTGAGTGTCATTATGTTTATTTTTACCAACAATACTAAACTTCAGCGATTTCATTATTTCACTGAGTGAAGTTTCAAGTTGGCAAGGAAAAAAAGCAGTGTAGAACTTCAACTTTTAGGCTTGCACAATCTTTGTGATTACAACACCGTTTGAAATTTCTTTTGCTGAGAAACAACAGAATTGCTCTTTCTACTGGCATGCTTGGGAAGCAGCCTGCAGAAGCTGTTTTGAGCACTGCGGTAATGCTTACATGCAAAGGGAAGGACTAACCGTTTTAGCTGGAGCAGCAAGATTTTCCATTTCTTCGTGGGTCACCCAAACATTGCCTGAGGGCTATGAGCAGGGCCCGCAGGGAGGCAGGAGGGATCCACATTAGGTAAGCAGTGGTAAAGAAGAAAGGCAGCACCACTGTAAGTTAACAGCGTATAGCATCACCATCAGCACAACCAACATCTTGCCTCTACCGAGCTGCAGTTAGAGACAACTTGAGACAATTTGGTTTCTGTCTTTGTTAGAGGAGTCCGAACAGATGTAATGGAGTGTTTCAGCTAGCGCTGATGGATGAGCACAGCCGCAAAGGAAAGAAGAATTAAAGCTGCATTTCACACGCAAGTAGCAAATACAACCTTTAGGTCATGGATTTATCTGTAAGTAAGCTTCATTTCTCAAAGACTTTCCAGACTAAATATTCTGCACACATCACAAGCTCATACTGTAATCTAAATAATGACTGTTTCTCCCACATTTCTGCGAAACAAAAATGTCAAGAGAATATGCTTGTAAGACTGTTTTCCTCTTTGATCTGTTTTCATTTAGATTCTTGCAAGGACAATGAGATAAGGCAGGAAAGGGGTGGGAAGCCTGCTGTGCACACAAGGTGGAATGTACTGTGCTTTCTTGGGAGCTGCAGTAAATTAGCTCCTTTCCTGAGGAAGAGGGGAGGCAGGAAGCCTTGGGATTCAGAAATGCACAGTTGAGGGCAGTGCAGCATTTTGCTGCCAATTACATAAGGAGAAGTCAAGAGCAAATTATTCCCAAGCTACTAGCTTGAATGTGCTGTTTTCTTGTTTCCTAAGTGATGATTCTCTTGCGCTTTAAAATAAAAAATATCCAAAATGGATTTTGATAGTAAATGTATTTTTAGTAATTCAACACTGTGTCTATAATATACATTTGCATTAGAATTTGTGACATCACCATGATTAGGCTTCTGTGGGGAGAAAGTATCAGATGGGGCACTGCAATTTTTTAAAGCCTCTTAGCAGTGCAAAGGTGAAAGGCCAGCCAATGGGAACATTTCGGTCCTTTTGCCCAGTTTCTCAACTGCTTACATACCTCAATGGTTCTGGATAAATTGCTAAATCCCTCCAAGGTATCTTAGTTCTAATTTCTACCAAAATATGCTTCATGAATTCCATGAAGATTAGAGATTACAGAAGACAATAATTATTAACATTATCAATATCATTAGAAGTCCGGGCTGCACTATGTAAGCAGTCGTCTTTGTCTTTCACTTCTATGCCATGTTTCCCATCCAATCAAACCTTACTTTTTAACTTGTTCAGGAGTTTTTTTGTTGTTTTAGCCTCTGCTGCCTTCTTCATACCCATCCCCGTCAGCCTTTCAGCACGTAACTCCCCTCTCGTTACCTTGTTTCTTTTTCTTCTCATCCATTTGGCCTATTTTTCTCCATTTTCCATTTCAAAAAAGCCTTTCATCTATAGCACATACATTTTTGCTCTCCCCCAGTGCACTTTCAGGCTCTTTTAAATATAATCCCCTCTTTCCTTTCAGACTTATTTTGTCTCTACTTTCCTTCCCACGTGTTTCACTTCTACCTTCCACACCTCCAATCACTGCTTCTCCTAAAAGCACGAGGAACCTTCAAGCAGCCAAATCAGACCGTAACTCATTTGAAAGGGTACAGAAAGGGGAAAGGGAACAAGATTCAGAAGAGCTGTATTCCTAAACAACCCCTCCTCCCTCCTGCATTACACAACCCCACAAATGATAAAAAGGTAAACAGCAAAAAAAGACTGATTCAAACAAAATCTGATTTGGCTGGGATAGTTCACCTGAAGGAGCAGAAGGGCAAAACTACAAGTAAAATTACAAATAAGGTAGATATATCAGTGATCAGTAATCAAGTGAATGATGAACAAATGCTTCACCATAGAACAGTTCACACTGACTGGGAATTGTGGGTTATCAGAGTCACTCTGCTACTACCAAAGCCTTTCTGCAGTCTCCTGCAGAACGAAGTGGGAAAGAAGTTGTCTGAACAGAACTCACTGTTCTAGATGTTGGAGGTGCCGATGGGCTTGTGAGTGATACCATCTCCTGGATTGCTAATCGGAGTTTTAGGCGATGAAGAGGATTGCTGATTCCAATTTCTCTTTGAATCTCGGTGTCAGATAAAGCAGACATGATGGCTCCACTCTTCACGTTGGCACGGCATGCAGCCACATACCAAGCTGGCATTCCCAGCCAGAGCTGGTGAGACAAAGCACACATTTGTTCCAAGCACCGCTTCATTTTTCAGATGAAATTAATCACTGAGGCACCTATCAACCTGAATAAGCTTAGTAATACACACAAATGAGTATAATTATCATAGCCTTTATTAAAATGAAGTTGTTTTAGAAGCACTGAAATTGCCATGACTTCACAGGAACTCTTTATTGCTTCTATTGTAGCCAGAAATTTAAAACAAAGGAATCCTTTGGATTATTTTTTAGAGCTGTGTTTCTCCATCATCTGGGCTACTTCTCTCCTGTGCCCTCAAGCAAATTGTGGCACGAGTCAGCTTCACTGGTGGTTTTATAGTCTTACCATGCACAGAAAAGAAACAAATAGGAATCATTTAAGTTATTTTTACAATTTTGTCCTAAACTGGTTTTCATTCTCTTTCCATGTTAGTCCCTATGGTATACTTGTGGGGCATTTTAATTATTCACAGCTTGCATTTTCTTTACAGAAATAAGCACAGTACAGATAACCAACCTAGTGAGGGCTGTGCTTACTGCAAATCTAGGAACAAGCCGGTATGGTGATATCCTGACTGGAAATACTGGTTAGAAGTTGCAGTGAGATGTGAGCACAACTACATCACCATGGATTCAGAAGATATGTAATTGTCACTTCAGGTTTTCTACTTAGGAGTCTTATTAGCCTAGGTCAGCAGCAGCCCTATGTTTCAAAGTGGCACAGCCCCCTGGTCCTTTCTTCTAAGAGGTGCTCTCCGTCTCTAGCATTCTTTCTTGGAACGTACTCAGTATGAATTCTGCCAG
>JAOWBP010000001.1:35285833-35309394 GCA_028571105.1 Tragopan temminckii
CCTGGTCCTTTCTTCTAAGAGGTGCTCTCCGTCTCTAGCATTCTTTCTTGGAACGTACTCAGTATGAATTCTGCCAGGTCTTCTGAGCTTCCTCACTGATATGACTATCAGCGCCAACACGTATTTGCTCCCAAAAGAGGTAATTCCATAGTAGGGCTACATACACACTGGAAGTTTTTGTCATGGCATGAAATACATTATACTATAGAGAAAAGTGTGAGAAGCACATATAGGCAGCAAATACCATAACCACTGAGATTCTGAGGATAGCGCAATGGAAAACAAAGAACAACTTATCTAGGTACTTAACTCTAGGTGACATTTCGGACTTTTTAGAACATAGTTCTTGCCACTGGCATTGGAAAGCACAAAGTATAATGTGAGATTTCCACACCGCAGCAAAAGACTGAATATTCCTAAATTTCCTATAACCTGGAAAATATGATCTAATCTCAGTTTAGTTGCAATGATATAAAAAGCTTCTTGAAAATAAAAAATGAAAACAAGATTTACATAGATTCCTGTGTGACTGGGTCTAGGTGTTTCTGCTCTGGCAAGGGGACTGGACTAGATGATCTTCTGAGATCCCTTTCAATCTCTGACACTCTGTGATTTTGTGATATACAGTTGCGCTTAAACAAAGACCCACGTGGAAACTACACATAGACCTAAAATAGTTTCATTTAATTTGACATTATTTCTTTTTCATATTTGTGCTTGAAAAGCAGAGATGTGTGAACACTGGGAGTTATTCACTCTGCAGAAACAGATTCATGTGTTTGGTGCTCATTAGGTAAACTAGTTCTTTAACAAACAGCTGTCCCTATCAGAAAATGAAGGTGGATGAGAACAGTCCCTAAAAGCAGGATACATTCACAGTGTGGAATTCACACATAGGCAGTGAATTCACAGATCAAGACTGATACACTTTTCCAGCATTAGTTAAGAAAAGTCACAGTTCTTAAAATATATCTCAGCTGTGTCTGTGCTACATACAAATGACCAGAATAAATGCTAATGCTGAGAAGTTGAGCCCTGAAAAGTTTGGACATATCAAAACTGCAATCACATCCACTACTTCAAATTGGCCCTCTGGTTCCTTTAATATTAATTTCAGTTTGTATTCCCAGGGTCACACGTTACATTTTCCCCAGGAGAGTATGGAATGCACACAGTGTCTATCTGATGGCTGAATGCACTGATGCTCACTGAATAAATCCTTCTGCCTCATATATTTTTATCATCAGGACACAGTTTGCATTGGATACTGCAACACAAGCTTTTGCATGGGCTTTCCTGTGCTACTCTCATCACGTTTCCCCAGAAATTCATAGATATCAATTTTTCTTTACAACACCTCTCTGAGGCATTGGGAAGCATATCTTTCACAGCTAAGAATCAAGGCAAAAAATAAAAAATAAAAAAATCAGAACTTAAATTGCCAGAAATATCCCCACATTTTACATCACTGTGGAGGACATTAAGGGACGAACTGCTTTCAGTACTGGGAAATGCTTAGACCTTTGCATGTTCACCTTACCAGTAAATCAGTATTTATTGTAATAGTGAATATTTCTGACTGTTACAAATCTGGCTACACAACTGTCATACTTCCCAGAAAAGTCATTTGCCAGCCAAATTAACAAATGTTCCTTGATAGCAGTCTGTCTTTCTGGAAGAAAGATATCATCCCATTTTCCAAGGTTATGTCTGAATGCTTGAACAGCCTTTCTGCAGTTTTCATTTAATCCGTTTTCATTAGAAACCTTCAAATAAAACGTGGAGTTTTGTAGATGTCAGCTTCTTCCATTCCTCACTCTTTACTTATTCCCTGAACATGCTTCTGTTAAAGCTTTGAAGCGGGGCTATTTTTTCTAGTTGCAGGGAAACATTCTGCAGATTATTTCTGATGATCAGACATGAGAATAGTTGGGAATACATAGAGATACTCGGTGCAGACAAAGAACAGATGCTACAGCTTTAGCCAACAAAGAGCTTGTGTCTGCACAGAGCTGGTGCCATGTAGAAGTGATTGTCTATAATGTATGAGAACATCCTGACATTCTGCCTTCATGTTCCCTCAAGGTCTGGGTAGGTGTTTTTCAAGTAGTTCCTTCACCTAAAACTAAAATTGATTTTTATCAAAATTGGTGGAGACTTCTGCTAAAGAATTTTCTCTGGATGTATTCCAAATTCCATTCATATACACCCTCGAAATAAAGGATAGCCCTCAGCACCTCGACTGATGGTGGAGATGAAGGAACTGCCTGTCATAAGGATTTCAACCTGCATCTCCCACGTTTCAGGTGAAAGTGAATAATAAACAATTCCTTCTATTTTGAATGATATCTAGATAAAGAAGTGGCCCACCAGTGTGAGAAATGCTTACTTCCAGCCAGGCGACCACCGTAGGCCCATCCCACTGGGCAAAAGGCAAACCCTTTCTCCGAGCTTCTTCCAGAAGTTCATGTCTAAAAATGAATCAAAAGCTGTTAAATATGCAGAGCTGTGTATAAAGACAATACAGATGCAACCGTGCCTCATCGTTAAGGATAACAACAGTGAAGCACAATGACAGGCATAGAAAAGGCACAGAATTAACAATGAACATTATAGCTCCTTCTCTTCCTTATTCTATTTCTAACTTTTTTTTACCTTAGTGAATTTTGATGTCCTTTGGTGCATTTTGACACCTAACATACAAAAAGTTTCTATGTGTACTGATCTGAAGCAATAAAGAATTGGGGTATTCTCTATTAGAAGGACCACTCAGACAATAGAAGACATTGGGAAACTGGGAAAATTCTGGGATTCCTCCTGAACCTAGTTCAGCTGTGGTCTGGTCATTACTCAGAATGTCCCCACATGGCCAGCTTTCAGACCTTAGCTAAGATTGGATGTAATGCAGCAGGATCTGTGGGCTCTTAGTGTTTGAAACACAAAACCTTGTTGGACTGGCCATGTACAATTTTGTGGCCTCTGGAATACAAGAATGGAATGGAATACAATGTTCTGCATCTTAAATAAGCCATCCATGGCTAATAAAGAGTTGGTTAAATTTTTAGTAGTTGCAAATTATTAGTTTTTGTCTTGTTCACATACAAAGAAAATCCATGTGGTTTACTGAGGTACACATTTTTATGATTATAGAATTTTCTTTCTCAATTTTATACATACATATGGATATACTTTTACAGAATTGAACAGATACCAATCCAACTACTGCCTCTGCAGCTTCTCCGGACTGCAATAAATGCGTATAAAAAACTGTGGCAAAAGTACCACTCTCAAAGCTTAAAATGCACTTCTAATACAGTAGTGTTAAATATTTTGTAAAGTATAGGTCTGTCAGCCACACTATCAGGAAAATGCTCTATATTCAATGTGTTCAACCACTTGACCAGACGTCTAACTGAGCACTGTTGTATTAGGTAGCATGAATAAAGGCCCGTTTGTGGTGGTGGCATAGCAGAAGTGGTCCTTCTCTAAGTTGTTTTTATTTCCTGATATTTAACAACATATTTTCAGCAGCCTCCTACTGAGCAAAACACAAAAGAATGCTCTCAGCAACACACTGTAGTGAAAGCAAAATTAGATAGGGACTATGCTAATGGAGTATTAAAATTTGCTTACATTCCCACCCAACAAGGAAATCTTGGAATTATAGCTCCTGTTTTGCTTTGTCCTCTGTTATTACTACAGCCTTTGTGGTTCAGTTATCCCTTGGCAATTCTTCACTGCCTAAGCAGCCTTTCAAGTATATGTACAGCAAAATCACAGCAGATAAAAGCAATTGAGTGATCTTACAAGGAGTGTTACTTTGGGGATTTTTGCACTGCTAAGGGGCTAGATTGAGACAATTTGGCTTTAGTAAAAACATGGAACTCAAACAGCAATTTTGCAAACGCGTTTAAATCCCTCACTCTGAGCATTAATAGAAAGACAGCTGCTTTAGTTTCTATGTTGCTGCTGTGGTAATATACAATACTACAGATTCTTGACAGCTTTACTGAAGCTTATTTAGCTTCTCCTCCTACACATCTTTTGCAGCACAGTTCTTTAACTGATCCACTGCCACTTGGCTGTCCAAAGACACTGAAGAGCTACCCTTGCTTCCTATGATGGCACAATCCTCTGTAAGATGAGAAACACTTGCTACTTGGGCACACAAATGTCACGTTAACCTTCAATAGCTGGAGAGTCCCATACTCCCAGGAAGACCAGCTGTGTGGGCCAATAGAGGCATATACTCGTTGCCTAGTAAAGCAGAGCTGAGGTATGGCCACTATCAGCAAACAACCACATCTCAGATATCTGCAGATGGAGAATTTGGGTTCAGCTTTCCCCGAGATATATCTTTGCAGGGTGCTTGTGATCTAGCCTGGCCATCCCTCCAGCACCCCAAGGGGACAGCAGACCTCTTGGGGCCAGCAGGGTTGCTAGCTGGCATAGCTGTCCTCAGGGAGATCTAAGTCTTTGATGCTACCCCTCATCTGTCTGGGTTCAGTATCCCAGGGCAAAACATAGAGCCTGCAAAACCCCACAGGATCTTCTCCTTCTCTAAAGCTAGCCCAAGCCAAGGGTGCAGCTCCTTCTCTCTGGCCTAAAGTCTCTTGGAATCACCATCATCTGAAGAACGTGATTTTAGATTTTTTCTTATCTGGGGTATTTCTCTTTACCCATCACATCTGAAAGAACTAGGCTGATTTTGATGATTTTGAGGGCCACTGGCCACTTGTTTGTGACAGTCTTCTGTTCAGAGCAGGAGAGCAGTGGCGTACGGCCTCCAAGGAAATGATGTTCAGGAAGAACTTGTGGCTTATTTCTTCAATTTGGTGTTAAATCCCTGTGTGGCCTCAGGATCCAAGGTGCTGCAGAAGGTGCCTTGTCACTTTAAGTTCCCATGTCCATAAAAAAGTTACTTTCTTCATATTGGAACTACAATGTAAGTATTTCTAGGGAGCTCCCTGTGACTTTGCAGCATCTGAGCTGGACTGGGGCTTGTTCTGTACGCTGAACACTACTCAAGTGTACCCTTCATGACTTCAAAAGTACTTCAGAGGCAGTCTGGCTCACTCAGCTAAGGGAAAATATAGCTGCAGTTATTGACTTTGCCTGAAGAAAATGGGACCAGGCCAAAAATAAGACACTCTCTATGCTATAGCTAAAGACTACGGTATGATAAACACATAATTCAAAGGGTCTTGGCTTTGGAAAGGAAAAAAAGAGCTTTGGTTTGAAAATATATCTAGTGTAAAGCTGAAATTCTCTACTCAGCCATGCACAGGGAATACAGTCACCATAAGGCCTGAGCCTCACTTATTTATTTGGAATACTAAAAGGATTTTTTGTGATATTTCTTTCCCTTGAAAACAATTTAATGCTTTAAACTTGCATTTCCTAGGATGTTTCATTTAAACGCCTCTCCAATATTAAAGATCATTTAAATTATATTTTACTCTTTTAAAAACAGTATGCTTTGGCTATTTGTTCATATAAATCAGGGGTTCTGCATCATCTGAACCTACAATTTCTAAATCAAAATAGGAGTTTCCATCTCTTGACTAAGAGAGATATTCTTTAGTTGTCAGTCATAGCAAATTGTGTTTGGATATGAAGTAATATAGGAAGTTCTTGGAACTCAGTTCTACCAAAATAAGTTGCAAATTACATGTAGGAAAAAACATGTATTGCTTTGACCAATAGTAGAAATCCTAAAAAAAATGAATCGGGTAATCTGCCTATTTTAGAACAGAATCTGAGTATTTTAGAACAGACAGAATGAAATGAAGTGCTTTCAGGATAGTCAGTGGCTTCCTGAGCGAAAAAAGAGAAGGTATCCAGATACGACTGTGGCAACTGTAGTGCTATTCTCCTTACAAGACCAGACAATTGATCACAGGAGGAGGATAAATAAACTACATAAGCTTGTCACTCCCCCTTCCTTTCACTACAAGTACAAAGATTAGTGACTGTGAATAGCATGGTACAGTTTCTGTAATTTTGAAAATGCTTTGCAGGGGAATGTAGGGATATTCTCCTAAGACTGACAATGAAGAACTACATCTTTCAGTGTGTCCACTTCGCATTGGTAAGGAGGTGAGGAACTAAAATGTAATTATTTCCATGCTCATTTAGTTTTTTGGCAACATATGAAAACAAGTTGATAAGGGAGAACTGACATTAATTAAGCATTACTAGAAATGGTATTATTTGGCAGATAAGGCTTTAAACCACTTACTTCTACTGGAATGAATTCCAAATTAATGCCATATTTTTCAAGATAACATTGTTATTGTTCAGGAATAAAATCCTTTTCCATTGTGGAAGTAACAACAATATGCTACTTAAAAAAATGCATTGTTACCCCAACCCAGGTTTTGCAAAGTAAGGAAATTACATGAACATTGACTACATAGCATTTTCCCAAAACTTGAGAGATTTTTATATTCATCTGTTCTTTGAGAGTGCCTCACAGTGTGATCTGTTCTCTCTCTTTCTCTTTTTTTTTTTTTTTTTTCCCCAAGAAGGAAAAAAAAAAATGCCACATTGTGTTGCAGAGCTGTGTGGCAGACAAGTGGACTTGCTTCCCCAGCACTGATTTAATTCTCTCCAGAATTACTTCTTAATACTTTCACGTTGACCCATTTTCTTTAGCATCACTCTTATGAGCACCAGGAACAACTACATACCACAGCTGAGCGAATAACTGTTTTATGACATGAGGACTATGAATGCTGCAACATCCTTCTGGACATGAAGGGTACACAGAAGCAGAGAAGGGAAAAATTATAAGACCAAAATTATGTTATTCTTGAAATTTTCTATTTCTCATATATTCTTCCATTACATGGGGGCAGTTTTAGTTCTCTATCAGAAGCCCTTACCAATTCATCACATAAAACTCAAGGAACTTTATTAAAAATAAGAGTGTTCTTCAAATAGAATTTGTGTGGGAAGTTAAGAAAATCTTGATTTAAAGCATGTCATTCAATGACATTCAATTTTCTTCATGAAGATGGAGCTTCTCACCATGAGGCAAAACAAGAAGTAACAGACTAAAATTTCAGACATCCAAACGCTCCACAGATTACGTATTACAGAAACTGAACCCTAGCACTGTCATGAAGAAACTTGAATATAAAAAGTATTTCAACACAGATCTTATTTTTTGCAAGTAATAGCACTTACTGTGAAAGTTCTAGTAGGTTCACAAGAAGTCTTGAGGGATATTATATTATGCATATTATAATGACTCAGTTAAAATGTAAGCATAAATGCGAGATAAACTGAAAATGAGGCACAGGGAAATCAAGACCACATAACAATAGTAAAATAGAAGCAGAATTTATGTAGAAATTTTGGCCAATGGGTGATTTGGATTCCATAAAATGAACTTATAAAATGCTTTCTCAAAAAGACAAGTGGAAGAGTTTGCCTCGCAGACTCTCTTATTATTGTTATTATTGCTACCACCAGTGTTATTATTATCAAAAATACTAAAATATTTAGTTTACAACCAAATACTACAAAACTGTTTTCTAGAAGAGAAATGCACACAAGATATACTGTTTGCCTGAGTAATTCTATAATTTCAAGGTAAGATTAAACACATCTGTCTCTCATCTGTACAGCATTGCCAAATCTACTCACGTTCAAGAACACCAAAATTTAGGACAGAAGATTTCTAATGAATTGAAATGAAGATTTAAATTTTATCTTTTGTTCTGCCTTTTCCTAAGTATTTGTAAGAGACCAGAATCATGAGGGTAGTGACATCAGATAACAAAATAAGCTGGTTGAGTTTAGCTGCACTTATATAAATTAATAATTGCATTAAATGTCTAAGGCAAATAAATTTTTTATCTACTTATTTTCTGCAGGGCTACAAATATTTTTAAACAATGAAGTAGGGAAAAAAAAAGACTCAGACTTGATATTGCCATATAATACCAATTTAATTTAATCTGAAAGGATGCTTCTGACTTCTAAAGACTGCAGTAGTTAAAAACTGAGTAAAATTTTGATGCAACTTTGGCTATCAGGGAACCTGACTTCCAAATCATTTGAACTCCTTGTTCTTTCTCCTTTTTGATATTTTGGTATGATAGGCGGGCAAAACGATGGGCAAAATTCAATTTTCATCTTCACAAAAGTTTTTGTAAAGAAAACTTTGTGGGAGTTTTCAGCAAAGAATGACTGAGAGATGAAAACAGGCCTGAATCAAGAAACAATTAACAAATAGGAGGTTTTAAATCTATAAAATGAAGAAATTCAATTTTAAGTTTAGCGCAATACAATACAGATTAGGAAAGCAGATTTACCTCTTATTGTTCCATGTATGTGTACATAATAAGTCTATGCAAGCTGAAGGGCGACATTCTTTAACTGAAGACATACATTAAGCTAAGGGATACATATTCAGGAATGCTTAATTTGGGCCCTAAAAATTAGACCTACAGAGAGTGACTATGAAAAAAAATAAGAAAACACTTGTGAAATAAACAGACTTGCACAACATATAACCTTGCAATCTTGTATGTAGTGCTCTAAAGTAGAGATGCCTGGAATTCCCAGGTTGATTAAATCTTATCAAATCTAATTTTACAAAGCCATTCCATAATCATACATTCTAAGTTAATGTGGTAAACCCTGCTCTCTTCAAGCTTTTCTGTATTTCCTTCATGAAGTTATAGCTCAAACATTCTTTGAATGCAAGAAATTTGCTCCCTAAGCTCTGCAAGTAATTCAAGAAGAAATAGCATTTGTATGGTAGATAAAAGAGGAGTTAGAAATTTTAAACTTGATATCAGGATAACAATAATAATAATAAAAAAAAAACCTTAAAAATAAACTGGTGAAAAAGAAAGTAAAGGCATGTGCACAAATGAAATGTTACTGTACTGCTATATAGCATGAGGACTCAAAAAGGAAAAAAGTGTGTTTTCTGGATTACTTAAGTGTTTGGGAGTTTGAGTTCTCTGGGATTTAGTTTAGCAGAATATATGAATACATGTATTTGGTATTCTAGGCCTTCTCTGTTGTGATTTTTTCAGTGACTTAAACTTTAAATGTCTTTATAATTCCAGGTTTGAGACTGCCCAAAATGTGTTTAAAAACTTCTACAGCAGCTACCTACAAATAGTTTCTTCATTATGTTAAGTCTTGCAGGAGCAAGTCCTAAATTTCTGTGTGCTTTCAATACTTTGAAAAGCTTCATTTGGGTCATTTTTCTGCATGAGATTGTTATATAGAAATAACAGAAGAAAAATAAAAATAAAAAAAGGAAAAAGAAAACAGAAGAGCAAAAGAAGAAGAAATAAGAACAAAATATAGAATACAAACATGGTGCTGAAAATGAATATGTTCAGCAGCCATGGTGTTTTAACTTACCCAGATATGCTTTTCATGAGATGAAGAGAGATGAATGGAAAAAAAAAAAGTACATAAATGTTAATGAATATACAGTAGTTCATATAGAAATCATATGATAAAATAATAGCATATTATTACCAAAATCTGTCTAAATGGTCTCTGAATATTTTTAAAAAATTATGTGTTCTTTTGAAGAACAGATGCATTTTTCAAAATGAGATTTTCATTAAACTGATGTTGGTTATTTATTAGGTATCAACTCAGCAAAGTGCATCTACAAAACATACTTGTACCGAAGCTCTGTAAATATGGTTAACGTGGAATAGGTTTTTAACTTAAAGTTTGTTGCTCGGTTTTGAATAATTTCATTCTTGTTTGAGTGTTTTCCCTCTAGGTAACCTATTTTTGCCAATATAATTGATAACAGTACCTGTATGAGAAACCAGGATGCCATCATCGATAATAAAAATTCTTCAACATCCTCTAATTGCCATCATAAAAAGAAAATTATATGCCTGAATGAAATCCAGATATCTCAGAATTATATTATATTTCTATTAACTCATGATTTACAGAGATATAAAAGGGTTTGGTAGGTACAGCTATAGAAGAAAACTTTGAAGTGAAATGCCTGTGCTCTGATTAATTACAAAGATGTTGTATTCATTTCAGTAAGTTTAGCATGGGGCTGGTTCCAAGATCTTGAACTTTGTTTCTGTGTTTGTGTGTGAGAAGCAGAACAGCTGTGAGAGAGAAGAAAAAATACAGTACAGAAAAGTAAATGAAAACAAATGACAAAGTCATACAAAGAAAGTTTAAGAAAGGAAAATTAAGAAATGGGAGGACAGTGAAGGTATGGAATATAAATAAAGGACCAGAAAACTAGTCAAGCAATTACCAAATGTGTTGGAGGGACCATTAAGATTGAATATGCATCCTCATGATTTTGGGGTCTAAATTTCTATCATCCTTATTTTCTGCTGAGAAAGAAGTACTGACTGACTTGAAGTCTTTTGCCTTTCATTTTGGACCTTCCAAAGTCTATCAAACCATCTCTCTTATTTCCTACACCTTCCTCTGAATATTCCTTTGGATATGGGTAGTGAGTAATAAAAAAGATTAATCAGAATGTGATCAATTTGTTGGCAGCTTCAGTCAGTTGGAAGTTTTCAGCTGCCTTGGTGTAACTTAAGGGACCTGAAGACTGTCTTCCCCATTACAGCAGAGGATCAAGGATCATCTTTTTGTTTCCTGAGCATTTTTTTCCATAGAAAAGTAAAATGCTAGAGAAAAAAATGGATCTTTAAATTTGAACTTTCACTTTTTCGTAAGTCAACCACTTCACTACCATTTTATTGTACAAAGATAACAATTTCCCTTAGATGTATACTAAAGATATGTAGATATTTTTTTCTGCTGCTGTGTTTAATATTTTCTTCCCTTAAACAGTTAATTGGAAATGATATTTACATCTGCAGGAGATCAGCTGCATGTTTGCAAGTAGATGGTTATATTTGTAAAGAAGTCTCAAATTGCAGTTGTTACACCTGTATTGCTAAGGCAGGGAATTGGGCTTTGTCAGATTTTGTTTGAATAGAAAATGTAAATAGTTGAAATAAGTTGTATGGAGAAAAGAATAAAAAACTCTTCACAAAGCATAACAATATTATTTTAAAAATTCAGTTTCCTTTTAAAATGAGTTCAATATAGGTATTATTTATAATGTTCTTTCAGACACAATGCATTGTTTCATCTTTATAGTAATAAGTTTCTTCATCTTTATAGTAATAAGAGTAAGATTTAACAATCCTCTGCGCTCATAATGCTACAATAGGAAGGAATTCTCCAAATATAGTCCCTAATTTAATTGAAAGATACAATTTTAATGTTGTGAAAGCTTTCATTGGCTATTTCAAAGAATTTTTAATTCAAGTAAGGAGTAAGAATATGTTTGGAAAAAAAAAAAAATCATATTTATGTATATCTGAAGGACTAGAACCCAATCCAGCCATGGCAAAACCATGGTAGCTACAGCATACAATCAGTGATTTCATCAGAATGCTGAACATCTGTCCCTCCTCCACTGGAATGGGAAAACAGAAAATAACAGGTACTGAACAGAGTATTGTTTGCTAGAAAGGGAGAAAGTACTAAAGAGCCATCTGAAAGCCAACTATATCAGGTAATTTCTGGTTGATGAGGAGGGAAGGAAGAAATTTAATGATAAATTTGAATTTTTCTAAAGATTCTGTAAGCAAAAAATAGGGAAAAAAAGGCATTAGACTAAATATATCCTTAAGAGTTACCACTAGAAAATAAATCATGTACGTTTAGGATATAATAGCATTTAATAAGCATTAAGTATTCAGGAACATTAGATGGATGGCACGGAAAAAGACCTTAATTAATTCAATTGGATTCATTTTTTTGAAATGTGTGCAATTAAGAAAGTCATTGGAAACTGCCATTTGTATAATGCAGAGGACAGATATTACTTGTATTAAAAAACACATTATATCAAGTTCTAATTTCAATTGCACATATTAGACCTAATTAAAGTGGCACTGTGTGGATTAAAAAGAATCTAAATGATGACTACAGTGTTTCAAACTTGTATTTCATTAAAAGGCCTACCTTCACATATTTTCAAGTAGCTTACTGACGGGTTCAATTTTCCATAGGCAAATCTAAGCCCCAATATTCTATCTTATCAATTTTATTGCTTGTGTATTCAGCATTTTAAAAAAACATTTAAAAATGAAAAACATCACAAGGAAGGACTTAAGCATTATTAGGAATTTATCCAATTTATCACATGAATTCATCAGAATTTATCAACCCTGATTCTAGTTAGAAAGAAACTGATGCTCTTCTATTAATATGGAATATACTGGTGCTTCATATGTTCATTACTTAGTCAGTTGAGACTTAGTTGCATTGCAGCTCTTTCAGGTTAATTAGAAGGCCATGCATAAAATAGATTTTATTTTATGCAGAAACTGTACGTATAAGAGGTCTTGATTGTACAGGGCTTCATTCATGAATATATGTATGCAAGTGTTCTGGCATATCAAGGCTTTTCCGCAGTCTGATGGAAGTTAGGAACTTGCATCTTGCAAACACAACCTGTACCTGTGGAGTAAATTTCCCCAAATTAGGTTCATAGGAAATTTTTCTTTTTTGTTTTGATTTTCCTTGGAAGATATAAATCTTGTATCTTAAGCTTGTCTTGGAGATGTGGAATTAAAGGATTTATGTTATTATATTGACAAAAGAAATAAAAGAAAATTAAGAGATTCTTATCCAATCAAACAAATACTGGAGGAAAAATGAAAGTTGAACGTTCTGCTCTTGACTCATTCTAACATGGCCAGATGGCATGGTCGTGTCATGACACAGTGAGTGAATTCACTGCAGCTACAAAGTAAGTAACGATTATTATACTAACATTTAAATAAATACATTTGGAAATTTAGCTGCTTTTGAGCTGGAATCCTGTCAGTATGACCCAGTTAATAGCTAACTGACTTGCACATAAATTTTCTTCATGAACATAATTTATATATAGGATTTAGGATAAATGGAAAAGTGATGGCATAGACAAATTTCTAACCATACTAGCAGCATGCAGAAGGTCAAATCTATTTGGCAATCTATGACCATGTAGCAACTGAATTTCTCTCAAATCTTTCCTTATGTTGGCCCTTTGCAAAGGATGAAATAAACATAGCCTTCCTTCAATGCTGAGAGCCAGGTTGGCTATAAGTACAAGCTTAAGAGTAACATTTTAAAAAATGTAATAATCATTTTGAATTTGATGATGTAATGATTTCCAGGCAAACCTGTATCTAAGCACAGATGCCTTTTATTTTCAGGTCAGGTGGTTTTATTGTTTTAAATTTTAAAATGTTCATTTCCAAACTTCCTTGTTTCTCATTTCTAAGAAACATTGTACTGTGCAGTATATGTGAAAAAACAGCAATAAATGACCAATAACTCATACTTTTTTGAAATATAAGAAGATACACTGCATATTGTTGTAGATCAAATCGAACACTTGAAAAGGATTTGAACTACTGGCACTTTGCAATTTGAAAGGCAAAGCAGAACCCATTCAAACTTCTGTGCTACCTAAGACTTACAAAGTTTAATATTAGCTAGACCTATCATGTGTTTCAGGTCTGAGAGTAAACATTTATGGATGACTGAAGCAACTTAACCTCTTCTTTTCAGATTACTTGAGGAATATGATGAAGTTTTATTTTAAAAAAATTCTATACAGCTTCCTTAATTTGTCCTTGATGCTTTAGGAGAAAAACTTGCTACAGATACATTTACTGCAATATGCAAATGTTGATTCAAAAGAGATTTTTGTTTGACGTCTTTAAAGTTAGCACATCACTGAAGCAAACTGATGATTACATTTTAATGAAGTAGTCAATTGAAACTGAAAGGAATGTAACATCTTAATAACATCTTCTAAGGAAGAAACAAGAAAACTTTAAAATTTAGGTTAATTACACCATTATCACTGTAGAGGGATTTAGTCTCTGGAAATACCATTCTATCTCAGGAAACTTTCTCAAGTGAAATGTATTAATCAGGAATCTAACTGATGCATACGAATCATGCTAAAATAGCATTAACGCACTACAGTGTTTGTAACTCCATGAAGCCAGTGCAGGGTCAATGCATGTGCTTGCTGTTCCAGGAGCAGGTGGTCAGGATACCTGGGGGCCATTAGCACCTACTGGCTGCAGCAAATTATGGATTGAAACACCATGTTTCTTCATCCTTAAATTAGGGGACATACTTACTGAATTAATGACTGAGTTGAATATGTTCAGAAATGCAAAATTACAGGTTTAGCATTTTAAGGCATTTTTCACTTAGGAGGTTATTTAAAACAAAATAAATAACATTTTAACAGGAAATGCATCTATCTAATTTTTAATTCATTAACTCAAACCTAACTTCAAAATCTGGTAAATTAAACCTTACATGAGTTTTATGAAGCTACTAAGTACTTTGAGGCTGTTCTAGTTGCAGTGATGAGTCCTAACTTAGGTTTCACGTCAAGGGCAGAATCCCAGATTTCCTGCACCTCTGGGTTCTACCACCAAAGTGAAAGAGAAGTTGACTGAGATGTCAACATAAAAGAAAACCATTTCACACAACTTCTGTGTGTAGGGGAGAAATACAAGTTCAGTACTGAGGTATTATTCCTGTTTCCTAGAAAAGGTTCTTGGGCCACTTTTTTTCCTAAGTAACAAAGCCAGCACGAGTAAAGGTCTTCCAGACCTGTAAATAAGTATGATGAAAAACTTCCTTACTTTTAAGTATTCTTCTGGCCTGATTCCTTTGGGACTCTATGTCCTAACCTAAGTTAACCAAAGAAATCCTTAGAAATAAAGGTGCTCTGCTTTCTCTGTTCCAGCCTCTGGAATTTGTAGAATGTGTTTAGCAGTATGAAGGAATCAAACACTCAAATTTAAATCTTACTGTTATCGTAAGAGTGCAAATTGTTCTCACACTCCTCTTATTATTTTTACAAAGACATCGTATACATAACCATCATCTTTAATATTACTTTCTCATTTGCATTACCCAAATCAGTAATATTACAGCTACTGTATGTAATTGAAAGCTACTTCCAAGGGTAGTTATGCATCATTAAGCGTTGGCAAAATTGAATCTGACCTACTGAGACAAACTTGTCATTTAATTGACTTTTTGGAGAGATTCAACCGAATACTTTCCAAGGTAAGACATGCAAATACATGACTGCATTCTTTACGAGGAAATGTCAGTTCCCTTCTACCATGTTGATAATTAGCACTCAGTGGCAATTACAATTCAGCAGAATCCCACATATCTCTCTCACACAAATGTTACATTTCCCCATACTACAGTACTTCTACAGCTGTTATATAATGTTAACATTTCTGTGATAGTAAATTAAGATGAATCTTAAAAGCAGTCATAATGAAGTGAGAAGCTATGAATATGGATAAATCTAAAGCGGTGAAAAAAAAAAAATCTTAATGACACAGGTAAATAGCATATACAACAGTATACAATTCAGACCAGATGATCTGTCACAGTCAAGTGACGGTCACAAAGGAAAGATTCCTTTCCTTCCAGCAGAGAATATTTTGTTTACACTTAATCCATAAAGAGCCAAGGACAGACAGATAAAAGGAAAAACAAAAGGAAAGACTTGAAAAGAAGATGGTATGGGGAAGTCTCGTTATGTGAGATTAGACAGAAGTCTAATAACTGGTTATTTAAACACCTACGTTTTCTAGACCAAAAACTTGGTAGGCACTGCCATGTATGAAGTAGTACGTGACAAGTGTTAGGCTATCTTATGCAGTTTAAATAATTGACAAAGTGAAGATGTTTGTCCTTTCAAAATGAACACATTTGTCCCTTTCTGTGTGTGCTATCTTCAGTCCCCAGAGCTTGAACATAAATACCGGTTGCAAAAAAACAATAGATTGCTGAAAAATCTATAGAATGCTTTCTAAAATTTAGTAAAGAGGTGTAGTAATACACCCTATACTTCCATATATTTCTTAATAAATAGTGATTGATAACAGATTTACAACCAAAAATACCCTATGAATGTTATTCTGAGTTTCTTAATTGAATTGAAAACGACTCTTCTCTGAAAGCTAGCACAGTGACTGCTCCTCTATCTTTAATTGCTAAACTGAGGCTGATTTAAACTGAACACTTACGTTTATATGTTACACAGATATGTGCTTTTAAACAAACTTGATACAAAAGTAGTTGTTAACAATGTTTTACATTTAAATTTAAACAATAACTGAAATATATCCTTGGATTGTAACTTATCTTGAAACTTTGCAAATGAGCATTAAAAGACTGAAAGAGACCAGAAAACACCACATGTTTTAAAAATCAGGCTTTCAGAATCCAAATAATAGCACTAAATTAGTAATTATGGATGAAACATAAACCTGTTTACTAAATGAATTTTCAACCTCATTTTTAAATATAATCTTTTTTTTCTCAGACACCCTCTAATTACACTGGAACTGTGATGCCGCCAAGACGTATCTTTTGTGTTTAAAGCTTTATTTTAAGTTCTCCTTAGTTCCTGGCAGCTGTCGTAAATTAGTGTACTGGTTTTACAAGTAGGTGAACCACAGACAGTTGAATTATTACATGATTTAGGGGAACAACCAGCGAGGTTGCCATTTGCTAACAGGCAAAAAGAATGTGAAGCTGCTAGGGCTTATGGGGACCCTTTGACTTCTATAGTCAGAAATAATCGCTTGTTCAATGGATAATGTAAACAATTTTTCTTTGTTCAGAAAAATTCATGTAGTGAGTCACTATAATGTTGTTTTTTTTTCACTGCCTTCCTATTTTTTTCAGAACAGTAGTTACCAAAAGGCATAAAACTAATGACAATGGGAAATAGAAAGTGTCTCTTAATGTTTTACAAATGAAACAATATAGTGCAATTGAAAACTATTTTTCCTATATTTTACATGCAGCTTTAAAAATATTTACAGTAGAAAAAACTACAGTAAGTAAAAAAACTGCCATAGTAGATGGTCATGCCTCTTGGTACACATCTGCATAAAATCAGCACAAAAATTGACATTTGATTCGAGCACGAGACAATAAAAGTGACATGAACACAGTACTCACTTCTTCTTTAGCCTTCGGTCTTTTTCCGCTTGGGTTCCAAGTTTGCCTAATCCCAGAGACTCTTGTGCTGCTGCTTCTGTTTCAATATAACCTCCTGTGTTGAAAGAGGGAAAAGAAATACATATTTTCCCATAGCTCTTTCCCAGTGGTTCCCTCAACTCTTCAATCCCCGTTCCATCCTCCTTCTAATTCGTCTATGGCCTCTGGTGTAGTGGAGAACTAATTCTGGCAGGTGTTTATTTTTAGTACATGAAAAGAAGTAGAAAGAAAAATTGTTTCCTCCTCCTTGTGTTCAGCAGAAATGTTTGAGAAAGGCACCCTGATTTCGTTTGCCTGTTTTTCTCTGCCTCCTTAAGGCTCAGACTCATGGCCGTAATTGAGCAATGCCATCACTATTTTTTAATCTTAGTTGGGAAGTGTGCTGATGAAACAATGACAGATTATCCCGGACTGCAAAGTATTCTCAGCATAATGGATTTTATCACACAACAAACACATCTGGGCCCGTGAATGACCTAGGGCACATTGCAGTGGATGGGGTCATTGTGCATGTAGACGGCCGTGATAAATGTTCCTAACTAATCATGTTAGGATTACTGTTAATGTTCCTAATCATATAGACCACCTTGCTGGGATGGGGCTAAATTTCCTTTTAATATATTATTTGCCTTAAGGAATAGAATATTTAAAACATAAAATGGGAAAAACATGTGAATGTCTAGAGTGCTATTCCCCGAAAGAGAGAAGATTGGATCAAGTTAAAATCACGCAAAATAAGAAAATGAAATAAGACACTCCCACCCTCTGTAACGTTCCTTTCTCCTTCTTCAATAAATAAAAGATGTCTGGAAGAAATTAGTAATATGGAATCTTGATTCGAAGAAAGATACCCTGAGGCATGAAATTTGCCTTTGAACAATGACACAGATGGTTTAACAGAGATGATAAAGATAGCATATTATGAAAATAATTATGAAAAAAATAGGCAAGTTTAGCAGTGGGAAACTAAGTTTTGAAGGTAATGTTGAGCAAGGAAATATGTTGGGTGATAGCTTGGATTTGAAGAAGCTAGTGATAAAACTGGAGGGTCTGGCGTTGCTCCTTTAATGTGATTAACTTTGCTATTAAGTTAAAGAATAGATGACACAAAAATTTCATATAATTGCAAATCTTCACTAATAGCTAATATTATAATTTCATGAGCAAGTGTTGGGAATTATAAATAGGCTTTGTCCAATTATACATATGTCTTATTAATCATTTTGTGTATTATTATGAAATTAATCTATTTCCAGATTACATTGCTCCTGAGACAATCTTTCAAGGTGTTATTTTGTTTTTGTTAATATTGAAAATAATTGCACGGAAGACCAACACATTTATTACATCTTTGTCCTCTGTATTCCTGAATTACTGTGAAATCATAGATTATTATGCCTAATCCATCAGTATCAATAGAATTGTTTTTATGGAATGTAATAGTGAATTAATGCCACAGTTTAAAGTTACAAAATTCTCCATCAGTGCACATGGTGACATGCAGGTGTATTTGGAAGATCAATTTAATGGGATTCTGAAATAAGCTGTGAAGATGATTGAATAAATTAATTTTATTCTTCCCACATTAAGGAAAAAAGAAAGGAATTTAAATTAAGATCAGAAATTAGCCAGTTTTCTTTACAAGAACACAAGAGAAAGAGGAGAAAGGTTGGGGTGTAAATAAAGAACACTTAATCTTTTGATTTTATCCTGATACTTTGATCCCAATATTACCTAACTTTATGCTGTAGTATTTCGGTGACGGTTTTGTTAGTGCTGATGATAATATATATTAATACGAATGAAGGTGTTTTGTTATTGATGGTGGTGGGGTTTTTTGTTTGTTTGTTTTTAGTTTTGAGCCTGTGTATCACTCCACCATTTACAATTACTGCAGACCTTTAAATTTTTTTTTACAGGTGTTGTGTAGACACCACGGCAGTAAAAATCCAGTGTTTCACAAAACTGTGCTCAGACATCTTCACGTCTAGGAAATTTTACTGACACATCTATACCAAATTTATGTTTGTGTTGACATGTGTATGTATTTACCTGTTTGGGTATGCAGACTATGAGCCTGTGCTGAAGGCTTCACTTTCCATTGCTTTTGCTACCTAGAGGTAGTTAAATAAAATTATGCCATGACTGTTTTGGTTTGTTTTTTTTTTTTTTTTTTTGCATATGGCATGGACATACCCTGTGGAACATTACAGAAGAAAAATTTTGCTAGGCATGAATTAGACAAAGACCTTGGAGAAGGAGAAGGTGAAAAGAAATACAAGGAAAATAAAGCGTTGCCATAGGCAGTATAGCTAACTGCAAGAGCATGGTGAGGACATCAGTGACAGGTACTAGTACACATCTACTGGCACGCTGCAACAGGAAAGGCAAATGCACTTTCTTGCAAGAACCTTTTATATCAGATATACCCCTTAGAGTGGAATTATACTTAACACTCTCTTACCTCCTCTTTATTTTGATTATTTGAGAACACACTGTTAGCATTTTTACTGTAATTTAAGAGAGTATTGAAGCACTAGGCTCAGTGAAGAGAATGACTTGTTATTTGTGTTAGAAGTCTTCTTCCATTTGTGTGTTAAAGTCACAGCAAACTCCTGACATATAATTTCTGATAACAACCGAGTCTCTAATGACAAGGTTCCACCAGAGTAAATGGAAAAAATAAGCAAACTGGAAAGCAGAAAAGAACGTATTAAAAAAGGAAAAATGATTGTGAAGTGGTGACCGTGGCTTGGTACCACTAATTCCTTACTGAGCTGTCCAAGTCGAGCCTTCTCTTTTTTACCAAACAAGCGTCCTATGGAGGACTTGATTCCTTTCTTCTTCGGAGCTTTGTGCAGGGAGTCCTGACTGCTACTGACACTGCCAAGACCAATACTTTCTGGCTCCAATGAAGCAGGTAAACTACTATAAATGACAATAAAGACATAGAACAGATAACATATTAACATTTTTTTACTTTCTTCTTGCAGCCGTGCAAATAAATGAATTCATTATAATTTAGTAATAACCTTCCCACAACTGAAACAATCCCATCTTGCTCCTTAATTGATTTAGCAATGTGTAGAGCAATACAGGGCCAGAAATAAATTGTTTGCTAAGGACAATTGATATAAATATAGTAATCAGCCTGATATCTGTCTTTCTAGGAAATACAGGATCCCTACTTCTAGTACTTCTGGTAGGGATCAAAACTATACCTTAAAACAGAATTTGTCAGTTTTAGCACTGACAAATACTTTCATCTTCACAAAGGAGACCAAGGTAAAAGTTTCTTTTTTATGGCAGGGGAAGCAATTGCCAACAAGAAATATGAGGAAATCAGGCCATTTTATGGCGCACACAAGTTCAGTTCTGATTCATGTTGTGGAAATCTTACCTTCTGGCATCATTGTGGTATGAAGAAGGAAGGGTATGAGTCATTCTGATAGCTCTGGGTGTTGGAGGAGGAGAAGTTTCACATTTGATCGTGGCTTTATCTTCACGTCCATCTTCTTCGACTACTGCAATCTGGGGGAGATACACCATTTAGATCTGAACAGCTTTTCATCAACTTTTCAGCATATGCTTCAGAAATTTGCCAGTTGAAATGAAGCATTTATGGATTCAAGGGAGGTTTTTTTAAAAAAAAATAATTAAGGCTTCTTATTTTGTAAAAAGACTGTTGGGAAAAAAACCAACATTGACTAAATACGGTAGCTTAAAGTACATATGTGAAAGAACAAAGACTACATTTGAGAAGAAATTAATTTCTTTTATGACAAACAGGTTGATCCAGTAGGTCTAAACATGAAAATAACCTTATTCATGAGCAATCCTCTTGCATTAAACAGGATTATTCATGAAACAAAATTCTCAGGTAAGGTGGAAGGTAAATACAAAAATAAACAAGATCTATCCCTCTGAAGCATGATAACAGATTGGTCAGAGTACTTGAAAATAAGCATGGAAGAAAAGGGCGTTCTGTCACAACATTTAATAATTTAAATTGAAGATTGTCTCATCTCATGTAAAGATAAAGCCCACATTCAGTGACAATTCTGCAAATAACTTCATACTGCTCCACAAGATTTCAAGCAGTCTGACTAATTTCTCCTAAAAATGGCCAAAATACATCTGAAGGTAATTCTTGTG
Source organism: Tragopan temminckii (assembly GCA_028571105.1). Classification (NCBI taxonomy): domain Eukaryota; kingdom Metazoa; phylum Chordata; class Aves; order Galliformes; family Phasianidae; genus Tragopan; species Tragopan temminckii. The sequence goes on from JAOWBP010000001.1 coordinate 35,307,089, forward strand.
CCCACGCTTTGTTTTTCACTGTGTTCCTTTTAAGTGTGTGCTGGGGAGGCTACTCCAAAGTATCACTTGTGGGTTTTGACTCTTGGAGTAGTAGGGACTACTGCAAGCCTCTTTAGGTAAATTTAGAATTATTATGTATGGGGACTGGGTGACAAGGAGTGAAGGGGGTGAAGTGGGTGGGAAGGAATCTGGTTATTTAAACAGCAGAGGAATATGGTGAATGCACTTTCCTGACTTAAAAAAAAGCTAGTCTTACCTTTCTCCGATGTTTCCTTAGATCGCTTGGCTGAAATCAGTAACAAAAAAGCAGCAACAACAAAAAAGAATGATTAATATATCTTATCTGACCATAACAATGTCACACACTCTTTCTTCTGACATCCAAAATTTAATACTACCCATTTACTGAACACAGAAGTAAATATGGTGGTATAATGCTTCACAAATACGCTGTCTCTGAAAGCAGTTACTTTTTCTAATGTTACAATTCCCTTCATTTTCATAAACTTAGCAAAGAATAGAACATTACAAATTTATGGCAGCACTTTATAAATTTTTTTCATATAAAATCTTTCAGTAAGCATGTCCTCTAAGACAGATATATTTGTAGTTTTATGAAATATTACAAACAAATCAGTGTTTCACCAAGTATAAACATAAAATATCATCAGCAAATACCACATCTGAAAAAGGGGTATTTCTCTCCTCTTACCGTGTCTTACCAAGTCAGTGAATACAATTTCATCCATCTCCTGTACTTCAGCATTATTTGGCAGCAGACAGTTGCTAGAATGTGCCACGTTCAACTCTTTTTTTCCTTTTTTTTTTTTTTTTTTCTTTTTTCTCCAGTCATACAGAGCTGAAGATGTTGCAGAATGTATTCACTGTGTAAACCTGGGCTGCAGAAACTCCAGGGATACTGTTCCTCCAGCTAACCCCTACAGGACCATTTGGTAACTTGGGCTCTAGAGATCAGACTTCTACATAACTCTTTCCAACTCGGTGTTCTCACTCAGAGGATGTCTGATAGTGTATTGTGTCTGTCCCAGCCAGGAAGGATAAGGAGATATTTAACATTCAACTCCTGCTAAAACAACTCGGGGAGTGTCTTGAAAAGATCAAAGTCTGTGCTAAAGAGGATGAGTGAAGTGAGGCTGTGGGGCACTACTTCTGTGTATTCTCCTGATACATTAAGAATTTGGCTGAAACTCATAGACATATCTGAGCTTTAGTACAGCTACATCTGGATGCCAGAGATGAGCCATGCATACAGTCAAAAGATGATGCTAGAAATATCACATCCAAAATTAGCCGAGTCTCTTACCAGCGTCATAACCCCCATTCTATCCATCTCCCTGGCAGGACTGCGAGGGGTGAGTTTAGGAGTTGAGTGTCCGCTGGGAGGAGAAGAGCTTGCAAGTGATGATGCTGTCACTGAGCCAGTAATGGATGTACCTTGATGGACTCTGGCTAGATTTAAGCCTTCCAGACTCACGCTAGCCACTCTGTTCTCTATCTCTTCAGCACGCAGCTCTGTTGACTCTTTTTCTTCTTGGATTAACCTTATAAAATTAAAGGACATGGTTGGATTTAGGACAACGTTAATACTCTGAAAGTATTTGTAGATTCTGAAAGCAAAATTTTCTTCCTTGGTACTTACCATTTTGCACACAGATACACACTGGCACAAAATAAATACCTGTACAGAGATTACTTATGCCCATTGGTAACTGTATTTTTAATTTCTCATTGCAATTTCTACCTTTGTCTCTGCCAAAACTAAATGTAAAAAATCTTTCCTTTCAAAACAAAAAGATAGCAAATATGAGTTTCACAGATCAACTCCAAAATAATAATGTTTTAGGGTATTTTTAATCACCAGAATTATAAAATCCTTTCTCCTATTCCTCCAACCTCAAAAGCTGTTTGAAAAATCTGCCTAACAACAAGAATTTATGTATGATATTTCAGGAAGATTGGTTTCTTTGCATGGGAGAAAGGGAGAGTGAACAATCCGATTTACCATAGGAAAATAATTCCAATCTTAAGTTGGATTCAGCTGACCTTATTTTGCTAAACCATAAAGAAAAATTTAAGGTCAAATGCAACTGTGCCTTTGAGAAGGGAACTGCTAGGATAATCTATATTAGTAAAGCAAGGGAACATGCAGAACAATTTGTCTGTTTCATTCCTACTAATTGATGAAAAGATGACAGCTGTTTCTAAAGCATTAAGTTTTTAAGTGAATTTCATTGAAAGAGCTCTAATTGGAAGTGAGTATTAGTTTCTTAGACATACATAGCTTC
>JAOWBP010000001.1:35330823-35344530 GCA_028571105.1 Tragopan temminckii
AGCACACATTGCCGGCTCATGCTGAGTCTTTCATCAAACGACTCCCAAATTCTTCTCCTCAGTGGTGCTCTCAAGCACATTTTGTTTACCCAGACTGTATTTGTCCTTGGAATTGCCCCAAGCTAGGTACAGGATCTCTTGCACTTGTTGAACCTCAAGAGGTTAGCATGGGCCCACCTCTCAAGCCTGTCCAGCTCCCTCTGGATGGCATTCCTTCCCTCTAGCATGTCAACTGCACCACTCAGCTTGGTGTCATCTACAAACTTACTTAAGGTGCTCTAGATCCCATTGTCTATGTCACCTACAAAGATGTTAAATAGCTCCAGTCCCAGTACTGATTCGTCAGAAACATCAGCCATCACTGGTCTCCATTTGTACATTGGGCCACTGACTGCAACTCTGAGTGTGATCATCCAGACAGTTCCTTATCCAGCAAGTGGTATGTCCATCAGATACATTTTTTCTCCAATTTGGTGATTGGGGATGGTGGCAGTGTCACCGTATCACAAATTTGCAAAGTATAAGGGGAATATTGTATAAAAATACAGATAGATACTGTAATGATTATCTTATTTTCTTCATCTTAAAAAAAGCTTGTCATTAGATTTTTCCCACAATTAGTATTGTGCAAGATAATTCATATCTACTCTTCTAGGACTATTTGTGATATAGGGTTTTTTGTTTGTTTGTTTTGATATTATAACACAACCACTGTAAAACATATGCAGTGAATTTCATGAAGGATAATTGTACCCTATATACATTCTGGCTGGATTTGGATTTTTCATATTTTACTGTAAATACAGATGGAAAATTTCTTCACAGTGACACTTTCTGTGAGGTGACCAGACAGCAGAGTTTTTGCAGTGTCTTCAAAATGTGATAACATCTGTGTGTTTCCAAAACGACTTTTTTGCTGTATTCTCCCAGTGGAGGACTTATGCACCATCTTACCTGTGAAGATCATGCCCTTCAAACAGAAGCATTAAGATATGTTTCAAAGGAGGCAGGGATAATTTGTTAATTAAAATAAACAAATATCATGGGAGAATGTATATTCTGACATTGTTCTGGAAAACAATCAGCTTAAGCTGTTTCCAGTCTTTCCATAAGGGTTTCTGGCATATTTTGTCTTCTCATCTAAAACCGATATATTGAGGTAAAACTTATAAAACTACATCACAATACGCTCTCTTGAGATTTCTTTAAGTCCCAGGTGCAACTTCAGTTGTAAACTGTTACCACAGTCTGACAGCATAATGCATTGCATAAGTAAGACTAGAAGTGACAGAAATTAGCATTGGGCCAAATGTAGGTTAAATAAACTGTACAGTGATAGGATACAAGATGGTTTGGTCCAGATGTTCTCCTATGGAGAACAGTGTAATATAGGACTACAGTGCAATACCCCTTAGAACATAGCCAAACTTTTGTCTCTCAAAACACCCATTTGAAATCTATATTAAGATACTGTGTATCATGTTTGGATTTTATAGCTTTAGACAGAAATTTCAAACCAAATAAACTTTAATAAATCTTGTTAACTTTCTTTATCTATGTGCATGTTTTGATTACAATTATTTCCTGCAATAACTAGGATCAATACAATTAACTTTTCAGTATTATGCAATATATATTTTTAAATATGTTATATATGTTTAAGAGAAGTAACTACCTAACTGCCTCTGAGAAGTTACCCAGAATGTCAAAATGTGATGTTTATATGTAGGTTACTCTGAAAGTAATGCTTCCTGTTTATTTCCTTGGAAAATACAACAAATAACACTAATTGATAAAGCACATTCTCAGCTACAAAACGTTGTTTTTCAACCTGGTCACCACAATTAGACATACATTTTCATCAGCACTTTTCATAGCCTTCATGTTGTCCTCATAACAATCTGTACTATCAGCAGTTACTCACTGTCTCCACTACTGAAACACACCACCCACCACCTCACTATGCTCGCATCCACTATTTGGTCTCCATAAACATTCAGTAATCATCAGTGAATGTCAGTGAGTGCCATTTTTTCTACTTAGAGAAATTCAGTGACACACCTTTGCTTCATACGCATGTCAATGTCGGATGCCATTTTGTCAGTCTGCCCCTCTGCTGCCATCTGTCACACAGCAACAACATGTAATGGAATACTGGTGGGAAGGTTCAACCCCTACCACATCTCCATCATCTACCACTGATGTTCTGGTCGAACCTAATGAAACAGGAGGCATTTCTTTTGGAGCAGCCCTTGTAAAAGACTTTCAAAGAGTAATCTGAAATGTGCTCCTCTCAACCCTTTATTTCCACATAACTAATAACTGAATCGGTTAAATTCTCAGAAATGACAAAAGGACTTCAGTACACATCTGAGATGTTTATAAAATAGTTACCAATTCAATTTCATAGGAGTTTGACAACATGAACCACAGCATGATCGAGTGATTCAACTACAACAGAATCTTTTGCAGATGTGTGTTATTTCACTGGATGGGCATGAGTCACGGTTTACACTCCTTCTATATGGACATTTTTCTGTAATGCCCACTGCAGAGAAAAAGATTGGCACCAAAGTTTTGTCAAATTCTGGCTTTGGCTACAAAGCCTACTCAAAAATTCTCTCCTCCTTCCTTTTTCTTGACTCTTCATTCTTATTTTGGACTAAAATTTGCCATCAGTTTCACACAACTAAAACAGTTTATGGAGCCTGAGTTCAAGCAGAATAAATGTACTAAAAAAAATAACTCCTTTTAGAGATTTATTTTTAACTTGAGTCAGTTCAGTGCCTGAGTTGTATTTACCACACATAAATAGGACCAGCACAGAGACAGCACAGAAGAGCTGAGGAAGGATCTCATCTCACTGTCGAAAATCACTGTGTTTTTAAACAGCCTGAGAACTTCTTGTTGCTTCCTTCTTGCTATTAGAGAAATAAACATGGGATCTATATTGAAAACAAGTTGACAGTGGGACATAGACAACTGAAAGGATTCAAAGCCCTCAGGTAGACAGCTAACGTGGATATGTACCAAACTAACAGGCAGTCAAAATGGCTGGAATGCATTATAACCAGCAGACTCAGTAAACAGCTCAAAAAATCCCAAAACACTGAGAAAAATGCTGAGAGAAATATATAGGATATTTGCACTTATTTAAAGTCTTACCTTCATATAGTGTAGAAACTATGGAGTCATTTTAAATAGACTCCTAAACTTTTTATTTTAAAAATTCAACATGAAATATGTTCTTTTCCTTCACAGGAAAATTCCAAATAAAAGTAAAATATTCTTTGTTTTTACTTAGTAATTAAGTGGTTAGGTATTTTTTCTTTCAGGATTTCTATCCCTTTTTTTTTGATTTGGGGATTGAAATGCACATCTCCCATGACAATGACATCCCTTGCAGAAAGTGATTTACTCTTGAACTTCCAATTCCTGTATTTAGCACAGATTGAAAACAGTACAGGGCAGTAAAAATACTTTATTATTCCACCAGCAGGGAACTTAACTAATAAAGGAATCACGAAATTCCACATTAAACTGAACTGGTCACCTCGAGAACTTGGGAAAGCAAGGGAAATAATAATAATAATAACTTAATGTTATAATCTGTTTTCTTTGAATGTTGACAGTTAAAAAAAAAAGTGGTGAGTGTAGGACAAGGGAACATTGCATAAAACAATGAACACTGAAACACAGCAGGAAAATGGGCAAAAGTGTCAGCTGATATAAACCCTAATGACTTTTAATGACCAGCTCAGAGTTTGCCTCAAGAATTTTTTCTTGAATATTTTGCTTATAGAACACTTGACTATATGCTGAAAAATAAGGAAGAGATTAAAATTAAGATTTGCATGCATATGAAACACTCATACTTTCCAGAGAAATGTTACTACTTGGACCCCTTTTATCCAAAGGTACTCTGCTAAGTTAGATAAAGGCATTTACCCAAATGCACTCAAAAGCTAAAAAGAAATCCAAGGTCTGAACTGAATCCAAGGAACTGTGAATGATGTCTGGATTCCGTTAGAAAGGATAGACTTCTTAATCCCTTTTGGTGTTTTCTTCTAAGTGTTTCTTTGCATATACGGGTGTGCCCGTCTCCGGCAGTCTCCTGTAGGCCCCGGTACACGATAAAACCTATGGATCATACTTGAAGACACTAGCTAATATAAAAGAAGTTACAGTTTGCCTTTGCTTCCATAGATTAGACAGGATGATATATTTTGTGCAACAGCTCTAATAGATTCAATGAAATTTATACTTGAAAAAATACTGTGGTATGTTTTCTGTGTTCATTTTGCATTAGAGCACTGGAAAGTTTTTCACATAGTCTTGAAAGACTGTATTTAACTGTAATCTGAAAAGAAAAGCAGAAATAGCTATGGAGTGACCTCTGCCCTTTTCTGAAATTAACTTACATGCATTTCTGTTAACAGCATTCTATTTCTACTCTCACAGTACCTGATACTATAACAGATACTGAATCTGGAATACATTTGAGGTTACAAAGATAATAATGAGATCATTTATCAGACTTTTTAAAAATGATCTTGCTGTAGACAAAGTAATAAACACTTTTTATTAGTGCTTAGATATAGCAAAAACACATGTTCTCATCATTACCACTGTTACCTCTAGCGAGGATTTCTATCTGAATCTAAACTGATTATTGATGACATCATAAGAAAAAAGAAAATAAGTGAAATAAATATTAATAAAGACATACACCCATCCTGAAACTACTGTCTCAACTGTCTCATCTCCTTTTTCTTTATTAACTGAAGAATAGACACTTTTGTGTTTCTTACAGAACTAGTTTTAATGGTACTGTGAAAGGAGATTGCACTGAAGCCTTAACCTGCATTAATCTGACCTACAAAAAATTTGTACTGTTGATAGAAAATCAAGAGAGGGTTGCCAAGAGGTTCAATATATTTTGAATCAGTGATGATTTATACCAGGGTGTTGCATCTGTTTTTGTTTGATCTTGGAAGCTAAGCAGATCTGGCAGCCACCTGAAAATCTCCTGCACTATACATATCAACTAAGGTCGCAGCCTTACTGTTAGTGAACAACGAAGATACACAAACAAGTCAGAGTAAAGAGTTTGTATCACTGCTGTTGCCAAACTGAGACATTACTGAAAAGTGCTGAAGGTCTGAGCTACAATTTTTCATAAAGTCCACACTGAAAAAAATTATTTTGGTGTCAAGTTCACCAGTAAAACTTTTCATCAATGATTGAGATTACAGATATCTGCAGCATGATTCAGTAGCCTGAACATAGACATCTAGTCTTATCAAAGAAATTCCTGGTTCTTTTATGTCTGGCAAATGGGAATGGAAAATATAAATCAAGACTCATAATACTCCCAAATACAGGTAGGCTGAACAATGTAGTGGAATTCAACTTCAGATGATGGCACCTAAAAAATTTGGCTATGGGAGAATGTCTTTTAGTAGGTACTGAAATGTCCATAACCCTGGCACAGACAGTGGAAATCTAACAAATACAGACAGTAATTCAAGAACTAATCCAGCTCACTGTATCTTAGATACACTTTCTGTGTGATTCAGTGATGAGTCCATTCCTGAAGGTCTTTCACAATTAAAGAGTCAGCTTTTTCCTTCAAAAGTCTCTTTGGAGGATAAGGTGATCCTCCCCTCCTTTCTATTCATTTTTTCCTCTCTTGATATTTTCTAAAAATCTCTCTTTCTGTAAGATCTCCCCACTTGAGGACCAGTTGACAAATATACCAGTAATACATAAAGAAGGCAAATACTAGACCAAAATCCCAGTATCTCAGTTATGAGAATACAAAGCAGAGAATAATTTCTACAGGAGACATAGAAGTCCAAGGCTGAAAGAATTTGCTTTTCCGTGCTCATGTTTATGCAGAAACACTCAGGCTGCTTTGTTGCTTCAGTAATCCAGTCAGCCTGGAGAAAACCTCAGACATTTTTAGTTGCCATATAGCTGGGTTAACTAAATGATTATGTCTTTTTGATACCCTTGCCCAGGGAGATCCTAGATATACATACACAAAGCCAACTCTGAGAGCACGTACAGGAACTGCATGCCTGCACCGATATGAATCCATAGCTCTGTGCTGAAGTTAATATTGATTTCAGTTCCTGAGGCTCTTAAAGGCACATTTTAAACCTCCTTACCTTTCAGTATAAACTGTAATAGAGATCTTTATTTATAAATTCACATTCCTTACTCTCATCCAATCTAAGGACAAGATCAAACAAAATGACTAAGACTAGAGTATTGCTATTGGACATAACTAGAAATCTGATGGAAATTAACTGAAAAATTCATAAAGATGAGATTCAGTTGACAGTTTTTAACATTTTCTCATTAAGGTTTATTAAATTATTTGATTCAAATGTTCTATTCTCAAATAATAATTAAAAAGAACTTAGAAAATAAGGGTTCATTCTTTCTCTATTAGTTCCCTAAATATGAATCAAATGGAATTTATTCTAATTTCATTTCATTTTTTATAACATCTCTTGTATTAATAAAACACATTTTCCAAGAAGAGTTTGAGCCACTACGTGCTTCATAGTTTTTAATCTTGTTACAACTTATTCAGTTAAAATAATCACACATTAAAAATATGCTTAATATTGATTATAAATCTACTCTGAAATACCTATAAAATTATTAAAATTATGAAAAATATTATGTGTATGGTTATTACATAAATGTAATTTTTTTTTTCAATGCTATCTGAGCACGTGTTCTGGTTATGTAGATATAGACATGTAGATAAATAACAACAGGCAAAAAAACAGTTGAACTAGGGTAAAAACTAAAGCAAATTAAATTAAACCTGGATAAATAAATCCTTGAAAAATAGCCTTTATGTTGAAAAAATGTCAACATAAAAATATAATTATGTCAAGTGTACCCTGAGGAAATCTTCAAAGATAACATTTTGAACTGAAAGTTTAAAGGCTTTGGATGTAATTTAAATGGAAAAGGAGAGAAAACAGAAGAAACTAAATGGGAATTCAGGCTGTTTACAAGTCTATGAAAAATATGTTAACAGAAATCTGTCCTTCTTTTTCTTTACTCATACTTTTAAGGATAGATGGTTAAAACTATGGTAAAAAGGAAAATTTTCATTAATCTGCTGATATTTTGTGGAAAATTGAGGTCATACAGGACAATTTCTCCCCCTTACATGTAAATAAATGTTGAATTATGTCTATTCTTATTTCTATTAAAATGAGCTGTAGTAATTAATTGAGAAGTTGAAGCAAGGTTTTCATTGTTGGAAACAATTTTATGATTAGAAATGCAAGTACCAAGCAGTGGAGAAGGATTATAGTATCCAGTAAGAGTGTCAACATTTGCGTAAAGTACTGCATACATTTGATTTAGTGTTTTATTTCAGAGAAATCTCTTTCTTTCACAACTGCAGGCAAGTTGATTAGTTAGCAGTGCCTGCCACTGAGACCAAGCAACCTGAAAGTATCACAGAGACTACACGAGTCGAAATGTCACACGAACGTCAGTAGGAATAATTGTACATCCCCTCAAAATGTCAACTCTTATATCTTCACAGCAAACTGTACACAACGGAAGTTCATCATTATTTGTAAATTTTATAGAGAAAATAAATGTCAGGTGCATAAAGAGCCTGGAGCAACATTTCTATTCTCCTATACCACAGCTGCTTTCTGCTGTTCTCAGCTGGTGAAATGGCTGTATTCCTGAAGTTGATTAAATAACTCAGAAATTGATGGGCAAAACAGGACCTCAGTCTTCTGCACACCACATGTGATGGGAAGTGAGAAGGCATTTGGACACATCAGTTTTACCAGCTTACTTTAATGTGGCCTAGGGCATTTGCACAAAATCAAAGACTGTCATCTCCATTTTTGGATGTTTTTGATGAAGTGGTCCTGCTATCCTGAAGCTAAATGATTTCTTGTGCAAGTCCCCAGAAGCTAGTCCTAGTGTTAAGAAATGAGTCTTGAAATCCTGGCTTCACTAATTCATGGCTAAACATCCACTGGCACTGGCAGTGACAAGCTTTCACTCCAGAAATTAGACATAATAAAAGGCTTTGCCTCTTCCTAACTATCTTGCCTCTTCTTCAGTTTTGTGTGGATAATGCATTATTTAAAAAAATAAAACAAAATCATAAGCTATTTAACACAAGACAGGCAAATGAATGTGCAGTTCCATTTGTATTTAATCCTAATAACTTCATCCAAATTCTCTGGCTGGAGAGAATAATCACATGACTCAATGCTGTCCTGATCCATATCAGTTATTTACACAGAGAATCACAACTTCCTGGTCAAATCTTCAGCAAAATTAAACTAAATTTAGAAGAGTTTTAGTTGGAAAATATAACAATAAAAAAAGCTGGTCAGATTACTGCTGTAGCATTGCAATAATAGGAAGATGCAAATAAAATTATACACATATATAATAGGGTGACTACAAAATTATCATAAATCCTGTGATAATTTTATCTGTTGAAGGAGGCACAGAAGGAAGGAAGGAGTGAAAGAAAAGGAAGGAGGGAGACAGGAAGGAACCATTACTTCCGTCTCTGAATAAAATTAAGACTTCAGTGATTGTGTAGTACATTTGTAATGAGCCAACACATCCAGAACATTTTGAGAAGAGACATCTAACTCATTATAAAATAATCAGAGGGCACTGTATTTTACTGTCAGTCTTCCTGTGTATTTTTACTTACCCTGCAGCTCAAGGACAATTAATCCTGATGTGACAGATACAGCACATGTGTCGTGCAGATAATCTGGGAACGTAAAATGGCTACAGGTCAACAAAAAAGGCTGCTTGTCAACTTTTACATCTGTGTCCTAGCATTCAAAAAGCTAGCCAAGTGGCTAAACTCCTGATGGGCAAGGAAAGGAGAGCTCTTGGGTAACATTTCCAAGCAGAAAAAAAGAGAATATATTTGAGAATACAAAGAAACAGTGTTGGCACTGGTCGCTAACATGTCTTGGAAATATGATCATTTTCTAAATGCTATCCACTGAGATTCAAACATTTATATATAAAACCGTAACGCATGAAAATACCATGAAACTACTACAAATCACGGTCCAGCAAGCTAAAACACACTCATCTTTTTAATTTTAGTACACAAGGTTATAAAACGTGAGAACCAGGAGCAGTTGCAGACATATATATTAACATATATGTGTGAATAAAACTCTGTGCACCCACAAAAGGCTGCCCAATGAAACAACCTCTTCATCCAGGTGATCATGGCAGTCCCCACGTTAATACTGTCTCAGTTCTTCCAGGGTGTTTTGCTCTTTGGAATTGAAAGATATTTGATAAACATTATTTTGGATTGTCTTTCCATCTCAAAGGACAGTGTGATTCCCAAAATTTCCATGATTTTCAGTGCTTCCTCCTACATTCCTCACTGGGGTTTCAGGATCAAAGTAATATTCCTCCTTCTGAAATAAATGAATTAATAAGAGAAGTTGGCTTCACCTTTCTCTATATGACTAACAGCAAGTATTTTGTTACCAAATAGAATGCACTTTAAGGTACCTTATATTAAGTAGGCCAAGGTAGAAATGTTAAAAATGCTTTATCAGTGAAGCACATTCTTGAAAACATTTTTCCATGAAAGGTTGCGATTTTCATAAGTTTGCTTAAAGGCAGTAGTTGTCAAAATCTGGGGTCTTTTTCCAAATAAAGTTTTACTTCCTTTCAAAAGAATTACAACAGAACTGTAATCTATCTTATTTATTTAAATACTAGTAATTACAGGGCTGTTTGTCTTGGAACTTGAAAGAAAAGACTTAATTTTGCCCATGATAATATTATGATAAAGTAAAAGAATTTGTGGCAGTTAGCCATAAAGTGTCTCCACCTTATATATTTTTGCAAGCAGGAAAATTTTCTGATTGAGCAGGAGAGGAAAAAATGTGGCATCTGGAAGTGGTGCAACCATGCATTATAAGTGAAGAGTGAGCACTAATCTGAATCTCTCAATCTTTTTGCCCAGTGTTCTTTAAGCCTCTTTACTAAGGTCTTATTTTCACAGAAGAGCTCTTTCAAATATATAGTGTTTTTAAAAAAAGCAGTGTGTCTAGGCAGCCAAGAAGGCCAACAATATGCTGGGCTACATCAAGCACAGAATTGCCAGCCAGTTGAGGAAAGGGACTGCTGCACTCTGCACTGCACTGGTGTGGCCTCGAGTACTATGTGCAGTTTAGAGCAATACACTACAAAGAGGACATCAACTACTAGACACCATCTAAAGGAGGGCCTCAAAGATGGTGAAGAGTCTGGAAGACAAGGGGTATGAGGAGCAGCTGAGTAGCCAGTGGCTACTCAGGAAATGCCTAAGCAGATTAGGTTTTTTTAAAAAAATCACAAAATGTTCTTTCTTTGTAATCTCCATATACTTCCAAATTTTTTCATTGTAATTACTTAAAATTGTGTAATCCACTGGAAGAATTGTAAAATGTTTGGAACTGGATGTATAGTTGTCTTAAAAAAATTGAGGGTTGGATCTAAAAATATTACTTCCTTAAAGGTGTATAATTAGGACAGCTAGACACAAACAAACAAACAAAAGCCTTACAACTCATAATATACACTCTAATAATATAAACTTTACAGGTTTTGTGCATGACGGTTTTTCAGTAAGTGAATATACAGATAGTTAATATAGTCTTTTCAGAGACAAGACTTGTTTGCCTTGATATTTATTTATTTTTTTAGAGAAAATGAGTTTTCCTGCAGACCTGAAATTTTTATATGAGAAGCTGAAATTTTGACACAACAATGCATCCCATCATTAATCCTTTGGAAGCCAAAAGTCAAACAAAAAATAACATTTAATGTTATTTTTTTCTCCCAGTAGGAATTAAAGAATATCTGATATTTAAAAAATGTGAAAGTTCTTTTAATTTTTCATAAAGTGAGTAAATAAACTCCTTTGCTTTTGAAAATTTTGTAATCTTCCATCTAGTTTAATATTATACTTGCAACTCAGTCACTAGTAACCAAATGATATTATATACAGGCATTCACAGCTGAGATGAATGACCTTCAGCAATGTTACATGAATTCATTTATCACCAGCCTGAGAGTAAAAAACTCATAAGTCTTTACACTTTTTAAAAAAATAAAGCATGATACAGAGGTACACTTAAATTCATCATTGTCTGTACTCATATCTTTTGGCGTACAACTGAGCATAATCCATTTAACTGCTTAAGAACATGATCAGGAGATATTTGGCATTTCATTGTCCTTGAGGTCTTTCTGCTGACTTGGACTGCAGTTTCTTTTTCCATAAATAATATTTCCTCACATGAGAGATTCTTAAATAACTGAAACTTTGTTTTGAGGAGAAGGATGTTTATGACTGATGTAGTCATCTGGAACACTTAGCAGCCATGAAGCTCCAAAGATCAAAATAATCTGCCAACATTAAACAACTGAATATCAGTTATACTAACCTGATTCCTCTTTTTTCTTTTTCTTTTCTTTTTTTTTTTTTTTTTTTGCACCTCAAGATTGAGGAGAGTTGAAGCACATGAATCTCCAGAAATACACTTGTGACTTTTAGAAATATTAATAGAATGTTTGCTAGGCAACATGTTATTGTGTTATATCACCTGAGAACTCTGATGTTTTCTCATTAGTCTTGCTAGAGCAACTAAATTAAAAACATCACTTCACCACCACATCTAGAGCATTGCTTGCCGTGCTTCTTCTAAGCAGTGATGGCACTACAGCAGCATTTTAGACACAAGGCAGTATAGTATGCTGAATCAACGCACCTGACAGAGGCAGTGAAAGCTTTTTCTAGCAAAAGCAAGGAAGCCAGGAAGAAGCAGCAGTAAGTTGCCAGGTAAGCATGAAAAATGAGACTGCCTCTTGGAGGAAATGTACAAATGTATAAAAAGTATAAATTTAAACTGTTTTGCCCCATGTTTTAGCTGTTGCCAGCAGTATTCTCAAAGGGAGAATACTGACTCTTCATAGCACAATAAATACTTGTTGCATAGAAAATACATGAAGACATGAAAATAAGTAAGAAAGAAATGAGTGTTACAAATATTTTGAAGGAGAAAGAAGCCACTTTCAATAATCTGTTTTCTCCAAACAAACACAGTATTTCTGTTTGCTGTATAGATTGAACTGCAAGATTACTATGCTACATTGCATCTCTTTATTTAAACTAAACAAACAACCAAAAAAAAAAAAACAACAACAACAAAAAACACCCAGTGTTCCCAGTAGTATTCTTTCTTAAATAATTTCATCAGTTTTATAGCACACACCAAGTTTTCTTCAGTTCCCAAACATTTCTAGTACTTACTGCTCAGTACTGTAGATGTTTCAGGCCAGTTCTACTTCTCCATTGTGACTAATGATACAATTCTATCCACTAAAATCAGTATCTTTCTCATCCCTTCTTTCAGCAAATGACTGATCCACAGTTATTGATTATCCAAAATACTTGTTCCAAGATCTTACCTATCTTTGAATAAGAACTGTAGGGGTTTGAAGGGATATCTGACGATCACCTAGTCCAATCCCTGTGCTAAAGCAGATTCCCTACAGTAGGTTACACAGGAAAGCATCCAGGCAGGTTTTAAATACCTCCAGAGAAGGAGACTCCACAATCTCTCTGAGCATCTTGTTGTAGTAGTCTGTCACCCTCAAAGTAAAGAAGTTTTTTGTCATGTTTATATAGAACTTTCTGTGTTTCAGGTTGTGCATGTTGCCCCTTGTCCTATTGCTGGGCAGCACCAAAAAGAGTCTGGCCTCATCCACTTGATTCCTACACTTTCAATATTTACAAGGAGTGGTAAGATTCCCTCTCAGTCTTCTGTGCTTCAGGGTGAAGAGTCCCATGTTTCTCAACCTCTCTTTATTCAAGAGGTGCTCCAGGCATCTAATCACCCCTTTAGACCTCCACTGGACTCTCTCTACAAGTTCCCTGTCTTTCTTGAACTGAAAAACCCTGAACTGGACATAGTATTCCTGATATGGCCTCATCAAGGCAGAGCAGAGGGAAAAGGTAACCTCCCTTGACCTGCTGACCATGTTTTTTTAATATAACCCAGAATACCCTTGGTCTTCTTGGCCACAAAGACATACTTCTGGCTCTTTCTTATTCTCTAGATGACTATTTATTTTACATTAATAGGATAAAAAACATAAAATGTCTACTTTGTTATTCAGCTTGTCTTTTCTCTTTAATCAAGGTACATATAAGGATACAGAAATCCTTGCTTTATTAAACCTGGTAACTGAACTAAACATATCAACGGTAACATACTTAGATCCAATCCAAATAAAAAGTGTTTATTCCTACCCAAAAATTAAAAACCAAACACGCGACTTTCCATATCAAGTAGAAACATTTTTTTCCTTTAGTACCAAAAGAAAATACTTCAATTGCATTATCAAGTTTTTAATGAAAGAAGTTATGGACACAAAGTGCTAAAGGCAACTTCATAAAATTCTGATGTAGACATCCATCAGAAAAACTGAGGCAGTTCCTGCTCCTTTTAAAATGAATATAGTCCATTTTAACTATCTAATCAAAAGTCTCAAGTCTCACTTTGCTTCAAAAAGACAAACGTGGGTGTACAGTCAATGGATATATAGATATTATAAATACCCAAAAGCTTGGCTAAGTTGTTAAACCAGAGCAAAGAAAAG
>JAOWBP010000001.1:35352581-35375365 GCA_028571105.1 Tragopan temminckii
CTCCCGCCCCCCCCACTTCTATTCAGTCCTATTCTCCAAGTTAAATTCTTTGCAGATATTAGCAATTCCAACTTCGTTGTAAAGGACCTGCCTTGTGAAATTATCAGAGTAAGATGCAATGAAATTCAAAGCAGGAAAATTGGAGATGGGTGAGGAATAGAAAGAAGGAGAAGGCACAGCAACTACAGTGTTGCTTCCTGGATGAAAAATAACCAGGTAACATATTATATAAGAGGATCAGAAAAAATTGACGTTTGTTATGTAGGAATTTAAGCTACCTATACTAGTAATTAGACTACACGTGATATAACTGCAAACATTTCATCACAATGTAATAAATTAATGTTAAAAGTAGCTGACAGCTTTGTTTTGCCTATGTGCTAATGAGAATATTATTATGTCACAGGGACAAAAATTACTTAAATGACAAAAAAGTTTTTAATGGCTACTTCACACAGAAAATGCATAGAAATATTTTTATTTTCTTTCTAAACTTGGAAACACAATGTCATTAGGATAACTTTAAAGCACAGAAACTGCAAATACTAGCTTTAAAAAAAGGCCATTTAATCTGGTCAGAAAAGAAAATAAAATGCAGAATTCCAACACTTTACAGTCAATTAGGGAAAAAAAAAAGATTTGTTTTATGACAATGATTATCCTTATTCTAAGAATTCAGTATAAGAAATAAAGAACTGTAACAGATTCAAATACCTAATCTTCATAGCTTCTGAAATAACTACTCTAAAGTATCTCTTATTGCCTGAAAATGATGCCTATGCTATGAGAGGCAAAAGACATCTTTCTTTGTCAAAGGCTACTGGTGTGTGTGATAATATTTTGGCTGTCCAAAAACCGAATAAAAAAATCAATTAAAATAAAGAGATCATTTCCTATTGAGCTTTGAACCACGTCTCCAGCAATGCCTTCCCTCTACAAAACAAACAAACAAAAATGCAAACAAATATAATATAAACAATTTGCAAATGAAGTTTTCGGTCTATGCCAGTCTCCTTGTCCCTCCAGGATGGCAAGCATCCGGTGAACTGTGTTTCTGTTTCTTTTAACATTCTCACTGAACTTCAGCCATATTTCCTGTGTGCAAGTGTTAGGAGGACAAATGCTTCCTTCTCATGCTAATGCACAATACTCAGAAAGTTATAATTAAGCTTTAAAACTGGTATCTTCTCAAGACTTAGTATCTTTGACATAACAAACTTGGGTTAAAAACCTGTGTAGATGGAGAAGAATCTGTTTTTAAACAAATGTCAGCAATGCCTTAGGAAGTCAAACTGGTGTTGCAGATGGTGATGACTGAAGACTGTAAAAATTGCTGTGCTGGAGTTACAAAAAATACCAGTAGATACAAATAGATTGCATTAAAGTATAAAATACTTGAAAACTAAGATAAAGAAATTAGAAACAAAGGTTGCACTTCAAGCTCTGAAAATATTTTCCTAGCTCAGAATTGGAAGATGATTAACCAACACTTTTTTTTCCAGAAAGATATAATTTTGCAATGCAGAATTTAATATGGCTATTTTATCTAGACACAAGCATCCCAAAACAAACATCTGCAGACTGCTTGTATAAATTCTTCTAGTAATTGGCATGTTGTCAGAACCATAGCAGTTCCCAATAAGAGAGCTGAAACAGGCCCAAAGCAAGTATACATCCTTTTCATAAATACCACAGTCCTAGTCTCGGTTACTCTTTTTACCACAGGAAAAAATATATATAAAAACAGGGAAAAAAAAAAAAGAAATGCCTCTTGAGGTTGTTTATTATTTCACTATTCTGCTTTTACATACTTAATTCCTTTCACTGACTCCAGCTGACATTTTCATAGGCAATGTATATTGAAGCATAGACCTTGACAGTTTCATTGTTCTCAACATATGAGGCAGCAATGTAGCACATAAGATTGAGAGACCAAGGAAGGATCCTAGTGATAAATGTTAACAAAGAAAGTGTGCTGCCCAGGCAAGAACAGGTGCCTACATCATTCATCTATGAAAAGAAGCCACACCTCTATAAGACATCCCTGACAAGCAGTGGCTGGTACATGAAGTTGCACATGTTCCTTACTATGCGTGGTACAGCAACAACATGTGAAAAATGCCAGAGGTTACCTTTCAGACAGTAAAAGCAAGTCCCTTGAGAAATGACTGATGAATGATAATTGCAAGGTGCCAGCAGGCTCTTAAAAACATGCTAAGAAGCTGGAGGCAGTTCACAGAGCTGTCACTGAGAGGTGAACCTAGAACTGTCTGTTTGAAGTGGCCAAACACAAGATTTGGTTAGGACTAGATTCTGAGCTCTTATGTATTCCATCTTTTACAATATAGCTCAGTACCAGTTTCCAGACCTTTCAGGGAGTGTTTATTTTCTCTGTTATCATTTGGGAGAAAAAAAGTGCATGATCAATTTCAGCACTGAACTATGAATCCTGTGTAGCTGAGATCCACTGTATGCCATGATGTCTCAGCGGAGACTACTCTCAAGCTCTCTATACAGTACCACCACTCTAATAGACTTATATCTGGTCCATTATTTTGCTTTTGAACAAAAACTGTTGGGTTTCTATTGAGTTTCTGTGATGGGTAATAATTTTCCTAACCCTTGACTCATTTCTTCTCCTATGTAGAACCATTTTCTTCACTAAGAGGTGGCAACATGATCTAAGTCTTCCCTTGTTGGCAACTGTATTTTACATGTTTTTCTTTAGCACTTGAAGCACACAGACACCAATTTGCTATGAATTTTAAAGACAAAAAATAGTTCTTTAATGCAAAGCAAATTCTAAAAACTATTTACCAAAATATCCATCAATTCATTTATAGTTACTGATGGGATAAATACGTTGCAGAAAGAAGCAAATAAATTTAATATGGTAGTTTTTTTTGATAATGTATATTATTTCACCTTAAGTTACATATTAATGCTGTTTCTATTTATTTTTGAATAAATTATCTCAGCTATGTCGTGCAAAAGAGATGGACACCTAAAATTGTTATATAATTATTATAATTTTTAAGACTGCATCCACTGGACAGCTGCACAGTATTTCATCCTGACTGAAATTTCAGTCATCTCTGTTACATAAAATTTTGACAGACTGTCATCTCTCTGCAAGGACTTTCAAGGTACTGTTAGTTTCGTACTGTGAACAGTTGCACATTGAAGGCTAAAGAAATCAGAACTCTTTTGATGTTAATAAGGAAAAAGCTTGTCATAGAAGTTTGCCAGAATTGTTAATACCTGTCTCTGACCTACCTCAGTGGCTACATTTTTTAAAGGAACTTTTGCACTGTAATATGGTAAGTTAGGTAACTTTTCTGTGGTATATTGAAGTCAATATAGTTGCAAAAAAAATGGAAAAAGGATGTAATGTATTTTTAAAATAATGTAAAAACAAAATATAAAGTTGTAGGACCCCATTCTGCACTTAATCTTGTTTTAAACTACCACTGTCAGTGGGCTTGCATGGATACAGCTGAAGGAAAACTTCCCCTATGCCCACTGCTGAGGCCATGTCTGGAGTTCTGTGTCCTCAGCAGGGCTGCTCAGTTGATTAAAGACATGAAACTTCTAGAAAGAGTCCAGTGGAGGGCCACAAAGATGATGAGGAGCCTGGAGCATCTCCCTTATATGGAAAGCTGGGGCTGTTTGTTCTGGAGAACCACAGACTCACAGAATGCCTTGAGTTGGAAGAGTCTCACAAGGAGTCAAATGCCTGGCTCTACATAGGAACACGCAAAAATCAAACCCCATTTCTAAGAGCATTGTTCAAACACTCCTTGAACTCTGGCAGCATAGGGCCATGCCCACTGCCCTGATGAGCATGTTTCTGTGCCCAACCACCTTCCAGTGAAGAACCTTTTCCCAACATCCAACTTGACCCTTCCCTGACCCAGCTCCCTGCCATTCCCTCTCATCCTGTTGCTATCACCAGCAGAACTCAGCACCTGCCCCATCACTCAGATGAGACTGGGAGGGGATGTCATCAACTCTTAGAAATATCTGAAGGATGAGTGTCAAGAGAATGGATCCAGACTTCTTTAATGTTGTTCAGAGACAGAAAAAGGGCACAAACTGGAACATGGGAAATTTCTATAAACATGAGAAAAACTTCTATATTTTGAGGGTGACCGAGCACTGGAGCAAGCTACCCAGAGAGATTGTGGAATCTCTTTCTCTGGAAATATTCAAAACTCATATAGACTCTTTCCTGGGCAGCCTAGCCTAGGGAACCTGTTTCAGCACAGGGGAGCTGACTAGGAGATCTCCAGAGGGTCTTTCTAAGCCCTCTGATTCTGTAATGTATTGTCCTGCCAAAATAAGAGCCTTTCAAAGGCATCAAGAAAGTATAACAAAAAATGCATCTTGCAGTAAAATACCCTAGTTTATATTTGAAAGTTTTATTTTGTTTTTAATGATTGAAATATAGTATATTATAGTGGAAAGTTGTGGTCATCTTCAACAATGACTATGGATTTGTTCAGATGGAACAACTATTGTCTTATTATCTTCCAGAATTCTGATTTACCCATTTTCAACTGAAACATCTAAATTCCTAATGAAAAAAGTGATATCTTGCTCCTATATTTCAATAACCAATTTCGATACACTGAATCTTGTAGTACACTGGATCAAACTCATGAAGAGAAGTCTAAAATCTGACAGATGGCATCTGCCTGGAGATAAGTATAATAGTTGTTAAAGAGGGAAAAGGAAAGCAAAAGGAAACCAAAGAGATGTACTAAAATATTTTTTTTTTTTTTTCCAAAGCATCAGGATTCACTGCTGAAATCAATGTTCACAAGTTCTGCACTAAAACAGTGGAATTCTTACCAGGGCAGAGCTGAGGTTTCCTTCATGTCTTAAGAAGCCATGGCCCAGCATAAAACACATAGAGTCCCTGAAGACACCCTTAGTGGTGAGGAGGCACTGTTAAGCACTCCATGTACTCTTCGATTAACTTTCTCTTGCAATTCTTCTTGTCAAAGCTTCCTTAGAATATATTACAAATTGTTTTCACAGAAGATACCAATATAATATCAGAGTATTTTCAGTGTGGCTGTTTTTTACCAGCTCTTGGATACTACTTCAATACAGGATGACTGGGCGTTTCAAATACATATATGTGTCTTTACATTCGTATGCTTTTCTGTGTGTATTTCCTTATTTGCTTTTTTGTTGAGAAGTTGGTGTATTTGTGTGTTGATAGAAGAGCACAGTTCAGTTCTTTGTCAGCTCCTATGATTGCTGGAACTGAATGAAACTCATCTGGGAAACAAACCTGAACATTTGCATACATCTGAGTATAAATAACATGTTACAAAACTGATTAATAATCACATTTAGAAGGCTATAATTAACTGTATTTACATTTTTTGTGCCAGTGGGAATGGATAAAATGAATATTTATCATTCCTTCATTGAGTTAATTTGAAAAATGTGCTAACTGAATTCATATTTCATATACGGTATTTTTGCATGCTTTCACACAATTGTTTGCTTTCAAAGAAGAAGCTGTTTCTTCTTTGTTGTGAAGTTCAGATAGATCATATATTACACCTGAAGATTCATCTTGAAATGTGGAAATATCTCTATATTGCCAATACCTGTGAAAACCAATACTTCACATAGGGGATAGGTCAAGCATGTCCCCATTAGCAGGTATAGTGCCTGGCATCTCCAGTTCATATTTAGAAGTAAATAAGAGGCCTTGTAAATGTAATTCTAGTGAAGTATAAATAATACGTGGGCTTTACTTTAAACAGTTTATCCTTACTGGAGCCATTTAAGAGAATCTGATTTATGCTACAGATCTGGCAAAACACTCAGGTGATAACTCTTCCATCCTTGCAAGAACTATGTAATAAAAAACTTTGATAAAGGAAGCACCTTTCATAAGCAAAAGTAATTTGAGAATTACAATCTGGTTTGTATTTCTCTTCCCACAACTGCAGAAGTTTTGCAAACTGCACTGAATAACATCAAACCATAAACATTATTACATGTTGCTTTGCTTTGGATATACCTGCAAAATCAAAATGAAAATAGCAATTTTCATTAGGCTAGATATTCCAAAATGATCAAATATCTACCAAGATCCCAGAGTAGTTGGCTGTGAGTGAATCTGATCTCCTACTGGTAGCAATCATGCAATTTTTAATGGGGCATGTTTTTGTTTAGTTTTGCAGAAGTATAGATTGTGTCTTATCTGCAAGATCAAAGCTGATAATTAGCTGTATTTACTTATTGAAACACAAAAGAAAGCACAACAATGACAGCAGAGTCAGCAAGATCCTAGGCTGCAGCAAATGGAGACTTATCAAATACAACAGCCACTGCCACAGAAACAAATGAAAGAATCTGCTTACCTTTGGAAGGCCTCAGGTATATAGAGATCACTGGCAAAATGCCCTTGCCTCTACTGCCAACCCTCAAATGAAGTCTGGGAAGGGCTGAATCCTGGCTCCACCTCTTCTGGTCACTCAGGTACATTGCATGCACCTGAGCTCTCCTGGGTTGGCCCTGCCTTCCCATCAGGTGCTCAATCACTGGTTCAAGCCATCACTTAGCATTTCCACTACACTGACATGAAGTCATTTCTCATGGCATTAAAAAAAAAAACAACACACACACAAAAAAAAGACAGCACAGAGAAGGTAGTGTTTCTAAGTACAAACCTCTGCACAAGATGTGACAATACAAGTGATTATTTTTGTTTTCTTTTATTTAAACCAGTGTAGCTTCAAAAAAACTATGCAATATATGCTTGGCAATCATATTGTATGATCTGTCAGAATCTGAAGTCAGACTTTAATATCTCCCATAATTTACCAGCAAAGATGCCATATAAATGATGTTATCGGTGAAAGGATTCTGTAAAAGTATTTAAGGACCAGGTATAAAGCAGAGAAGTAATTTTTTCTACTGTATAGTTATGAAAATCTGACTACCTGGTATAATTATCAATTTTATTACAGCAGAATGAAAAATAAAAATCTGTATAACAAAATTCATTCAAAGTTAATGCATTTCAGGTATACTAACAAACTTTTTGTTTTTACTTTTCTTGAACAGTCTTTTGATCAAATTTATTAGCTCAGCAATCAGCAATATGCAATTTCCAGGTCTGTGGATGTTTGGGAAATCAATTTTAGAAGTACACACACAGTATTCATGCCAGAATCCTTTCTGTATTCAGCCAGTGAGGAAGCAGGAGCAATACCACATTATATTTATGACATGACAATTGTATAAATTCACAGAAACAGTAATTTCTTCTAATCCTGAGCAAATGTGGAAAATGTTGCCTATAATTTACTGTCTCTTGGCTTTTTCATGACACTCTGATGAAAATTTGTATAAGTCTTTCCTGATCATTTTGTACAAAATCTTGGGAAACACTTCAACCAGGCACTTGAGCAAAGGTTTATTCATTAAGTATCAGTACTGAAAATAAAACAACTTCAATAATACTAACTAAACAAAACATATTTTCCAGGTTAAGTGGGCAACAAATGGGGAAAAAGTCCTTCACAGAGTCACAGAGTCGCAGAAAAGGTAAGATTAGAAGAAACATCTGGAGATCATCTGGTGCAATAATGGAATGCAAAGCAGGAATGACTAGAGGCTGTGTTTTTTAATATCTCCAGTATGGAGACTTCATAGCCTCTTTGGACAACTTGTTTCAGCACTTGAACCATCTCACCATAACCAGATTTTTCTCGTATTCAGTTCAGCTTTCAATCCACCTTACAGATCAGTAGCCCTACTAGAGATAAACTGCCTCATCTGCTGGTTTGTTTATCCCATTGTAAAATGAAAAAATCAGAATCAGATTGGTTAGACATGTTTTCCCCTTCATAAATCTATGTTGATCATTTTCAATTACCTTCTCTTCTCTCATATATTTCAAAACAGTTTCCTTGGCTTACTCCTTTTGTATATAATTTTATTTTATGCAGGTTATAATGATACATTATTACTGGAAAATAAGAAAATACCTTTCATCACAAAAGCTATTTAGCAAAACAGCTACATAAATAAAGGATCAGAAAAAAATCTCTTTCTGTATAGATTTTTTTTCTAGATCCAATGGAAAAAAAAATGTTGTTTCAATAGATACTAAATACAGATGTAAATACATGCCATATCTAATTAGATCACACCAATATACTTGTAGGAAAGATTGTACACTGCAGAGACATGGAAATTAAGAAAGAGAGAGCCTGATTATTGAGCCAGATCTTGGACTTGCAATATTTGTCACCTCCAGTTCTGAGCTTTGATTATAATTTATGCTCTTTAAATGAGTGATGTACTAATTTGATTAAAATGGAATCAATTAAAATATGTTGGTGTGACATAAAGTGACCAGGGCAAATAAGAAGTCAGAACATTTAAGTGAGATTTTCAGAGAGTGAAATCTTACCTTTTTTCACTACATTACCTACTTCAGCAAAAGACCGCTTACAACAAATTTTGCCTCTCTGAAGAACAAACAAGTTTGTAGTTAAGATGAATACTGTATGTTTTCCCCTAGCAGAGTCTGTTTGTTTCGTGAAGTTGATAAATTCCTTTGACAAAATGTAGAAGATAGTTTGATGGTGAAAACTTTGGCTCTTGTGATGGCATGCAGTTTTTAAACAATTGTGGACACCATTTTGTTAAAACTGTATTGCTCTTTACCTATGTAATTCTGTTGTACTTATTAGGTAAGTGCCAGTTTTGTCAAAATTATCACTGTGTTTGGCAACTCTGAGTCCAAAATATGCTTGAGAGATACCCAAATATTTAGATCTGCAGATGGTACTTTTGCAGTTTCATTCTAGTTAAAGACTTTACAGTAAAGCAATATGCATTATGCATGAGTAACATCTGTCTATTTAATGTCCTTTAGAACATTTAGGAAAGGACACTCCAAACCAGAAATGACTAGATAGTCCTAATCACCCTGATGTATATCCCTGCTGAATTTCATTACCATTTTTATCAATTTAGAATTTTAGTTTCATCAATGTATTGTTAATAAATTAATATGTTCATTAAAACAAACTAAAGTTTCAGTGATAGGATCTGACAGTTAAAATTTGAAATTATTTTCAAAAGAAAATATGTTGACCAGAACTAAATACACAAATGACATTTTGTTACTTACACTAAATATGAACCCATATCAAGAAAATTAAACACTTGATATTTAAACCTGCAAACTTAGATTATCTTTATAGCAGTGTCATTAATGAGATCTTAGGAATTTAAGATTAATACTGCAAACAATTTATGACACAGAACTTTGGAAAGGAAAAATTCAGATGTTTTTCTCACGTCTGACTATCCATTCCTTTGCTATAGTGCAGTTACCAGTAAAGTTAAACCAGCCTCTGGTTCACATCCTGGGCAGGTTAAGAGGTCTTCAGACTTCATTTACCACTAAGATTTCAGACCATCATAAGTCTAAAACACGACTTTATGCTGACATTTTAATGGTCAAAATAAGCCAAGAGTTAACTTACTTTAAACTTCTAAACCTTCTGACCCTTTCTACAGGGCCACAAAACTGAATTTCAGAATGAATTTTTCTAATGTGTCTTTGACTGTGCACATGTGGCAATGTCTAAAACAGCTGCCCATGTTTACTTTATAAGCCTTTCAAAATATTTTCCTTATCTTTTTATTTTGCACAGCCTCTGTGAATCAGGGAAGGTAAGCGAAGAGATTCTCTTTTTCTTACCTTTTATTTGGCTAAGTCAACCTTGAAAGTCACATTATAGATGATCTGTGGGGAAGGAAATCTCACACAAGTTAAACATTCAACTTTTGTCAAGAGAGGGTCTTGGGGCATTTTTTTTATTTTATTTTAATGAATGTGTCAGACACACAAATGTTCACCATACACCAGTTCTTGCCAACAGCAGGTCAAAGAATTAAATCATTGCATTCATGAGACAGAAATATCATCCCTTCCCATTACACAGAGACCCTTCACCTTCTAGCCTTGTAAACTTTTTGACTGGCTTTTTTTCCAGTAAAAGTGCACTAGTTTCTTCATTTCAACATATACAGATAAAAGAAACACTGCAATGTACACAAAACACTGTCAATATCAAAGAAGTTAAGATTTTGACTGTTGAAAAGACAGCAATTCAAATTTCAAGTGATAAACAAAATCCTTATCTTTATTTTTACCTTTCAATAAGCTTGTTTCTTTGTTTCAAGAAAAAAAAAGTTGCGTCGTTCGTAATGTTTTTTATTTATTGAAATGATAACTGCAAATATGATATTGCATATTTTTAATACACACTGGTAAAAGGGAAAGATGCTGTTGAGTACTATCAGGACCTAGGAAGCTAGTATAAAAATGAAGAAAAATTGGAAATCAGTGATCAGTATTTTGCATTCTGTGTCAGTCAGAAAAAATAGAAAATTATACATGATCTGTTTCAGCCAATTGCTGCATAGAAATCAAATATATACATCTGAAACTGAACTACGCAGATCACTCTGAAAGTAATACCGCCTATTTAATTCCATGGAAACTACCACAGATACACAGAGCTCGGTAACAGTATTTGATAGAGCAAACTTTCAGCTATGAAACAGTATTTTCAGCAGACATTACCATTAGCTTTGCATTTTTGCCAGCAATGAACAAGAAACTGCATGCCATGCTTGTAAATACCTGCACCAGCAGAGGCGACTCACTGTTACACAGCTGTTATGATGGCGTCATTGCTGAAACACCTCACTGTGCTCATGTCCGCTGTTTGCTCTCTGCAAATTTTCAGCAAGTGTCAGTGAATGTCAATGAGTGCGATTTTTCCTGCATGGAGGAATTCTGTGAAACATCTTTGCTGTCAAACTTCCTCTCTGCTGTCATCCATCACACAGCAACAAGATGTAATGCAATGTTGTTGGAAAGATTCAATGTCTACTACCATATCCTCAACATCCAGCTCTGAAGTCATGGATGAACAGAATAAAATAAGAGGCATTACTTTCAGAACTGCCCTTGTATTATAGTAATAGGCACTATCATACTTAAACAGATCATTAAGTGATTATATGTTTCTCTAAATTTTTAGGGAAAAGCTTGCGCTTTTTGTGAATTTAAAAAATAATTTGTTAATAATATCCAAAATGAAAACACATTAAAAAAAAAAAAAAAAAAAGACATTGACAAAATAATTATGCATGGATTTTATACTTAACTCCGAGTGACTTGCAAATTTATCTGAAGCTGCTAATTCTTTATCAGTATATTCAATCTACAGTAGCATGAATATTGTCCTGTTTCAATCGAGGCCTTCAAATCACTCCAAATATTACTCTGTAGAAAAAAAAATAATGTCACAGAATCAAAGTATCACAGAGGTTGGACAGGACCAACAGTAGGTTGCACTCATGTCATATGAAGGATATACAGAATTTTTGCTTTCTCTTCTCAAACATCTTTTTTTTTGTCCCTTTCTCCATTTTGAAAGATGACAGTAAGGAGAAATCTGTGATTTCTTCACAGAGGATTACAAAAAATTTGTTATCTCCCAACAGTGTAGTAAATGTTTGAAGAAATTTTTCAGTTGTGTTGTTGTTGATTCCTCTCCTGAAAAAAGACGAGTCCCCTAGCAATGCAGTGAGCTCTAGATGGAGCTGACAGAGCTGACTGCCAGCTTTAAGCCAAAGCAGATTTCTCTTTTCAGAGGTTTACGAGGGTATCTTTACTTTTGTCTGTTCACCATGGTGGACTTGACGTAGTGGAAGCACAAGAACAAACTTACAGTTCTGTATTCATCAGTTCAAAAATCTATTGACATACAGTAAAACTGTCCTTTAATATGAATACCAATGGAAGTTCCAGTATGTTGATCAAGCTCCAAGGGTTCTTAGAAAATAGTGATTAGGAAATTCTCACTTGGTCCAATAACAGACCCCTGTAAAAAATCTTGAGAAAAAAAAAAAAAGATGAATTGTGTGTTATTACTAGCTACCTATCTGCCATGAAAGAGACACCTTCTATTCACAGAAAATTTTTTTAAATAACTATTCAGCAAGAATCATGATGATGTCAAATAGGTACTGAAATGCTTTTCAGATTCTAAACAGCAATTATTGAGTACCAATCAAGGTAGGAAACAGCACAGCAACTCTCCAACACACGTGAGAATGAGCAGTATTTCCCATTCAGCTCCTCCCTATTCAGCACTTGGGGAGGAATTTTTTCATGTACCAGTGCAGGCAGCAGACTGACAGTCTGGATAACAATTTGGCAGAAAAGGACTTGACGAGTGGACACTAAGTGGAACAAGAACCAGAAAAGAGCCCTTATGTCAAGGAAAGTCAAGAGCACACTTGTATGTATTAGGAAAAGTCTTGCCAGCAAATCAATGAAGACGATCCTTTCTTTCTGCTCAATGCTGATGAGGTCACAACAGGAGTGCTGGGTCCAGTTCTGGACTCCCCAGTATGAGCAACATAGCCATACCAAACAGGGTTCAGTGAAGGGCCGCAAAGATGATTAAAGCACTTGAAGCAGAGGCTGGGAGGGCTTGGGCTGTCCAGTCTGGATAAGAGAAATTGCAGTGTAACTTGTTCATGTTTATATTTGCTGGATGGGAGCTAAGAAGGTGGAGCTACATCTCAGTGTCATCCAGTGAATGGCTAAAAGGCAGAGGGTAAAATAGGCATTAAGAAAGATCCATTTAAGCATAAGACTTTTTTTTTATGGTGAGGCTGATCAAGAACTGTAACAGGTTGCATGAAGACATTGTGGAGAGTTTGCAGTGGAAAAACTTAAAACCTGACTGAACTGAACACGGCTCTAAGCAATCTGCTCTAGATACACTTCCTTTAATATACAGGCATTTGAAATAGATGATCTCTAAGGGCCCCTCTCAATCTCAACTATTTTGTGATTCTGTGACGTAACTAATTTATCTCATTTCAGAGATGTACACGGTTTTGGTAGGACAATATTTGTGCTGCACAATTTCGTGGAAATTGGAATGGCACATTTATTTAAGTCAAACCATGAAAAATTTTCTAAATCTCTATGACAGAAAATTTTTGCTTTTGATTGAGAATGCTCTAGGAATCAACAGTTTCTGAAGATGAAATGATTTTAAAACTGTAGCCTTTAGCACAATGATTATCTTATATTTAAAATGTCAAATAGGGAATAGAAATGCTTTTCAGTATTCTATAGAGCAAACTCAATTGTCAGTGTAGCTAAGACATGCGCAGTACATTAGTGAACCAAAGCCTGTTATTAACAATAGCCCAATGAGAAGAGGAAGAAGCTTCTTAGAAAGCAACGGTTTTCTAATTCTGGATTTATTATTATTTTTTTATTTGCTCAAAACTTCATTTGCAATAAATACAGAACAGAAATAGCAATGGTAGCAGCAGTCCAAGATTCTCCTCAATGCTATTTGCACCTGCATCAATTTAGGACACCAAAATTTTACTTCCTCTGAAATATTCACAAATCTGTTACCCTTTTCCAAAAAAAATTACATCACAGGTTTACCAGACCTGCTTAATTAATCCTCATATTATCTCCAATGAGAATGTTTGAAGGTAAAATGTTGTGCATGGGTTACTCATGTTACGTTAGCAAGTTCTTTAGAGATACACATAAATAAGTAGAATGGTAAGAATAAATAGAGATGTTAACTTTACACATGGTTGTTTACATCCTCAGCCTGATTGAGTCTCTTCCTCTGTGGTTTTGAGATCTTAAGCCATTCAAGTTCAACTTCACCTTGAAAAGTGAGAAGGGCCCCATAAGTGAGAGTAAAAAGGCAAGAAGGCTTCACAGTGACTGAGAATAAGGGGGTGAAGGGGAATAGTTAGAGATAGTTTATAGAAGCAAGAATGTAGAGCTTGTTAGAAAATAAGAGATGGCAGACACTGGGTCTGGGATAGTGAGGGGGATGAAGGCCATAAAGATAAGGGTTTGAGAACAGCCCGAGGACATTTGGCAGGGAGGTGATTAGATGTCCACAGGGCAAGAAAAAAACAGTTTGGGGGATGCCTCCCCAAAAGGTCAGAAGTTTACAGCGAGAAAGGTCAGAAGCCTTCGCAAGGAAGACAAGACTTCATCCCACGACCTACTACACACGCGCAAGAGGGGAGGGTCTGCATGCTAATAAACTTTCGGAGGTGTAATGAATATGTATCCGA
The DNA here is from genome assembly GCA_028571105.1 of Tragopan temminckii. NCBI lineage: Eukaryota > Metazoa > Chordata > Aves > Galliformes > Phasianidae > Tragopan > Tragopan temminckii. The sequence goes on from JAOWBP010000001.1 coordinate 35,366,781, forward strand.
ATTCCAGGAAAACTATTGATTATGTATTAGTTTGGCCTATATCTGTGGCATGATTTTTCCAGATGGTGTGCAAGTTAGGAAGAGTGATCCCCCTTGCACCCAGTGTATGCACAGCACTGATTTAATCATACCTGCTTTTATAACTACTTTGTGGTTATAGAGTTTGATTCCGCACATTACTATAAGAGTGCAGTGAGAACTGATGAGTGAACCTTCCCTGTGCCATTGCAACAGCACTCAGAACAGATAGATGTAGATATGAGTGCAAAATGGAGCTGAAAAGAAAGTACCAGATTACAGGAAGGAGGCACATGCTTTGGAAAACAGGCACAAATTCTAGCTGTCTAGTGAAGGTTTCTTGCACAATTTGGAAAGTTTAAGGGTGATTTATTCTCCCTACCTTGTAAGTAATGCTGAGATGAACTTTTTCTTGTGTGTCATATATTACAGTCTGTGTCAGAATATTTCTATCAGTCATCACAGATATCAAGAGCAAAGACTGAGCAAACATCTCACTGAAACATCATAGAGAACTCAAAATATTAGTGTAATGTGTTTATTAATTTATTACTGTGAAGTTGTCTTCAGGTTATAAGAAACCGATAAAATCTAATGTACTAGGACTGCTTTGAAAGCAAAGCTTCCTATTTTATTATGTTGACCCACAATATCAGACGCAGATGGTGGTGGTGTGGTAGCAGAGGTTGAACCTTCCCGTCAATGTTCTACTTCATATTGTTGCTGCTTGACAGATGGCAGCAGAGCAGTAGTCTGACAAAATGGTGTCTGATATGGAAGAACATATCAAGCAAAGGTGTGTCATTAAATCTCTCCACGAAGAAAACACTGCACCCATTGGCATTCATTGATGCTTGCTGAACATTTATGGAGACCAAACAGCAGATGTGAGAATAGTGAGGCAGCGGGTAGTGTGTTTTAGCAGTGGTAACACCATCAGTGGATCACCTCCACTGGGGCAGATTTTTACAGGCACAGCATGAACGCTCTTGTTCATCACAAGTGAAAATGCATAACTAATGCTGTTGACTGTGTTGAAAAATAGTGCTTTGCAGAAGCAACTTTGAAAAGTTTCTCTGTCAAATAGTTTTATTGCGCTCTTTGTATCTGTTGTGGTTCCCATGTATATAAATAGCAGGCATTATTTTTGGAGCAACTTACATATTTTTATTAGCTATGTTATTAAAATTCCATGCAAAATTTATTTCTTTTTGGTTTTGTTTTGCTATCTTGAAGAATGAAGACTTATTTTTAAAAAATAAAAGAGATCAATTTGTAAAGCAGCAGATAATTTTTGCCAATTCTATTGAGATTATATCGGCATGTTCAGTTTATAGTAGTTTTCTTCTGCAGATACATTTGCCCCCAGCGTATACATTCTCAGAAGAGGAGGCTCACTCAATTATTTAATATCTGATGGTGAGCCATCTGAACATAATGATTTTTTGCTTGAGCAGTGCCTCAGCAATGAGAATTTATTTTTGCTGCTAAAGCCCTGGTGACTTCAAGGCACTTAGGTCAATGAATGCTTTGAAATTGTTATTTTCTTGCTCACTTTAGGCTTTATTTTTATTTACAAAAATAAGTTCGAATGGACTAAGAATTGGGGAGGTATTGGAATAGTGAATGTACTCTTGTCTTTATTTTTCTGTCTTTATCTTGAAGCAGACATTTCTGTTTTTCCTTTGCATTTTCTCTTGCCAAACATCCCAGCAGGGTCTTGCTTCCTCACTTTTTGCTACCAAGCAAATGATTATGTGTTAGCTTTGGACAACATAAAGAATACTATCTAAATACAACTAATGTGATACCAGAAGAAAGAAGGGAACACAGTGTTGATCAAATCTGCAAGATGCCTTGATCAAAGAACATATTACTACTGATTTTGCCTTCTTTCAAACTTACTATTTTACTTCAAAACTCCTGTTCTATCCTACTTACTAGTGCAGTACTAAAGTACCTTTCAGCATTCAGTCCTTACTGGAACATTTTAATTTTTTTTCTGAGAAAGACTAAATTCCTCTACTGTGCAACATCATCTTAAAAAAGAGTAAATAGTGATGGGCAGTAGGGATTTATCAATTTTGCATTTAATCTGTAACTGAAGACTAATGACAAAGCATTCATTCATCTCAAATAATAAACTAACAATATTAAATTCAGATAAAGAACCAGTGCATATGGGAACTTCTCTCAATCCACTGTGGATCTGATTCCACTTCACTGCACAGTTAAGTGAATAAATTGAGGTGGATACAGGAGAGGGAAAATGAGCTCTAGTCTCTCCACTTCAGAGACTTTGCTTTTATCTGTTTTTCAATCCTCTGGTTCCTAACCTAAAGGTTTTATCTTTACCTACTCATTTCAGTCTTTCCCTTCATAGTCTATTATACAACATTTCCTGACACCTGATCGCTGAAGGAACTCATTAAAGATATTGAAATCTCCATTGTCACTTTGAATACTGTCTATTGCCCTGACTCTGAAACTTTCAGACTAAAGTAAAATGAGATTTCATTAACCCTTATTTATGCTATCAGTAAGAGAGTAATAACCAAACCAAAAGAAATATTTTTTTTTCAAGAGAGGTAAAATGTTGAAAATCATATTGATAATCTTACATTTTATGTTGAGGGGTTTATATAAATTAATTACGCAAACATTACTTACTTGCTATTTATAAGGTAGAAAAATATAAGGTACCAGTACTGAGAACTATAAAAAGCTGTGTACATATAGATATTTGAGTTTTACAGCTTTTGCTTTTCATGTATACAAATGTAATATTTGAACTCAAGTTACCTTTTCCTTCAGTATCTGTCAAAGTTTTCAAAACTATTATTCCAGATTCACGTTCAGAATTAAAATTCATTTATTCTAGCTAGTAAAAATGTCTACATGACATTCCTTAAAGGATACTTTCTCACAAGTTTGACTTCTATTAATGAAAAATATAAAAATGTTTGCACAAATACAAAGCAGTAAGCACATTTCATCTCTACTTGAACAAAATGGAAATACATAAACAATCTTGCAGATGCCCAACATGCGGTTCATTGATTCACTGTATCCCTTTTCAAAAAAAGGGAACTAGTTTAACTGAGCTATATACTGGTATATGAAGTTTGCATTCAGGACATTAGCCAAGGTGAAAAGCAAGGGTCACAAAATGTGTTTTCAGCCCCTGCAGCAGCTCCAGTTGAATAACCAGCTTAGGTGATAAATTCAAAATGGCAGACTTCATATAGCAAAGCTTTATGTCACTTATGATCCAGATTACTCAGATTTAAAGTGACAATACAAGATCTGGGAGATAATAAAACTGACAAAAGGCATTAGTGAAACACACAAAAAGCATCAACTTTAGTGACTTATTTCTCTTCTACAGAATCAATGGGCAAACTCCCACTAAATTTAAAAGCGGAAAGAACCCTTAATGATTTAAGTTAAACGTTACTGAAGATGGAAAAACAGAGTGATAAAGTGCCTTTCACAATTCTCTTTCCTGCACAACCAAATTCTGTATTATTCCATTCCTCACACTATTAAAAAAAAAAAAAAAAAAAAAAAAAAAAGCTTACAGAAATGAATATTTTGATCAGAGCTAATTAAATTCATATTTCCATCAAAGAAAAGCTATTCATAGAATTGATATTTCTTCTGAATGTTTCCAAGAGAAAAAAAAAAAAAAAAATTAAATACCCCCTCCTTTATTTCATCATATTTAAGCCTTCTTTCTCTTTCACAACTAAGTTCTTGTGCTGAGTTATCATGGAGAAAACAAATTCTATGGAAATGGTTCAAACTTACACAATATTTTTCCCAACAGTTATGGTTTTCTACTTAAAATAAAAAGAAAGCAAGCTGGATGGTGGTAGAGCTGGGGAAGGGAAGGGCAGAAATATGACAATTGATTTTGAATCCATTTGCTTATTCTCATAAGGAAAAAATCAGGAGGAAAATAATACTGAATATAATCATTTCTACTTATGAAGGTTTGTTAAATATATTTGATATGCAAGTTCAGAAACTGGCATTTGTTATGCAGTTTGAAGTAAGGACATGAAACTCTACTGACTTAATCTAAATCTTTACATATCACTGACATTTGCAGACATTTTTTCTTAAAGTTCAGTGACAATTTTGTCACATTTATGCACACTAAATTCTTCCTGGATTATCATTCTAGAGATATTTATCTATCTTACTAGTGAACAGTAAATGAAATAAATATTGTTAGAAAAATGAAAATGGGAAAATGTTACCACATAAAGAGTTGGATATGTATATATTAACGGGCCTGGATGTGTTTGTCAACTTTAAATTAACAAAATATTTATGAACAGAACTTGTTTGATTTTTCTGTGCATTTTAAACAAGCTTTCTTCTTTAAAAAAAGAACAATCTGTCTGTCATGAAATAAAAGATTACCAGTGCCTAACTCTGAGGAAAAAATTTCTTCCTAACATCCAAACTTAATTTCCCCTCCTTTAAGTGTAAAACGATTTCCACTTCTCCTATCTGTATCTGCTCACATAAAAAGACCTCCTCTATCATTTTCATGAGGCCCCTTTAACTACTTAAAGAACACCATGAGGTCTCCCTGCAAGCCTTCTCTTCTCCAGGCTGAATGAGCCCAGTTGCCTCAGCCCTTCTTCACAGGAGAGGTGCTCTGGCTGTCTGAATATATTCATGCCCTTCCTTTGGACCTGCTACAACAGTTCCACGCCATTCATATGCTTGAGGCCCCAGACCTGAACACAGAACTCCAAGAATTTATCCACAGGACTGTTCTCAATGAGTTCTTCTTGCAGTCTGTACACATACATGGGACTGCTCCAACCCAAGTACAGCATCTTATACTTAGAGTTGCTGAACCTCATGGATCATGTGGACCCAATGCTCAAGTTGTCCAGGTCCCTCTGGATGGTATAACCTCCTTCTGTTGTGTCAGCTGCGCCACTCAGCTTGGTGTCACCTGCAAAGTTGCTGAGGGTTTGCTCAATCCCATCATCTGTCATTGAAAAGATGCTGAAGATCACAAATCCAAGACTGAGCCCTGAAGGACACGATTTGTCATCATCCTCCTGCTGGACATAAAGCCACTGACTGCAGATTTCTGGCTGTGGCCATCAATTCCTTATCCACCAAATAATGCACCCTTCAAATCTGTACCTCCTCAGTTTAGAGATAAGGATCACTTTAGAGATAAAGATGTAGTATAGGAAGAGCTTTACAGAAGTCCACAAAGATTACATCAATCTTTCCTTTTTGATTTATGCAGTCAGTATGGAAGGCCATCAGTCTGGCCAAGCTCAGTCAATCCTTGGTGAAGCCACGCTAGCTGTCTCAGATATCCTAATTGTCTTGCACACTCCTTTGTTGTTTCCAGGGGAATCTATTCCATGATCTTTCCAAGTACAAAAGTGAGGCTTACCAATCTATAGTTTCCTGAAATTTTCTTTCTACTTAAATACTTCTTTTTACATTCTTTTTAAAAATTGGAGTGATGTTTCCCTTTTCCCAATCACCAGGGACTTCACTTGACAGCCATGACTTTTCAAATATGATGGAGAATGGCTTAGCAACCACATCAGCCAATTCATTCAGGACTCTGGGATGCATGTCATCTGACCCCATAGACTTGTACACATTCAGGTCCATTGGGTGGTCTTAAACCTTCACTTCACCTACAGTAGAAGCAATATTTTGTCCTCACCTAGAGGTTCAGGGATGTGAGAGACGTAAGAAATCTCACTGCCAATGAAGACTTGAAGACTGAAGAAGTTACTAAGTACCTCAACCTACCCCATGTCTACTGTTACCAGTTCACTTTTCTCATTTACAGAGAAAAGTGGTACACTCTTGTTCTCTGTACACTCTTGTTTTCTGTACCTATAGTCAACTTTTATACAAATTATCAATAGGTACATGCACCAGAATTTTTTTTTAATTTTCATTTTCTAATTGAAACATAAATCAAAATCATTGTTATCCCTTTGGTTTTGGTTTGTTTGTTCATTTGTTTATTTGTTTTCTTGTTCTGTGGGTCATTATAAGCATTTTCACTGCCTTCATTCAACATGCATTTCTCTGGTCATCATGAATGACAGAATACTGCAGAAAATATAACATTTGTCATATATAAAATGAGGAATTAACCATAGCCTTAACCATTTGTAAGGTTATGAAACAATACTATATTAACTCTTAAAAAACTGAAACTCAGGCCTGTAGGTTGGCACAGATATGTAATTAAAAGATGTCTGACTGCTAAACTTTTCTGTTGCTAATCCAATCTCTTCAGTGCAGTGATTTTAGAGTTAGTATATTGTAACAAATTCTAGAAGGGCTTTTTTCTCCTCCTTGAGAGTCCTCTCCTCATTACCCGTGAAGGTGATTCAGGATACTCTCTCTGATACTAAGATGTTCTTTCTTCTTCTCAGAAGCCTGCAAATCTATAGCAAATTCATTTTTGTAACATTTAATGCAAAACTTCTTCCTGAGCACATTGTTTTGATCTTAGAGAAATATATTTTCTCCCAGCCCCAACTATCAGTGAACATAAAGCAGTGATCACAAGGCATCCAGACAGCCTTCTTCCTTAAACATTGTCTCCCTTCTAGGAAGTGTACAAATGTGCAGATATATGTGTGTTTGTACTTTATAACTAGTAGTTGATTGTTTTACCATCTATCCTTAGAAGCAATATCTTAATCTCCAGTGAAAAATAACTTTTAATTATAAAAGCTTCGATGTAAAAAATAGGAAAGTCTTTGACTAAATCCTTAAAGATGAATTTTCAAAATTTAAGAAAAACAAAATCAAATTTAGAAATCAACTTATTTAATCCTTTCTAATTATAGAAGGACTAGTACTATTTTAGGTGAAAGTTAAATTTCTCACAGGTTACACAAAAAATCTGGGATTCTTACAGAAAATCTTGCAGTAAATCTTCTGAAAACAATCAAGGATTAATGCTGGCAACACATATGTTGGCACTACAAAGTACTGTGGAGACACTTTAGCCACCTTAAATTTCTGGAGAACACTTAAACTAGTTTACCTGGCGACCCTTGCTGCCATATCTGCCAACACTACTTATAGTGACAAACTAACTGATGAGATTTTTTGAGGCTTCTGCATTTTAGACACAAGAACAGCACAGTTATTTGGAGAAATTTTAAAGAGGGACTCCTTGTTCGGTGTTGTTCAGGTGAGCTGACTGAGTACATAATCAGGAAGCACTTAAACTTCACTTGCAAATATAAATGCCCATTATGTTTTCAGTTTGACTGCTTCTTAAGGTGAGCTGCTACTGACATGAGTAACAGTTATCTTCAGAATGTTTCTAGAAGGGCAGAGTAGGCAGAGTGTTCTTACAATAGTCTATTATTCCAAACTCTTTGAACTGTTGTCCATGTCAGAGAAGTCTAAATTCCTGTTAAGTGATCTTTTTATGTGTGTATTGAAATCTAGACCAAAACACATAGCCACTCCAGTAACTGTCCTGAGCAGTTTCCAAATGAGCGCAAGGGAGATAATTAACTCATTTTTCTTTTTCTGGACCTTGGAAGATCACTGTTAAATTTTTCTTCCCTGTAAAATATGTCTAAACTTCAAAATCAAGATTTGAGGTTAAAATGTGACCACAATATGTAATAACTGAAATGTTCCCTGAAAAAAAAAAAAAAAAAAAAAGTCTAACTGCCCTCTGCTTTCACCATGATTGCCTTGTTGATTATATCACTGGCAGAAAGAGGTGACATTTATAGCATGGGACAAGTAAGAGGGAAATGAAAGAAAGTGGCCATGGGACACACCATTATGCCTTGTTTGTGGAGTCCAAGAAGAGCACACACTCGTTCTCTACGTAAATGTACCTTAGTCCAAAACAGATGACCTTAGAGAAAAAGATTTTCAGTTCTGCTTCTGTGCGCTCTACAGATATAGGTAAACCTTAGATAAACAGAAAACAGACAAGGAACATGCCCAGTTACATGGAGAGAAAAGTGGTAAAAACCATGGGGCATTCCTCTGGAACAGTTCAAGCAAACAGGACTCTGGGACTTGTAAATACATGTTCCATAAATGTGGACCGTGGTTACAAAATCTACTTAATTCAAGTGAACATAACAGAAATCTTTCTCAAAATATTTTCACCTGTCATATCTGAATTTGATTTCCAATTATTATTAACATAATTTAGACAAAAACAAACAAACAAACACCACCAACAAAAAACCTCAAGTCATTTTTCCTCATGTGGTCAACAAGTCACTTTTGCAATGCTGAAATCACTTATTATTGCCACATAGAGCATGTAAATTCAAGTTCCCCAAGGGTACATTCTATTTCCCCGAAATATGACAAGTACCATGGAAACAGGAGAAGTTATTAGGAGATGCGTGAACACTGCTGTTCAATGAACTCGAGCTTTGCTTTACTTAAGTACAAAGCTTTCACACCACAACATTTTCTTTGTCTTATCCTTAGTTTTTTTTTGTTTTTTTTTTTCCTCTCTCAAGTTCTGTCACTGCTTTTCTTTTTCTTTTTGTTTTTGTTTT
>JAOWBP010000001.1:35383724-35397366 GCA_028571105.1 Tragopan temminckii
GGCCCCATCCAACCTGGCCTTTATGAATTAGTTTCTAAAAGCATAAACCTATCTGACTATCTTAAATGTATACAATTAGATAGTTCAGTTAAGCAACTTAAAGTTTTTCCAGATGCCTGGTCTTCTATTTAGTTCACTGTATTGGGTTATACCTAAACAAGGAAACAGATTATTGGAAACAACACTGAACTCTACTATCTTGAAAGAATTAACACATTCTCTGTTATGCGCATCAGAATTCATTATTATAGCATATAATTTAATGATTTTATGATCAGTTGTTTAGCTGTCTCTAAAACAGAAGTATTTCCTTTTGTACTTTTCCTATTTTTTGAACACTAATAATGTTTAAAATTGACTAATGCTCACAGATAATCACATATGCTAATCACCCATCAAATGATATAAGAATCTCAAATTGGTAACAGCTAAATTCTTATGGGGCCTGCCAAGAAGCTCACGACTATTAATATGTAGGAAAAGGAAGTTAAATAATCATATTCATGCAATAGGAAGAAAAGATAAACTCACAGCAGCAGTTAATTAGACATGGGTAAGAGCTAAAACATCCGTGTGCAAAAACAGTAGAAATTTGTTGATGTAAAAAATTCATGAATTCCAAGGAATTAGCTTCTTCCCCTGTGTTCCTAAAAGACTCCTCCACCACAAAATTTTTCTCCTGAAATAAAGTTCTTCTGTGTTGTTAGAGAGATAACCCTATAAATGTAGAACGACTCATTTGTATGCCAAACATACGCAAACAGTAGTTTGATGATGAGTGTAAAATTATCCCATTTATTACCATGTAGTGTTATATGTGAGGCCTAATTAGCTAATTCTGCTGAATATTTCACTGCTGATCTCTCCTTTAAGTACATGACTAAAGCATGAAATTCAATGAGACTGTTTTGTTCAGAGTCAGAGGAGCTACTGAAATCACAAATAACCAAAAAAGCATGCAAGGTTTAGTAAATTTTGTTATTCATTACCTTGTCCTATATATCCCCTTTTTTTCCTTTTTTTTTTTTTCCGTGTTTATTTATTTATTTAATCATCTATCAGATTGTTGTTGTTTTGTGGTGAAAAATCCATTCATAAAAGTAACTATATCAACATATGAACTACTTAGGAAATAATCTCAAAGGCTTTTCAGATAAACCTATAAGTAAACAGAGATTTAAACTGATAGTGGCTTTCCACTGTTACATGCATTCAGTATATTTACCACTAATAAGAAGTTGTTAATATCATTTATTATTATTTTTTTTAATGCTACTTAAACAGCATGTAAAGAGAACTATGGAGAGAAATTGAAGGACAGACATATAATGTTCCTGAGAAGCAAAAAATAAAGCTAGTCTAAGTTTAAATCCTGCGAAAAAATACTACACATGTTTGCCACATGAGCAGGATACATGATTATGGTGGGTGTGAAAGCTATTCTCTATCCTTAATATAGTCATTCCACACTTCACTTGAGCATCTGCTAACATTTTAAATTTTGAAATGGAAGTTTTAGAAATAGTGACCAGGTGGCACCAATATCTCAAAATCTGTGAAGCGGAGATGAATTAATACAGAGATGGAAATTGTAGTACCAAGAGATCTGAGGCACTTTTGTGTTCATTAGAGCTCAGCCAAAATTTTACACTCATGGGAGTTATGTATATGGATAAAAAAAAAAAAAGAGGTGACCTTCATAACCTCCTTAATCCAAAATGATTTTCAGTATGATAATGATTTGGGCAATAGGCAGTGAACATGATACCTCTAAAACAAAAAGCTAGGTGAAGAAATGGCTGTTGCTCTGTGCAAGATGGTGTCAGTCAGCCTGTCTACACAGCAGACAAACTATTGCTACATTCATGAACTGGAATCCTCGGGGACATATTCTAATGCAAGTTTGAACATCTCCAGTAGTCAGGACTTGAAAGCATTCTGCTCTTGTCTAGATCTATATCTGACATGGTTAAATTAACTCTTAATAGTTTACAGCAGTTTTCCCAGCTATAAGATAAGTCAAACATTACTGATCTAATTCAGAATTCTTGGAAAATAGTTAACAGGTTTAAAAACTGAATTTTTCTTGTGTGAGTCTTCAGTTAGTAGAAAGAATATCCACTAAATAGTTATCTGAATTATAAATTGGAAGTCTCTTATTTGAAAATATTCAAAATTTTAACAAAATTTGAACTTTAATTGTATGAATTTGTCTCAATATCTAACATTTCTGAACACCAGAGCATGAGAGCATGATAGGGTTATACATATTGCTGGCAAGAGAAAATACAACTACAACAACGAAAAGCTAATGGTGATCTGAACTAGTTTGAAAGTAGAAGCTTTAGTCATTCAAAATCTACTTTGTGGAAAATATTTATACATAGGAAATACAAAATTAAAAATTTCTAGTAAGTGTTACCAAAGAAGAATGCTTTTAAATGGAGGTTTTTGTTACTTTGGTGATAGAGTTATTATCAATGTGACTATGAATGTATTTCCTATAGTAAAATTAAATTTTTAAGAGAATAATACAGGAAGTTTTTGAATATTTGGTGTTTTTTTAGTGAGAAGTGACTAAATACTTTCTACATCACAGTTCAATTATTTTATTGGTGAGCTTTGCCTCTAGCTTCACATAAGAAGAAGTTTGATGTTGATCAAATCAATTACAGAATAAAACCATACAGAATAAAGTTTGCTTCAATCCTGTCTCTCTTCACCTTATTTTTGTTTGCACAATAACTTTTGAATTGAAGTAATAGTCACATGCTGTGTATCTTGATTTTATCAGTGATTGTTCATTTTGATTTAGATGAAACACGGGCTCTGCTCCTGCTGTTCTCACTGTTAAAACATCTCTTCAAAACAATATTTTTCTCTTGATTGTATAGTGTATGTGGGGCTAGCAGCTTATTCAGATTCATAAATTCTTTCCCAGAAATGCTCTATACTTGAGCTACTTTTCTGATATGAAAGTGAAGGGGGAAAAAAATCATTACCCCTTTTCAAAATACAAAGCATTCCATCTTTCAGCTCTGAAAACAGCTGCATTCATAACTATCTAGATTAAAGCTATGATTTCTACTCAGGCAAAATTACTGATGATTAATGCTGATTAAATGATTATTAAGATGCATTAGTATTATCAAAACTAAGTATAAGCTAAAGACTGCTCTGTCGCACATGTTGTGTGTATCACTTGTCAAATATGAAATTGTAGAGCCAAACAATCTTCAAGCATCTTTCAAAATGACATATGCAATGTGCTCCTTCAAGACATGGCTAGGACAAGAGAAAAGTAGGATATTTTGTTTACAAACTAGAAAATGTTCTGCTTCAGGAAATTAGTGAAGTTTAATGGTAATAATTTTCATACTGAAATGCTAAAATACTGTTGGCAGGTTAGAGAGTTTCTGGTGAACCTAAGAGGTAGGATAGCACCCAGATGCTCTAGAGATTGAGTTTTAATTATATGTTTAGCAAGGTAGAAAAGAAAATTAACAATGGTACTTTAAATGATTATGATTATGACTTTAAGATGTAAATTTTCAGCAAGCACATAGAAACAAGCATTCGAATATGTTTTTAAGAAAGGAGACTAAGCTTTAGTCACATCTAGTATTTAGTTGTAATCATGATGCATCTTACAGAGGAGTAACTATTCTGCAAGTTTTAGATTTTATCTGGAAATTGTTGTGCGAAGAAGCAAAAGACAACACAGTGAAGGAACACATAAGGCTTTCTAGCAAAAATGCAGTAGTGGAAACCTCTTAACTTCTAGCTTGTATCTATCTACTTTTGCATGTGTCTCCACAATTAGCAAAAGAAACCAAAGCCCAATTGCCCACATCTACAAACACTTTTTCACAACTTAAATAAACTCATAATCTCAAAAACTACAAGAGTGGTTTTTTTCTGAGATAATGTGTTTTGGATTTCTTTGATTTTTCCATTTTGAGTGTACTTAGAAACACTTGTTTCTTTCTCAAAAGCAGTAAAGACAGTAGTATAGGATCTTGAAAGTATAACTAAATGTCTCTTCTATACAGAAGAATTCATGTTAAATCTTAGGTAACATAGGCTCGATTTGGTCAGAAATAAGTGCAGTTAAAAGCCTTCGATGACATTGGGTGTAGAGCATATAAATGTCTTCTGGAATTTGGGCTCTACCTTCAATATATCTCAGCTTCCCAGCTGCAAACAGGTATTTTACTACATTGTAAGAATAATCAATAAATGTAAAGCATTCATATACTATCAGAAATGTATATATGAAATAACTGAATTATAGGTTGTACAATTTATTTTTTATTCACTGACTGAAAATTTTATATATTCATCTGACTCCAGGAGAATGGTTCCTTAAAAAAAGGAAAAGCCTACATCATATCCCAAGATTCATGAAAAACTAGCAGTGGTAGGCAATGCTGGCATAGCAACACACAGCTCATCACTTCTGTTGAAGAAGTATTGAATTAATTTATAGCAGTGACTTCAGTGTAAGCAGATCTGGAAATACTCATCACATTCCATTCTCTCTCTTATTTAAAAAAAGAAAAAGAAAAAAAAAAAAAAGAATTATGCTGAATTGTAGCAATTGATCACAGAAAATATCAGTCTAGTATAGTTACCTTTGGACTTTGTAAGTGTGCATAATATTACATTGTCACCATGGTTATGGAGTATTTTTTTACATGGTTCATTTTAAATACACAAATAACATGCAGAGAAAAAGACATAGCACAAAGGAAATTCAGCAATAGAATGTGAAAAGACTGAGTGATACCAAAGATATAAGTGTAATAACATGCAAGATCCAATTACCAACAGCTGGTCTGTATCCGGGCTGGGTTTGTGAAGGAGGTGTGAATGATACAGCCAATACTTTATCACATAGCATTATTTATGAAAGTCACTGAAACCATAACTTCGCATTAGGAAGTATTTGACATAAAAATCTAAGAAGAATTGCAGGGTTTATGTACATAGTTTAGTGATTGTGCACAACATATGTACTATAGAGTCTTTCAAATGAAGGTCTGGCTTTCAGGTATGTTTCCAAGAAGGGAGATTACAGCAATTGTATCCACATGTGATAGTTTCAAACTATGTCCTGTCATTCTGGCTTTCCTCTGAATTTAGGTGGCAGTAGCACAACTGTTGCAGAGTTTGTAGGTTTTTTTTTTACTTTGTGCAATTTCCCCAAATGGAAAAAGAACTTGCAACAAACAAGCTACGCACATTAGTTCTGATTCAATTGCCCCATAATTTCTTGATAACAGTAATTCAAGTAAGAAGCACTTGCAGTCTTTGTGGCTTTGCTGTGTTAACAAGAACTTCTGCAGCTCATTTACTTTCTGGTAGGTTGAATAAATGGTCAATAATGAAATAGAGCAGAAAAGGTTGACCATGGCGCTACGTCAACACCTTTCACAAGAACATGCAATTTCTCATGAATCCTTGTACAAAATATAAAAGGCATGATCTATAAATTATTTGTCTTTTTTCTTTTCCCAAACAGGCTTTGCTTTTGTTTCTCAGAGGTTATATCCTTTCCTAATAACCTAAGTAAAGTATTGTAACAGTTTTTCTCCTTCTGATGAGCTGTTGCTACTATGAAAGTACTATTGCTTTATTTATGGTCTACATATGCAGCTGAAGAGGCCTATTTCCATCAGTGCTATCTTACAGATTTCAGGAATAAGTTCTGGCTGTTTGGAAACCTGAACATTAAGGTAGAGAAGTATATAAAAATTAGCAGATTGAAGGCCCATAAATTTCTTACTCTGGATACTCGATTAAGAACCTTCATAATTTCTCTCAATTGCTCACGTGCCCTGTGAGCTATACAGAATCATGTTGATTGGGTGAAACTGCATGAACAGCTAGTCTACACTCCTGCTCAAAACAAGTGCAGTAAAAGCAATTTCAGGGCTACAACCGGGGAAGTTTTTAGCCGGGGAAGTTACAATGATAAAGACTTCACAACCTCCCTAGCAAGCATAATTCTAGTGCTTTACCATATTTATGGAGAAAGATTTTTCCCTTGTCTCTTGTCTCTCTGATCATTTTTGTGGTTTCTCTAAAAGCTTCTTCCAGTGTGTTCATGCCCCCCTTTCGCTGGAGTGCCCAGCAACAGACATGGTCTTCTAGATGTGTCAAGCAGTGGGGAAGATCATTTCCTGGACCTCCTAGCTACATTTTGCTAATACAGTTGCAGAAGGTGGCTGGACTTTTAGCTCTGAGGGTAGATTGATGAATCACAGAATAGTTCAGGTTGGAAGGGACCTCTGGAGGTCATCTCATCCAACCTCCCTGATCAAGCAGGGATTCCTAGAACAGATGAATCTATCCTTCACGTACTGATCTCTCCTCAAATTGTTAGTCAGTGGACCTTCTGATCCTACTGAATTACATCATCTAGGTCATCAATGAAAATATTAAACAATATAGCTCAGAATCTTTCACTGAAGGACACTGCCTATGGCCAGCCAGTGGTGAGACTTTGTATTGCTAATCACAATCCTTTGAGCCCAATTTTCCAATTGACTTATTGACCACATGTTAGTCAATATCTCACTAATTAGTCTGTAATTATGGCAAATAATGATAAAATTAACATGCTCAACAGGGAGTGTTCTTTCTTTAATCATGAAGGCAGTTATCTCATCAGACAAGGTAACCAGGTTTATGAGGCAAAATTTGTTCGTGTGAAGTCAGTAATGGCTGTTTTGAACAGTCTTCTTGTACTTGTCTGGAAAAAGCTTTAAGGAGTACTCAGATGAGGATGAGACTGACCTATCAGTATTTCCCTGGATTCTCCTCTTTGTCCTCCTTGAACATGGCTATGACGTCTGTGCTGCAACATCTCATCATGATGTAGATACTCATTTGCAGTATATGACTGTAGATTAAGACCATCAATGGAAATTTCAGTGTGAAATAATAACTATGTCCCACATAAATTCTTACTTATAGTAAAAATTTATTCCCATTGCAGCAGTACTGGTTGGAAAAGTTACAGAAGGCACTGACAAAACTAAAAGTTTGTGGTCTTGGACAAAAAAAAAAAAAAAAAAAACAAAAAAAAAAAAAGAAAAAACTGTTAAATGTTAAAAATGTAGACTTTAGAAGTAGGTAGATTGTAATGTTCAAAAACTATGCAGAACAGCAGGATTCTGATCCCTACTGATCACATGAAACGTTAGATGAGTAGAACGTCAATTTTAACACCTTACTCAAAAAGAAAACAAATAGCAATATTTGTTAATATTTCTCTACAACGTTATGATGAACTTATAATACAGTGTGTTCTTAGTTATTTTCTGTACCTTATATTTTACATGATTTTATAAACAAGCAGTAGAGATTTTCAGTGTAGGATTCACAATGTTCTTTTAAGTACTTGATTCAATAGAGTTGTTCTTTTGTTGTTGTTGTTGTTGTTGTTGTTGTTGTTGTTGTTGTTGTTGTTGTTGTTGTTTTTTCTGGTAAATTTAGATTGACTACAGAAAAGTTGCAGGTAAAATCAAACATTTAGTTTGAAATGTGTGCTTTGTTAACATTCTATAATATACAGCTGAGAATGTTTAATGTTTATATATTGCCTAAATCTAATATGCCATAATCATCTCCAGTATTCTTTTATGACCCCAGCTGAGCTGCTGTTAGACAAGAATTAGAGCTTTACCTCTAGAATTTCCACTTTATTTCACATTCACCCTGAATATATGTATTTAGTATTTCTGACTAAGTAATTATCCAAGGGTTCATCATCTATTGCAAAGACTCGTACTGACTTCTTGTTGTGCTCACTGATGTCTTATTAGTGCTAGTGTAGGTAAAGTGCATGCACATCACCTCAACAGCAGTCTATGACTGGGGAGAGTAATAGCTGCATAGATTTTTTTTGTTAATATCACAGTTGCCATAATGGAAAGAAATGAGAAATATAAACATTTATCTATGTGTTTATTACTTATTACTTATCTTCACTATACACAGGAATTATCCCACTGTTTAGATGCTGTCTCTACATACGTTAAAGATGCGCTTTGATCTAATAATTTTAACAGAATTTAAAATTTAAATGCACACTGTGCTTTCTTAGTGATAAAAAATTGTGATCAGTGTTGTTAAAAAAGAGTTACTATTGTATATGCAGTCCAAGAAAAAGAAATAGAAGGGATGAGAAGCACTGTAGTCCTTTTCAAGTTTCATTCTCTTCACTGGGGAATTCTCTGTTATGACGCAGTAGAAATTGCTGCAATGAACCTAGAAAGTCCATCTCTTGAAAAGAAGTCCCTCTCCAAATGACTGGAATCATTTAAACACTCCTTCTGGTCCTTGGAGAATATATTCTAGCACAAGCATTTTCTTTTTTCCTATTAATATTCTGGATATCATATTAAAAAAGAAAACAACAAACTTGAGACCTACTTCTCTGTTGTACTGCTACTCAAGCAAGAAAAATGCAGATCACTGCATCTCTGTGTCAATTGTCCAAACACTGAACTGTTTCTGAGAGATAGTTATTGGCTGTGCTTTGTGTCAAGCTTCACTCACTGGGTATGTAAATGTGGAGGAGGAACATTTAGCTTGTGTGATCTTAGTATACTTAAATTAAATATGTATCAATCTTCTCTGAAATGCTGAGGCTGAAAAACTACTGAGCATGCCCCAAACAAAGCTATACATCTACTCAGACAGCAGCAGATAATATGTACTTTATGGACTAAATTGCCTTCAAAATCCTACATATACCTCCTTGTGGATGAAGAATTGCAGTGATTGGTGTATCTGCCTTCATTTGAACAAACTTTATTGATCAATCCCAAGTGCGTACTTGTATTTATCATATTATGTGACTCCGGTCAACTGTGTCCATACTGGAATGGGGGAAGGAGGAATTGTTCCAGAGCTTATTTAGTATTTTCTCTCTTGCTTTTTGGCTTACTCTGATCTTGAACTGCAATGTAAGGCCCAGTGAAGAACATTACAATCACAAAATCTTGACTGTAGTAGGATCTAGAGCTCTGAAGTAACATCACAGTGTAAACCATTGTTCTTGTACTTCCCTCAACTGTCCCTTATGCACAATAAGTTAAAAAATATCAAGATAGCAAGGTGTCGGTAGGGGAGTGTTTTTACGATATCTATTCCTGTATGGATGTGAAAGGTCTCCTCTGATAGAAGTTTCTAGCAGTAAAAACTCAGTGAAAAGGAGTTCCTCTCTTGTCAGTCCCTTCTATGCAAAAGATCTGTGAAGGAACTGAGACACTATCTTGGTAAAATAAAAAGACAGGAAAAAAAACATGGTTTGTCCATGATTAGTGTGGACAAACCAACAGAATAATGAAAAATTAACTTAGGTTATCACTCTTACTTGAGGAAACCTTAGAAGACAGATGACTGAATATCTGTATTATCCTCTCTTCTTGGATCTAATATAAATTCTGGACACGGACAATCAGATTTATGGCTTGACTAAGTTCTATGATGTTTGAATTCTGGAATCATGACTTGGGCCATTGGCAGCTAGCATTAACAACATATCAAAGACTATGAATTTTTCATTCCAAATTCCCGTGTCTCTCCTATTCCCTGAAATACACTTGATCTGCAGTATGCACCTTAAAGATTAGGACTATTATATTCAAATAAAATAAAATAATAAAATAAAATAAATAACTCTATTATATAAATACAAAGTAAGAAAAAAGATAACTTTATTAAGGTTTGCAGGAGGATGTTCACCAGATGTTCACTGAATTGCAGCGCTCCACTTAGGATCACAGGGATTTTTGGAAATACTCTTTTAAACTAATATATTCATGACCTTTGTATGAGAACTTGCATAGAAGTCTTGCAGCCCATAAAATATGCAGAAAACATGACATTGCTATGAATCCTATGGTTTTCTATAAGTTGTACTTGAAATGTGGGGGAGGTTCCCAGAGGAAAGATTTAACACTCATGGTAGAACCATAGCTCATATCACATTGAGCTAAAAGAATACTTCAGATGTGATTCTGATTTACAGAGCGAAATGGAAAAGTAGTGGGCACAACTTATTAACTTACACTGACTGGTTGATTTCCTGAGTTCACCTCATAAGAGATCTTTTTTTCTGTTTGCTACTCATTAGCTTGTAGACACCAGAAAATTTTCTTCTTACATCTGGAAGACAAATGATGATCTTGGTTATTTAAATTTAGTTTCATTTTATCCACTTTATGTCCTCAATTATATGTGGGTATATTCTCTATGAATGTTCTGAGGTGATATAAATGAAAGCATTTTCATTTTAAAAGAAACATTTTGTGTATGCTTACAAATTGACCTCATTTTTGCACAAATGTAGCAATGATTTAACTGTGTGGATCTTTGTTTGTTTGTTATTTTACTAAGTAAGGAAAGCCAAAGTATTTTCATGAACACATTTGTCAGAAATCAGTAGCCATCTAATCTCCATATGTTCACACAGAGATTTACAGTGATTTAACTAAATCAACACATTTGAGATAAATGGAACATCTAGCCTCTACATAGCCAAAATATCATGGATAGGATTCCTAAAAACAAGTAGGAATAAATTCCTATTACAATCAATTATGCAAGAAAATTTTATGTATCTATTTATGGGACATCCATAACTTTTGAAACTAGGAGATGAGCAATAACATACTTATACTTTCTGAAATGTGAGTAAATAATGCAGCAATAAAATAATAGCATAATAAAAAATACTGTGATTTCCATTTCAGTAATGAAAGCTAAAACAGAGAGAGATTAAGGGCTATCCCCATAAAGAAGTTTTGGCATGTGGCCACCAGAGTGGAACTCAAAACTCTAACTAAACTTCCTATGTGCTTGGAGGAAATCATCCATTCACAAAAAGGATTCGCAGCAGTCAGCATGCTGAACCAGGGATATGGGTGGCTGGAGAATAGGAAATGATAGAGAGAGCACATGGTTTAACTCACACCTCTTTTGACATTCATACATCAGCTGTGTGGACTGCTACACAGTGTGGAAGTATATGATTTAGATCTGTAAAGAAAGTATCTCACCAGGAAAAATAAGCCAGCACTTAGCTCAATTTACTGATGACAGTGCTTAATCTGAGTAATTTAGGCATTTCCAAACTTTACATTAGGATATATATTTTAGTCTTGAATTTGTAGTCCTGAATCTTTCCCTTGAAGTAAGCAACTAAGCTTAGAATAAGATATTTTTCCTTTTATTTTAAAACACGGCCAATTATAAGGATAATTTTCATTAAAGATTTTATTCTCAGGGCCTTCCTCAGAACTAGATAATTCAGTATAGTTTTTCTATTGACCTTAACCATAAACTTAGAGGAGAGGTGCTCTGTGTTAAAATATAGAGACAAGCAACTGGAATGCAGGACTTCTATTTTCCTGGGAGAGCCATAATCACTAGACTACAGGGTAGTCACCCTCTCTCTCTTTTTGTTTCCACAGGTCTGTAATTTTTACTTCATAGTGGAAACATGGCAGTATGTTGGGTAGAGATTTGAGGCCCTATTGCAAAACTTCATCCTTTCTTACATCTGCCAAGGCTTCTTTTCTATATTGCAAGAATATAGAGGGACAAGCTGATTCTTAATGTTTTGCAGCCATATTCAAGCTTGAAGAAAAGTTCTGGCATATATTTATCGTTACTCCTTCTAGATGTGTGGTATAGTACTTGGGATAAGAAAACTTGTTATTTTCTTACAAATTCTATACCTGTATCCATCTTGCTATATTTCTGATGGACAATATAGAAGCATACATACACAGATACACTGATATGTGTTTTTAAATATACATGCATATTATATAAACATATTATGATCAACTGAAAAAAAAAAAAAACACAACTGGTTACAAAGTAAATACTTCTTTAAAGCACTCAATACACATTTACTGATCAACCAAAGCAATACAATGAACAATGGGGCATAAGTCTTTTTTTTTTTTTTTTTGTATCTTTTAGGAAGGCAATACAGTCTTATGGAATCCAGTAGTCTCATATGCAGGCTTAAGAAGAGAGTACTATTAATAGAATCTTTAATTTCAGTTTTCATCATTCTTAACAGCTTTGTGAACTGTTGAGATGAATTCATGTCAGTCAGACCTGTAGGTGTTAAATTAGATGTACTTCCATATGTGTTTATACTTGTGGATGCAAGTGCTAAAAATATTTGTGTACTGCAGTTTTTTTTTTTTTTAAACATCTCTAATTTTCCTTAACTTAAAATGATTCACTTAAAATTGCACTAGGCAAAATAGCAGTCATAATGTTATATGTGCATGTGAATGTCAAGTACATGTGAAACTGTACAGGAATGACCATGCATACTTTTTTCCTGTGGACTGAGCATTCAAATTCCTTTTTAAGACAAATACAATCCATTCTTTTGGCTACAAATAAATGCAAATGAAAGAAATTGCATCTTAAAGAGAATTCACAAAAATACATCTGAATAATCTAGCATAGCATAATACATATTATGAATACATTATTCTATGCTTTTGCAACACAACTGTTTCTTGTGGAGACATGGACTTGTTACTGTTGGTACATCTGTAAAACTATTTGCACAGAGAAACCTTATCTGATGGGTAGTTCAAATGTATTTACAGTATGTTTTTTTCTAACTTTACAGGAATATTCATCTAGCCACACACAAATAACAGAAAACTAATATCTTGGTATTTCTTTTTTACACAGTGTACTTCGCTGTAATTTAAGTTCTGTTCTCTAATGAGGAGGTTTTGATTGACAAAGGGCTTTCTACAGAAGAATGGTAGTATCTGGGTTCCCAAAACTGTTGTCTTTGTCAAAGACAGATGGTAAATCTGTCAGCAGTAGCATTCTGCACAACAGCAGCCCAGATGCTTTTAAGCTTTCTGTGTGAAGCCTCTCCACCCCTCCAGAGCACCAAAGGGCTACATGCCAGAGAAAGGTCCCCAAGGCAATTAGTTGCCTCTGAATTCAACTCCAGCTGTCTGGGAAGTCAAATGAACACAGCTTGTTTGGTCATACACCGTTTAATGTGAAGTCTGTTTTTTTTATAATTAAGGCAGCATTCTATAGATCAGACCAGCTGTGTCCTAACAAAAATAATAATAGTAATAATAATAAAAAGGTGACATTTATTGTTCACAATAGAAAATTTGTCTTACTGTGCATTTTATTTTTTTACTAATGAAAGCTAATAGTGCTAATAATTCCTGTTTTGCAACTTTCCTGCATGTATATTTTTTGCCCTTAGGACCTCATATCCACAATATTTACTGGTTTTTACTTTACTGGTTTCCTGAATGCATCTTTAGTATAACTGGGCCATAATTTAAATTTGATTAAGAAGTAGAAATTGATGCTAGCAATGAAAAAGTTACATAATGATCTCAATTATTAAAGACAGAGTATCTAACTTAATTCTTAAACGTACCAGACCAACTGAAATACAGACTAAGCCATACTCATTTATACGCTACCAGTATTAAACTGTTAGATCTCTACTACACACCATCTTGAAGAAAGTCAGCAAAGGAATGCGTTCTTTCAATAACTACAAATACAAATGACTATAATAATGCATGTCGTGAAAAATGAAAGCTGTTAG
>JAOWBP010000001.1:35398204-35412551 GCA_028571105.1 Tragopan temminckii
CCTGCATGTGGCAGGGAGGTTGGAGATTCATGATCCTTGTGGTCCCTTCCAACCCTGGCCATTCTGTGATTCTGTGTAATATATTAATTTTCCCCAAGTTGAATCTGTTTGCTTGTGACAGTAATTGATAAGTAATCTCCCTGTCTTGATCTATGGGCTATTGATATTGATCCTATTTTCTTCCATCCTGTTGAGGAGGGAACTTGGATAGCCTTGTGGTTGCAGTCCAAAGTCCACCCACCACATAGGTGAAATTTTTGTGCTCTTTCTGTGTTTAAGATTAAGAAACAAATTCTTATTGTGTCTTTCTTGACATCCTGCTTCCTGGTATTTATCTTTTTTAGTTGTCCCATGTGAAGAGAATGCTAAACCATTATACAGAATATTCTGGAAATAATACTATTAGTCCTTATTCTGGTGTTATTGATTCATTATTAATCATTGCATTTCATGCTCTGATTACTCAGGTTAAAAAAAATAAGATTAAATTCTATGTGTTATATTTGTTGCCACTGTGGTTATTTCTGCCTTGTTCCCAAAGGAACAAAAATCTGTTAGAGCAATCTGCATTCTAAGATGCAAAGATTCTTTAATTCAGCCATCTTAGCCAATTAAATTTATATCAAATAACACAATTAGCAATACACCACTAAGGTTTAAGGCAAAGTATTTAAAACTGATGACAACCGTAATTGTTTAATAACTGTAAAGATCTAATTATGCTGCTAAAACAATTACAAATCCTAATACCTGTCCAGATCCTCTTAGCCTTACTTTCCTTTGTGTCAAGCTAGATAAATAATTGAATACCAAAGAACAATCTCTTGTGACGGTAGTGTTTCCTGAACACAAAATTTGTTTTAGAGAACAGCGTTGCTCAAAATAGAAAGGGAATTAATATTGAAAACATCAATGATAGGTTTAATTTAGTAGACAAGTGTGTAATACAAAATCAAAAATGGATGGGATCTTTTTGAATGGTATCTTTTTCATGTTTGTTCCTTAGCTACTTCATCTATGGTTTGTATTGTCAATTGTCTGTGGTTAGCTGAGATAAATGAGGTTGGCTTGTTGCACAGAGCAGCAAGAGCACTGGGAGATCTGTTGGCAATGCCTTCTCAACTATATGGGGAGAAAAGTCCAGGGTAAAGAAGAGGGCAGGTAGGAATGGGGAATGGGTTCAGGAAGGCAACAGCAGCAGCAGAATCTAGGAGACTGCTAAGAAGAGTATCAATTAAATGTATAGCCACAATTCAGAGCTAATGAAAAGAAAGAAACTTTTTCGAGGTATGCAAGGAGAAATGCTGCACTTCAAGATGCCAGTAGAAACAGGATGAAAAGAAATGAAGACTGAACAGACAGACCCTGGGCAGCCTGGTCTAGTATTAAATGTGGAGGTTGGTGGCCCTGCACGTGGCAGGGGGGTTGGAGATTCATGATCCTTGAGGTCTCTTCCAACCCTGTGATTCTGTGATTCTGCGATTCTGTGACAAAGGTGAATACTACAAAAAGTCTTAAAATATGTGAGATTTTGAGGGTGTTCAGTATGGATCTTCAGAAATAGATGAGAGATCTTCACATAGTATGGAAGCTCTGAAACTTCTGAGTTAGAGCTGAATAGGGGTTCCTGCACATTGTGCCAAGCAAATAACCTCAAATAGTTATCTTAGTGCAGGAAGAATAAATAATGTGGCCACATCTAGAGTGACCAAATCTGAGCTTCCCAGCTCAAGACAGAGAACTACTGGAGAGAGTCCAGCAGGGGGACACAAAGATGACTGGAAGCCTGGAGCATCTTCCTTATGAGGAAAGGCTGAGACCTGAGACTGTTCAGCCTTGAGAAGAGAAGACAGAGAGGTTCTTATCAGTATTTATAAATATCAAAAGGTGTAAAGAGGATGGGGCCAGGCTCTCTCCAGTCATGCCCAGCAGCAGAACAAGGGGCAATGGACATAAACTCTAACACAGGAAGTTCCTGAGAAAAAAACTTTTTTACTTTGAGGGTGTCAGAGCACTGGACCAAGCTGTCCAGAGTGGTTGTGGAGTCTCCTTCTCTGGAGATATTCAAAACACACCTTTCCTTTGTAGTTCACTGTAGGAAACCTGCTTTAACAAGGGGTTGGAATGGACGATCTCCAGAGTTCCCTTCCAAGCCCTATGATTCTGTCATTCTGTAATGACTTTGCTTGTATTTTATAGATGTTATCTTTATTATTTCTTCATCAGTAAGTAGGCATTAATATTCATATTCTTGCTGTCTGGCATTCTGTGAGTTACTGGACTGAAGTACCAGAAAAGGTCTTACTGATAGAAAACTTTATAGAGCTTTATCTGTAAACCCAACCATTTGCTTGCTAAACATTCTAACTTATTGCATGAATTCTTTACATTCACCTTTATTCTCTTTATGAAAACAAGAACCTGAGATATAGGCTATGATGTGATTTCACATGATATGATTCAGCCAGTAAACCACCTGCTCTTCCTGTATGGAGTTCTTCTGGCCTCCTAACTGGCAACCAAACACACCTGCAAAACTTTTTAAGTTCCTGGCAAGCACTGAAATTATTTCTTTGTTCAGACTTCTGTCTAGTTCAGCAAACAACAGCAACAACCAACAACAAAAAAGTAAAAAAGACCTTCACAGGTTTTCTTTCTAGTGAGAATATAATGAATTATGAATTTTAGGCTGCATTTATCACATTTTTTTCATTTCTTTCAGTTAAGCATTTAAGCAAACTGATCAGCTGGTTCATTATAAAGCCTTCCATGGAATGCTTTGCCAGCTGTTTCTCATAGTCCCGGATTTTTATTTTTATTATTATTATTTTTTTATTATTTTTTTTTGACTTATGTAATGTGGAGATGAAGAAAAAGGGAAAGGGGGCTGGATTTTTCTCATAGATCTTATATGGTACCAGGTACTTCAGTTAAACTGAGATTCAAGTAAACATTCAAGTTCACCAACCAAACTGTCCGTATATATTAGCAGAAATAGCTAGATGTCTCTAATCTACTTAGGTGTTTCAGGTATTTTAATCTAAATTGTTAGCTTTCAGTTGGGTGTCAGAAGTTGTTCACTGAACCTCTTATTTGTGTGTGTGTGTGTGTGTGCGCGTCTGTGTGTGTGAGCACTGACAGTTTTTCTTCATGAGGCTTTTCTGAATTCAGAGACATGTTTATATACTCAAAGATTCATCTAAACCTCTTCTGAAACTAACACTCACTGATCACACAATGTTCAGATCAAAACAATGACCTCTTGCTCCTTATTTTCCCATTAAATGTCAAATGAAAGCCCTCTGACTTTCAGGGAGGAAGAAACCTAGGTCATATCACCTCCAAGAAATGCACAAGGGTTCACAGGAGCTTGACTTAGATAGTTTGACATAGTGCCTGAATGGAAGCATCCTTCCCAATTGCCTGCTGAATGTGGAACATTGAATAATGAGAAAAGAGCCAGAGAGAACTCTTAGAAAAATCATGGGACTAATATGGGGCTATATGCTCATAAAACATCAATCCTTTTATTTGGATTTAATGTTCAAAAGCTTTCTCTGTTGAATCAACACTTGTTTTTCTTACCCATTCTCTTCATCACTAAAATGGAGATAAGTCTGATTAAAGTATTGAAATACTTTTCTTTTGCCACCGGCATCCCCTGGATTTAAGGCCGCACCGCCAAGGGCTAGCACTTTACATTTGCTAGGGTCACTGCCACACTGACACCAGTATGAGGGAGGAGCAAATGGCGTTTATTAGGGCACAACAACCCTTTAAGTACCCATCCCGCTTCGTCTACACCCCTTAAGCACGCGTCATTCATCACTCACAGAGCGGGGGAGATCCTGTCCTGTCACAACCCGATACCTTGTAAACGCCTACTACAACACCTTTCTTAATTGAAAAATGGTGTAGTTTAAAAAAAAAAAATGTATTTGAAGCCTACTGACATTTTTGGAAATTTCTCTTGTAATGTTTATCTTTACTTTTTATTTAGTTTTTTTTTAATTGATACGTCTTTATATAGGTAGAGCTTTGTTTTTCATTTGTAATCATTTTCATTTCAAAATGAAAAATATCAGTGATTTCAATTCTTGTTGGATTTTTGTATGATTATGCTGTTCTTTAGTTTGTTTGTTTATGTTTCTTATATCCTTGAAAAGGAAACAACTTTGGCATCCGGAGATTTTTCACCACAGGCAATTCTAAATGTTTATTGTGTTCCTCTAGCATCAGTTATTTTTCATTCTGATCTTCCTCCTTTGCCAATAACTTATATTAATTAGCTCTATGACATTTCTTATGTCCATGATAGAGCATCTTATAAACACAAAACACTTTTATCCCAATTATGTGTTCATTCGTACACATCTATGACTCAGTGTCATCTAAAATTTCTGATCAGTAAGTATCTCACTGAAACATTCAGTGATGAAAATCTCATTCTTTCTGATCCCTCTCTACTGCTTGTCTTGAATGCGGGCAGAAAATATGACGTGATTAGGCTTCCATAACCATGCAGAATAAGTTTAGCCTGATGGCTCACTGACAGCACAAGAGTGTGAGTGAACTCTGAATACATGTTTTGAGAGAGTGATGCAAACAACAGAAGGCAGATTAAAGTAGACATATTTTCTGAAAGAAGCACATTGATCTTTCTGTTGTTAGTTTATGTGAATAGCAATATATATGTATGTGAATGATTTTTCAGTATAAGAGACACCCAAATGATAGAGTAGTTAACATAAAAGGTTAATGATATTGCTTGTACCAGTTACTAGGAGAGTAAGAGATAACCTACTTATCAGTCATTCATTGTTGATTTTTTGAGAAAACTGACATTGCTTTGCTATGGAATTACTTGATCAGAAGAACACTGGTTTGCATTAACCATGTATTTAAATTAATTTTTAATTAATATCAGCTTTTCCAATCACTTTTATGAAGGATATTGTAAATCCCTGGAGAAAAGGACAGATTTATTAAACTAGACAAGCATTTTTTTATATTTGAGTGTGTGCTTACTTCAGGATTAACCTAACACAGTGAGAACTATTTGTCCTTCCCCTGAATAGTAGAATGTGAGATTTTAGATTAAAGGAAGACAATCTGAAGGCTAACTGTCTCCAAGTGCAATAGAATAGAGTAGTTCAGCTGAAAGGAATTGTCCAGATCATCTAGAACTGCCTAACAACTTCAGGGACAACCAGAAGTTAAAGCTGATTGTTAAAGAAATTATCCAACTGCCTCTTGAACATGGACAGGCACGGAGAATTAAACACCTAACTAGGAAGCCTGTATCAGTGTTCAGTCAATATTAAGGTAAAGAAGTTTTTCCTGCTATCCAGCCTGAACCCTCCCAATGCATCTTTGTGCCATTCCTTTATGTTCTATCATAGGTTAACAGGGAGATGAGATTGATTGATACTTCCCTCACAATTTTCTCTCCTTGGCAATGAGGTCACCTCTTAGACTTCTTTTCTCCAAACTAGATAAACAGAGTGCCAAACCCTTTTATGAACTTTGTTGTGCTTCTCTGGATGCTTTCAAGTATCTCAACATCTTTTTTATATTGTGAGTCCTGGGCTACACTGAGGCTTCACCAATGCTAAACACAGGGAGAGAAATCTCCTCTTTTGACCAGCTGGCTATGCTGTGTTTATTGCTCCCACAGTTTGCCCTTTTAGTTGCCGTGACACACTGTTGCATTATGCTGAGCCTGGTGTCACCAGCACTTCTACTTTCCCTTTCTACTTCCCTTTCTACTGAGCTGCTCTTCAGCCGTTCGATTCCCCATCTGTGCCTACGCCTAGCATTATCATTATTCCATTCCAGAGGCAGCACTTAGTTTTTTTCTTTGTTGAATTTCATGTCCTTGCCCAATGTTCCAATCCACCTTAATCCATCTGCAAAGAATTTATTTCAAGAGTCAAAAGTGCTTCTTGAACAATTTTGACCAGGACACTATATGCCCAGTTATGCATAGTCTGTTATTCCATAGCGATAGTTATCTGTAAAAAGTGCAAGCTCCATTGTGCTTAGTCTGGCTAATTTAACAGAATTGTTATCTTCTGTTTTAGTGCCTCTTTATTAGGTTGTCTTTAGAGCTGTCTATAATATTTGACAGTATTACTTTGACTCCTAGAATCTTCCAGGTTAGTTTCACCCAAACAAAATCCTGTTTGTACACTCCTTGTACACACACAACACAATGTGAACCCAGAAGTTTGGTACCTGAAGCGCTTAGAGAATCATCAGCTATCAAGAGATTCCTAATGAATAATATTGACTTTTTTTTTTTTCTTAGACCTTTATTCATTATGAAAATTGCTATTTTTTATCATGACAAATTTCTGTGTACATAAATTTATATATAGGAATTCTTTTCACATTGTTGCTTAAGGTTACAGTAAAAAAACATCCTTTCATAAAATACATATTTAATGAACCTATGCTAGAATACTTCTGGTGAATAGGTAATAGGGGGCAGTATTGTACAAACACTTAAACAAGGCTTTCAAGAAATAAATCATCACAATTACATATTTATGTCTGCGCACATCCAATCTTAATTCTGAAATGAAATTGATGGACCACGAACATCTTTCATAGTAAAAATTTTAAAATGAAACAGGACGATAGGAAATATTTAATGCCTATTTTACATCATGAATTATGACATGGAAGCTCATAATACTTGACTTAGATTTCATTAAAATATCTGATAAAAGAAGTATATACTATTCTACTCTTGATAAACCAGGAACACTATTTAATTTTTCCAAAACCATCAAGGAAAATATCAAGAAATTGTAGAGCGACTGCTTGTTATGCATGAATTCGTTTAGTGACAGGCATGCTTGACATCAGAATAGTCTTCTGTTCCCTTTACGTTTCTGAGAACCATACACATAGCTGACCCTGGGGTAACCTGCCTGTGTACCTACAGCATTTTCTTGCAATAATGGTGAGTTCCATTATTCTGTACATTTTTTCCTGCTGTAATTGTTAACGTTATGCAAAAAAGGCAGTTTGTGACCTTCTCTGGTGAGTTCTGCTATAATCTACTTAAAAAATCTACCTAGTTTCGACTTGACCTAATATTAGTAAATACTACTTAGAAGGACAATGCGTAAGTCAGAGGCAGAGTGCATGCTCTTATGACTGCCATAGCAGTCTTATAGTCAAATCCACTTTTGAGCTCAATTTTTGTTCTGTCATTGACTTTGTGGGTGATGATAAGCATTCTCCTGCATTCTCCACCTGAACAATGGAGATGTAATACACTCACTCTTCCTTGATTTCTCTTTTTCTGCCCCATCCTTTTATCATTCTTAACTGATGTCCAAACTTACTTATTTTTCTCTCGTGCCATAAGCTTGGGTATCTATCTCAATAGCTAATTAAAAATGAACAAACAAACAAACAAAAAAACACAGCTCAATTTCTGTCTCCTTGCTCTGTATAAATAACATAAGAAGCATTTGGAAACATTACGAGTTAGTGACAGTTCTGAAGTTGCTATGAAGTAAATCCAATTAATGCAATATCAGTATTTCCAGATGTTAGAAATTCGAATGCATCATTTTTTTTGTATATTGCAAACTAATAAAAATGATAATTTATCCCAACAATCTTTAATACTCACTGAATAGAAATGCAGAATCATTAGCTATGTTCTTAAAATGCCTTCTGTTCTGTGAAACTGCTACAACCTTCTGCTTTTTACTATTACAGCAATGCCAAATGAAATTTTCACTCTAGATGTTATATAGTCATACTGCAAAACCTCTCTGATTTATAGCAGCTAGCTGCTCTCATTAACCTGTTATTCTCCCGAGAACTGTATTTGAAATTTTTTTTATTTTCCAAAAGAAAAAAAGAATTTTGGGAAGATATCTGTGTTATTTTTTACTACATTTTTTTCTTTCTTAGAAAGAGAAAGAGAAATATGACCACTGTATTTATATGTTTTGTTTTGGTTTGCTTTTTTTTTTTGCAATTATTTTCAATTTATTATTATTATTTTTTCCTATAGCTTAAGAGGAATTCATGCAGTTCCTGATGGTTATGATCAGCCACTGATCCACAACAAAAACAAAGAGGGCTTAAGCTACCTGCCCATTTATCTTTAATTCCTCGTATTTGCAGCATTACTGCAAGCTCACATGTTAAAAATATGCTGTGTTGAATACCTCAGCTGCTTCCCAGCTCTTAAAAACCACAAGCCAGGCTCAGATAATTGGTTTCCCAAATAAGTCAAAGAAATGCTTCTGCCTATTTTGGAAATGACCACTTTTTAACCTGTGGCTGAACTTTCAGGCTGAATTTCATTTGCTAAGTCCACCACAGACATGATGAGAAGGCAGTAGCAACGGAGAACAGGGTTTGTTGTTTTACAAGTAGTCCATTAAATGACTAAATCTGATAATACAGTTTCAACAGATAGTGAGTCCTGGAACAGGAGGGGAATTGTAATAGTATTCAGCTCTTAAGAGTACTGTCATGGCACATTGCAAGAGCATGCCCTCAATACATTAACTTTTCTAAAAATGCTGAGCTGTTCACTGCCGTAATACCTGAAAGCCTTCAACATAAAATCAACAACGTGTTCCTTTTGAACCTATGAATTAGGTAATGTCACCTTTTTTACTCTTATAACTGTGTTTTTACTCTTATAACTGTGATTTTTTTCAGTATGTAAATCCTATCAAGCTTTCACAAACCCATAGGTATTCAGATCTGAGTTTTTCATTTGGTCCCAAATCCATTTAAAAGTCTACTAAATACATTCTGAAATTCTGTGATTAAGGATTGATCCTGCAACGTGGTGAATGCTCTGGCTCTAATCCGCTAAATCAGTTAAGCTTCTACATAAACAAAGCAGTATCTTTGAAGTCTCAGAAAAGTTAGACATGCATTTAGGTGGTTTGTTGGATCACACACATAATACTCAGCATTTTGCAGTTGAGCTCTGTGCTATGTATATATATACTCACACATATGTACATACACAGAAGTACGTACATGTATATACAATGAATTTTAAAAATCAGCACTGTAATTTGATTTAATTTTACTCCTAAAGCATTCTCTGAGCACAAAAATTTCTGTTACTCACACACTATTGTAGGTAAATTTATAATAAGATCCAGAAATTTCAGAAACAGTCTGCTAGCACTTGTTCACTTGTCACGCAATAACTCTAGCTAGATCTAAACAAAATGAATGCTGCTTTTGAGAACCTGAATTCAATAAATTTCCTGTGTCTGGATACAGGAAATGAAGTGAGATGACGTTTCTATCAAATCAAGACAATGTGTTGTATAAGGAAGTCCTGAAGAACAAATCAAACCTACTGCAAGAGGACATGCACTGGCCTGCAGTTTACATTCAACAGTGACACACTGAAGTTTTGCAAGTATTTAAATTGCTACATTGCCATATTTATTTAAACAATTTTAAATCATGTACATTTTCTAGCTCCTGCAAGACTAGCTTTACAATGCAATATTGTTCAGTTTTTGTATCATTTATGCCATTAGCTGGTTGTTTTGGGTTTTTTGTTTGTTTGTTTGTTTGTTTTGCTTACAGTGTTTTGCATAGTAAATGTATACAATAAAAGAAACATATTAAGTGAAACAAAGAATTTTTCAACTTTTAAAGGCTTTGTCTGATAACAACAATTTTCTCTTTTCTTTGGAAATTCTCATTATTGCCTATTTGTAATTAGTTAAATATCCATAGTAAGCTTAACATAATATTTATCAACTATTTTGTCCAGATAAATATTTTTTCTTAATTATTTTTTGTATCCACTTCCATTTTCATGCAATTATTTGTTCTGGAAAACAAGCACAGTGTTAACCCACATAGCCTGCTGATTGTGGGAGATTCCGATTTATGCTGCTAGTTCTTTATTAGGCAAATGAGAAACTTGAAAATGGATCTCTCTGTCCCATGTAGCCCATTATATCAAGGGATTATTAAACCAAATCCCATGTAGGCAAGGCAGGCTTCTCTGTATACAGTTATGCAGTAATACAGATATGTTTTCAGACCTCTTCCTGGATTAAAGTCTAGATCCAGTAAAGCCTTATTTGTTTCAAGTCCTACAGGGACCGAGGCATGGTACAAGGTACTGAATAGCTCAGGCAGCCAAGGAGAATAGGGGCTTTGCTAGGGATTTGTCCTGGTTTCCACTGGGATGGAGTGCCAGGTTAAACCTCAACAGATTCAGGTAGAAATATATGCACCTCAGCCTGCATCTACCCATGGAAAACTCACTGCTAATGCACACTCCTGTGTTAGGGAAATTCCAAAGGATGTAAATAAAGAAAGTTGTGCACAGAAGTCACCAAGCATGATTGACAATCCCCACATTAAAAAAAAAAAAAAAAAAAAAAAAGCTGAGAAGAATGAATTTGTTAACTTCAAGAATGAAGTCATTATCTATCAAGATTTACAGTCCTAAATCAAGATCAGATTGTGGGAGCACTAATAAACCATATTGATTCTGATGGTCTTTGCCTGGGTCCTCCATCCAAACCTCAGCTATGTGTATGTGTACGTGTTTCTAGGCCTGTTTCTGAATGGTTTGGACTTCCTGCATTCATCCTGGATGTGACTTGTTGCTTTGCTTTTGCCCTTTTGCCTTGGGAGACTGTAATTAGGACTGTCACCACCTGGCTCTGCTCATCTGGCTTAGACACTGTGGGGCTGTGCCTGGCCTGAATGACCACTACCTACCTGCTTTGCAGCTACTCAGCTTGCCATCCTGCTGCTGACTGACATTCACATTCTGAACGCCACCATCTTGTTGCTGTCACATATTCAGAAAGACAAAAGATAGTAAATAGTCTGCTGCCCAGTACCTGAGCAGCACTGGAGTGAGTAGTTTTAGTCTGCCATTGGACCTTTTGCACTCTGAAACAGTGTCTTAAATTTTTAATGGTGAATGCTGCACCCTCCTGGAATTACAGGGAATTTTAATCTCTGCAATTGGACTGGGCTTTGCATTTTCCCATTTCACACAAAGTTCATAAAATAATGTCATGGAATCTGTAGTTTGAGAAATTGAATTGATTTACCTGCTGTGAAACTAGAAGTTTATATCCTGTAGTTAACAAGATGAACCATTTATAACTCATTATTACTAATTAAATCTATTTCTTTCGTCATG
This sequence comes from Tragopan temminckii, assembly GCA_028571105.1. Taxonomy (NCBI): domain Eukaryota; kingdom Metazoa; phylum Chordata; class Aves; order Galliformes; family Phasianidae; genus Tragopan; species Tragopan temminckii. The sequence goes on from JAOWBP010000001.1 coordinate 35,409,390, forward strand.
GTTTTACTCTTACGCAGATGTCATGGGGGCAATTATAGTACAGTGGCCAGAAGTTGAGAATTATACTACCCTCTGATATATATTCTAAATTTGTATTGTTGAACAAAATGATTATGACAAGTGGATAGTGATTTCTGTTCCAGGATTTCTGTTCTAGAACATGTACTGAGTACATACTGACATGATCAAAGTTATGGTCTGGATAAACCTGGGATACTCCACAAAATGAGAAGCAGCCACTAACCCTAATTGCAGGATGAGTCAGATCCTAGCTGGCAGACTGGCCCCTACATGTAGGAGTTCCATTTTGTACTCAGTCTTCTGCACTGTGCTCAGCATTTGTTCATGTGTGAGTTTCCATCTGTAAGGGGCTAATATTTTATCTACCTGCTGATTTCTGAATTGCATTGTGGAAATAAAATGTCAGTGGCTGAATCAATTACGTAACTTGGTGACCAATTTCTTTCACGTTTTTTTTTACATAGTTATTGCCAATGGGACTTTATCATCCTTTGGTCTCCTGCCTTCAGTGTACTTCAAACATCTGGAGTGAGCAACAGTTATGTAAGGTTATCTATTTGTCTATCACTCTTTTTTTTTTTTCTTTTTTTCCCAGTTCATACTGAATTAATCTGGTGAATAAGAGATAGGCAGGTGTAATGAAAATCTATTTAATCTAGTGATGCTTTAGGTTTTAACCCATAACATTTGATCCTATGGTGATAATTTAAAGAAACCTCTCACTGACAGCAAATAATGACTTATGCATCAACTGACAGGAGTCTTAGTTTTGTATTACTTTTTTCAATACCACTGAACGGCTAGGCCTTGATAATACCCACAGAGAATCAGAATCACAGGATTACAGAATGGTTGAGGTTGGAATGGACTGCTGGATATATAATCTGGGCCAATCTCTCTTTTCATGTGGGACCACCTCAAGTAGGTTACTGAGGACCATGAACAGAACCATGTCCAAAGCTATTAATGGAGTCATAATTACAGGAAATTTTAATTTTAGACAGTAAACACTGAACCAATTAGTACAAACATATAGCAATGGATAGTTTGGCTCAGTATATTATCTTTTAACTAACCAGTAGTCCAAACTAACTCTAGTTCTGACTCCAGTTGCAAACATTTTCTTGTTTTTTAATTCTCTACAGAGGTTGTTAGACTCTAAACTGAAAGCAGGCAGCCTTCTCCCAGGGACTATTCTAGATCAGTAGATAAACACATATCCTTTTCTCAATTCTCAGACCTCAGATTTAGAAATACCTCATCTCAAACCTTAGCATTCTTCTTCTGTGCCTGTCACGTGTGATTTTGCAATTTATTTTTATTTTTTCCTGGGATGACTGAATTATACACACTTTGTAAGGAAATAAACAAAACCAACTATTTTGCTTTTCAGATAAAGTGAACTGAAAGGTAGTGATACTGATGTGGAAAGAGAGAAGCTGATGTTAGCTGGGCTTTCTCATGTTATTTTAACCATTAAGGGATTAAGAAGATGCAAATAGTACTTGTATGGAGAAAAGTTTTTTTCTTCTATCCCTTTTATTCTCATCTCCAACAAAGGACATTCAACAAAAGACACTGAAAGAAACAGAAGGAAAAGGAGACAGAAATAGTAAAAGTGAGATGGAGATTCAAAAGGGAAGATAGAAAAATATGCCAGAAAAAAAAAAATCAGCAGGAAAAAGATGATGGCTCTTATAAATCTGACTAAATATAAATGAGTCAATAAAATACATGACTAAGAAATATAGATGATATGAGACTATTCACAGACATTAAAGTTCAGCATGTGGCAGGTATTCATTTTCCCCAGAGGAGTTAACACAATTCTTATCTGAGCCTGGGAAAACTTTATTTCAGCTGAAAGAGTAATAATACAACAGATTTTTTGAATAAATATATCAGATCATATTCAGCGACCTTTCTTTCCCCAAGGATGACACTCTTAGGCAAAAACATAGTAATGCAACCTTGAAAATGCTTACTTCATCTCTTCATGACTTTCATTAAGATTCAAAAGTTGTTATGCAGTCCACTCGTACCTGCAAATGAAGACATGGCATGGCAAGAATGACTGTCAGATGTCCTGCTCTTACTTAACACATCAAGGAAAAAGGCTTAATGTCCTCAAAATGCTATAGTGCTCTTTTCCTAGCAGCTTTGATTTGTTTTCTAACTGTTCCTACATATAATTTCTTCCTGAAGGAGCAGTGTTGATTAGACAGTTCTTGTTAACTCATTTTTGTGTCTCTAAGCTTTCAAAGCTCTGTTGTGGAAGTTTCACAAGCAGTGTTTCTCACCATGTACAAGATGCATTGGAAAAGAGTTTTAATTAAAATATACTGTGATATTTCCACTTAATTTAGGTAGCAGCTAGCATTATTTGTGACACTGAGAGTGTAAAAGAAAGAGGTCAGGAAAAGAAAACTGATCTCTATTTGCCAGATGAACTAGTTAAAGCATTAACTTTTTAAATCTCTACTACTTTAGCTCTTATATAGGACATAAGAGAGAAACTATAAATTGAACTGCTTTTCCATGATTAAAACAGTCATTATACCAGTATAATAAGATAAACATTCAGTTAAAATGGCAGTAACCAAAACATAGTTCTATTTACTGGGATTAATGTATCTGGCAGAAAATTTCCCATCATCCTTTAGGATTGTTGCTTATGAAAATGTGAGTAGTTGTAGATTTACCTGGCAGGCAGCTAAGGAACATAGCCGTTTGCTCACTCTCCAGCAGTGGGATGGGGGAGAGAATTGAAGAAAGATAAAAACATTCACAGCTTTATAGGACTGCAAAGGATAGGAAAAAAATATAATAATAATAATAAACAGAACAAATAATGTACAATACAATTACTGCTCACTGACAAATGCCCAGCCAGACCCTGGGCAGTGTCCACAGCTCTGGCCAACTCCACCCTTGCTTTATTGTTCAGAATTACACCATACGATATGGGACATCATTTTGGCCAGTTTGAGTCAGCTTTCCTCATTCTGTCACCTCACCACTTGTGCATCCCCAACCCCTCACTGGCAGAGCAGTATGAGAAGCTGAAAAGTCCTTGACTTAGTGAAAGCAGTATAGGCATTTCTCAGCAACAACTAAGACATCAGTGTGTTATCAACATTT
>JAOWBP010000001.1:35415116-35427442 GCA_028571105.1 Tragopan temminckii
ATAAGTTTCAGCCACCAGATACAACCAGATCTATATGCACGAAGATCTCAGCAAATGTATAAAATAAATAATAATAATAATAATAATAATAATAATAATAATAATAAAAACAAGAAAACCAACTAAACAACAACAACACCCAAACAAAGATTCTTTGCAATCATGGGCAAAAAACAACCATCTTTCTTCATTTTAGCTAAATATTCTTTTTCCAACACTGTGGGCAATATTTTGTTACCACATAAATGTATTTTACATGTTACATATAACCTGTTATATATCCTGCATTGTGTAGATTATAAAGTATATACAAAAATACCTCTTTAAAAAATTCTGATCATAATAGAAGCACAAAGTTATGGAAGGTAACATTTAGATTGACAATGTATTTGTCTCTTTTTCCAAACTTAATCAGGAAGTGAAGACATTTTTAGTAATTTGAAACACAAGGGATAGGGGATGCTCCATTTCCCAGTCAAAGTCTACATTTGCAAGAGGCAGATATAATTTTCTTATATCAGTCTTAGAAATTCTTCTTCAACTCTCCTAATATTACATGAATAATTTTATTCGTGGCTTTTATGCATTTTTCATAGCTCAGTCCTCTCATTTAAAAAATTGCACAAATTGTATTCATTTACAGAGTTTCCATAAAGTGAGTTTAATATTCTCTTTTCCTTGAGGCAAGCCTGAACTCATTGCCCACAAGCCTGTCTTACTTTACATAAGTTACTATGAGTTGTGTTGCATCTTCTTTTTCTACACAGGTCTAATAAAGAAGAAAAATATAAAAATGAAAAAAAAAAAAAAGATAATTGTATTTATTCATTTAGAAAGAAAAATCAAACAGACTACATTGCCAGTAGCTCAACAATAATCTTTCATACTCTGATTTGTATTGATTCGAAGAAGTAATTACAGAAAATATTCTGTTAATGCTTGGTTGCAACAGTGCAGTGGTCTTCAGATATTGCGGATGATAATTGTGATGTAGTATTGTAGATGGGGACACATGATGTAAGGCTGGTCTGCTTTAACAAAGAAAAAGAAACAACACCCGAATGCCTAAAATGTGACAGACAGCATCAAGATGTTCCCCTTTGTCTTCCTTATCCGTGTATGCAAAGATTTCTCTATTGTCCTTGCATTCCACAGCAATCTTCAGGACAAAAGGACTGCTGGGGGGAAGTAAACGACTTCCAAGGACTAACAGTGGACCATCAAGATGATAGAAGGACGTTAGATGACATCGAAGATTGCTAAATAAGGCTATGTCTGCTAGGCAATCATGTGGGGTGAATAGGTTAATGAATTTGGGAATGTAGTGAATATGTAATACCTGTGAAAATATGACCTGTTCACGAGCGACCAACTGGTGGAGCGCTCTTGGATAGTTATCTCGATGCTGTGCCAGTGCTGCCAATGAAGTATACCTTGCTTAACGGTAGCAAAACTTTGCTGTTTCTACTCATTGATTTCTTTAAATCAGTATCCTCACAAAGGTATGCAGTTGAAATAGGCATGATACTTCCTCATCAAACTTAAAGAATTCAGTGCAATTGTTGTCTGATACATTATAATTATTTTTTAATCTAACTTGCAAACATTGGGTTGCCAGCATTTGTCTATAAATGAATAGATAAGTAAACATGATTTTCGAAGTCGTAAGAGAAGTTTGGAGGAATTGACATTTGTTCGGTCTGCCAAGTTTGAATGACTCTTTAGCTTTACAACAATCATCTCTAAGCCTATTGTTAATAAATTCTTAACAAAGAATCTTAACAAAGACAGCAACAGGCCCAAGGGAATGGCATGGAGCTGTGTGGTGTGGGTCAGGTTAGATATTGCCAGAAGGGTCTTCACCAGAGAGAACAGACTGCCCAGGGCAATGGGCATGGCCCCAAGTGCGGGAGTTCAGGGAGCATTTGAACAACACTCTCATACATGTGGTCTGATTTTTGAATAGTCTGTATGAAATCAAAATCTGGACTTGATGATCCTTGTGAGTACCTTTCCAATTCAGAATAGTCTATGTTTCTATGCATAAAGAAACCTGATACTCTATGCTTTGGATGGATTAAAGAAATAGGGTTTGTTTTTTTGTGAGACTCGCCCAGAAAGATACAGGTTTTGTTCATATACACTCCAGGTTACAGTAAGACTGGTGATGGGTTTTACCCCCACATTGTCTGAGTTCTATTCATAATAATGTATGTCCTTCTTGTGATTCCAAACTCTTAGGCATACTACATGTGTATTTGTAAAGAAAGCACTTCTTACATAGGCAGCTGAGATCAGTAGATCGATTTCTCACTTTAAAAATGAGGTAGTTGCTAGTTCTTCCTCTGAGAAGAGGTCTGAACTCTGGCACTTCCTTCCTACCCCAGAAGATTTTTCAGAGGCCAAATTTTTAGGACACAGTGCATTTTCTGTAAGTTCTGAGAGAGAAGACGTAATGAATTTTGGGCAGTTTGACTTAACCTTATGGTAGATATATATTTATTGTGCTGTTGTGCATTTTCGTGTAAAGGTAATGCATTGAAGCACAGGACAAACAAAGATTTTAAATTCATATGATAAATCAAAGTAATGCTAAATCATGCTTTTTTATTATTATTCTTTTTTTTTTTTTTTTACTAAGTCTCTAAGGGAGAATTGTTTTATCAGGACACTAGCCAAAATAAGCGAAAAATAAGCACACTATCTCAAGAAAATTAATTTAATTTCTTGTGGATTCCTTTGGAGACTATTTTACTATAAAATTTATGAAAAACTCTCTCCAAATATATGACACACCCATAATATGGTGATATAGTTAAAAATAATATGATATGCTTGATATTGGATGCCTGCCAGATCTCAGTGTGGGATGGTTATGGATCTGTTTTGACCATTACACAGCAAATAGTAACATCTGGAAATCTGAAGTTCACAGGTTATTTTTCTCCTAAAGCTAAACCAGCATGATTCATAACAATCTGATGCTGACCTTCAATTTAACAAAGTCCTGCTGCTAATATTGTATTGTAAAATACATGGTTTTTCTTTCCTGAAGTTGTTTTTTGAGAGGTTTTAGTAAACTTTTTTTTTTTTAACATAACATAGAAAGGGGCATTTGAAGATAACCTGTTCTTCTGATTATAATGCAGGTGCCTATACAGATAGATTATTGAAGTTGAAAGCACCCATGTATGCTAACTTACACTGTAAAAAAAGCAGAATGTTTTATCACTACCTGGGAAGCCCTGAGTTGCTGCATTATGCCTCCAATTTTTTTTTTTATTATTTTTTATTTTTTTATTTTTTATTTTTTTATTTTTTTATTTTTTGCTTTGTTGTTGTTTTTGTCTTTCTCATATATCATTCTCATCACAGTGTACTGTTTAATGATATTTCTTTCCTGGATTTCTAGTGCTTGACAGAAGATACTATTAAAAATAATATTAATGTAAATTTATCTCATTCCTTTGGGCTGTGGGGATGTGCAGTAGATTAAATGATTTCCTTAGTGCTACTCCACAGCTAGACTCCCTTGCTGCCCACACACCTCTGCTCTGACAAACAGTTGTAGTGGGCATGGAATGTGTATTCAGTTCTCCAGGCAATAGCTAAGTTCTATACAATACTTCCCCCTCATGTATGTGTGACAGGGACTGCATGTTACCTCATCTGTGATACAGAACAGCAACTATTACTAGAACCACATATACAGTCAGGTAATCTAGGAATGCCTAAGTTCAAATACTGGTTTCCTCCTTTTCCCAAGCTTTCTGTGTTCAGCAGAAAATCCTTGCCTGACATCTAATGGTATTTGTGACACTCCTTTCTTTCATTTGTGGCCTTCTTAAAATTAGAAAATTGGGCAAGCAGAGCCTTACATTTAACAGTGGAAAAGAAAATTGAAGGAAAGCATCCATTATTACAGGGCTAAGAGAGAAAACTATTTCTTACACTATGTCTGATTTGGAAAGCAATAATGAGCTCTGGAATGACCAGCAGAATTACCCGTAAGCATAGTTTCTTACTTCTATATTCCCTCTTGCTTGCAGATTGTAAATACCTAGGAAATCCAATATTCAGTTTGGAATTCTATGGAAATGAGAACTATCACATACCTAATTTAATCCTCATTTTAATGAGACATACATATAATTGAGATGACATTAGAATGTTACATTTACTGCATGGAAAATTGACAGATAGTTTGGTCATGTTAAACTTTCATCGCTACGAAAAGCAACTAAAATTAAAAGGAAAAAATAAAGGAAAAGGGAAAGAAAGCAGGAAAGGGAAAAAAGAAAGGGAAAGGGAAAGGCAAAAAGGAAAGGGAAAGGGAAAAGGAAAGGAAGAAAAAGGAAAATTACTAGCTAATATCCTTATTTATTTCTTTTGAGCAGCAAAAGAGTTTCCCACAATTGGAAGAGAGGAAGGTTATCAAGAGTAGCCAACATGGATTCACGAAGAGGAAATCATGTTTTGACCAACTTGGTAGCCCTCTATGATTTCATCACTGGCTGGGTAGCTGAGAGGAGAGCAATGGATGTTGCGTACCTTGAGTTCAGCAAGGTGTTGGATACTGTCTCCCACAACATCCTTGTTACGAAATTCAGAAAATGCAGGATAGATGAATGAATGATGTGGTGGATTGGTTGACTGGCAGAGCTCAGAGGGTTGTAACCAGTGGTGCAGAGTCTGATTGGAGGTCTGTAACTAGCAGTGTTCCCCAGAGGTTGGTGCTGGGCCTGGTCTTGTTCAACGTCTTCATCAGTGGCCTGGCTGAAGGGAGTCCTCTCTCAGCAAGTTTGCTGAGGGTACAAAGCTGAGAGGATTGGCTGACACAATTGAAGGCTGTACTACCATTCAACAAGATGTGGGCAGACTGGACAGTTGGGCAGGGAGGACCCTGACGAGGTTTAACAAGAGCAAGTGTAGAGTCTCACCTGGGGAGGAATAACCACATGCATCAGTTCAGGTGAAGGGATGACCTGCTGGAGAGGAGTTCTGCAGAGAAGGACCTGGGGGTCTTGGTGGACAACAGATTGGCCGTGAACCAGGAGTGTACCCTTGTGGCCAAGATATCCAATGATGTCCTGGAATGTATGAAAAAGCATGGCCAGCAGGTCAAGGGAGGTGATTCTCCCCCTCTACTCTGCCCAGGCGAGACGACATTTAGAATACTGTGTCCAGTTCTGGACTCCCCAGTTCAAGAAAGGTGGAGTCCAGTGGAGGGTCACAAAGATGATAAAGGCCCTGGAGCATCTTCCATATGAAGAAAGGCTGGGTCTCTTCAGTATGGGGAGAAGAAGACTGAGGGGCGATCTGATAGATGTTTATAAATAACTAAAAGGTGGTCGGAGGCAAATGAGTGAGGCCAGGCTCTTCTCAATGGTGCATAGCAATATTACAAGGAGTAATAACCTAAAACATGAACATTGGAAGTTCCATGCCAACATGCAGAATAACTTCTTTATGGTAAGGGTGATGGAGGACTGGAAGTAGTTGCCCAAAGACATTGCGAGTCTCCTTTTATGGAGACATTCAAGACCTCGGTAGACTCATACCTCTGTGACCTATCGCAGGGCACCTGTTTTAGCAGGAGTGTTGGACTTGATGATCTCTTGAGATCCCTTCCAACCCATACTATACTATGGTAAGTACTTCCAAAGTAAAAATATTTTAGAAAGCTGAAGTGTTGTGTAAAATTCTACATAAGAAATGATAGCTGCTACTTTTTTAGGATCTAAACTTCGAATGAAATTCAAAAAGCCACAGAAAGTTAAAAAAGTAAAAATAAAACACTTGGTAAAAGTGCTTGTCTGAGTGAAAGGTAGTGTGACATGCTTTAACACATCTTTGAACTCTCTTTTACATTGTTTTATGTCAACTCCCTTAGAAAGAAGAGTTTAGAGCTGTGGTGATGACTTAACGTTCAGTAGATTTCTGTTATAATAGAAATATAGTCTAATTTGGTAGTTTTGACAGTATGTTTTGAAACCTTTTGCTTCTGATAAACACTTTCCCTAGCTGAAAGATATGCTGTCATTAGTGAATAGCTCCACATCATTGCAGCAGGTGTCTGTCAGTTAAGATTTGATATTTTATGCTGTGTAGAAGTTCTGGCTCTCTACAAGAAAAACTTACAGTCCAAAGTAAAAGCATAACAAGTACAAACTTTCTTATTGTTAAGGAGATCTCACTGTGCAGATTTTTTGCATATTTCTATATCTGGATACAATCAAGTTTTAGTCACAGGATAAAGGACAGTTCTTCATATTTTTGAAATATTTTCATTGTGAATAAAGTAAAGCTTCATTTGTTGTACCTTTACAATACATTTTCAGCTGTCATGGTTTTATGATTTCCGTTATCGGTATTCCACATTATAACATCATGCAGCGTACTGGGACTTAATACTCCAGTTCCATGGACTGTTAATATTTCTGGGTATTTGCTTCTCAGAAGAGAAGAACTACATATCCCAGAGGACTTTTCACTCTGTTCTGTTCCCATTTACTGTTCAGAAGGAAAGATAAAACTGTTTGTGGTCATGAGATGTCCTTTTTTCCCTTTCTGCTCATCTGCAGTGCATGCTCCCTAGCCATCTTGCCTTCAGCATTAGAATAAGGCCTTCAGTTTTTGGACACTCTCTCATTTTATTTGATTTATTAGCTTCAATTCCAAGTATATTGTATTATATTGTGTTATCTTGCATTCCAATATCATACTTAGTAAATCCTCAGATTGTTGTGGCTGCTTTTTTTTTTTTTTTTTTAGGCCCATCTCCCTACCCTTTTCCTTTACCAGGGCATAGGTCCATGGATCCCCCCCGCCCCATTAGTGACAGAACCAGGCCAAACCAGCCCATAAATCATTGACATCAGCCCATACTTTCTAGGGTGAATTTTATGAAATTGAAGAACTGACTTCTCATTTACTTATTTTTCCTCAGCCTCACTCTTAGTCTTTTTCTGTCTTACTAATTGGGTGCAGTGTGGAGAAACAGAAAGAAACTTTACTTATTTTTTTCTTTTCCCCAGACAGGAAAATCAACTTATGTATTGGTTGTATAGCGTGTAACTCTTGAATCATACAACATTTTGATTTTATTTTCCTCGGACCTTTGTTCATTTTCTGAGAATTTATTTACATGCAACTTTTGAAGCAAAAACATAATCAATGAAACATCAAATAAATGGAAGCAAATGATTTGTGGTTTGAAAGGAGAAAAAATTATCTACTGCAAGAAATATTCACAGAGCTGGAACATGCAATCAATAGCAAGAAACTTTAAAGTTTCAGGCTGCTCAATTCCAATTCTTTATTATCAAAAGGTAAAACTCTGCTCTCACTTATTCTCCTGAAGCTGATCTTCAGCTAGAAGAATCAATTCAGCTAGGGTAGAATCAATTTTTACCAAATAATGTAAGTTAAACAATAAACTTGAAATATTTCATATCATTAACATCAGCTTACAAAGTGAATCACTTTGACGGTCATTCCATTTCTGTGACAAAGAAAATCATAGAATCACTGAACCACTGGAAAACATGTTTGGAAAAGACTTCTAAGATCATCTAGTCCTACTGTCTACCTACCACCAATATTGCCTGCTAAACAGTGTCCCTAAGTACCACATCTACACATTTCTTGAACACAAAAAGATTAATGTAAAACTATTATCTGTACTTTAAATCTACTCTGTCCTCAAAATCAAAATAATAACCTGTTCATAATGGCAATTCCAAGGAACTGCTGTTTAATGTTCTACCTTTAGTGATTCCTTTTTTCTGCTTTACCTTCACCTGAGAAAGTAAGACCTCCCTCATACATTATAAGTTATACCCAGATCTCAGTACATTTCTTACAAGTCCTCACAGTGAGCTTTTCACAACAGTTTAAATGCTGTCAAGCCTGTGTAATTTGCTTCCCCAAACTTACAAGCTCACTTAGAACCATAAAGCTTGCAATCAAGAGCAAATAGAAAATTCTGCCACTAAAACACCAGTCTATCAATCCAGTAGTAAAATCTAAGAGCTTCAAACATGACAGCAAAGACTGTTGAAACTATTAAGGCAAAGAGGAAAAGCATTACTTTGCTGCTCCTGGCATAAGAAAGCACAAGTAAGCAGACAAATGAGAAATACCATCATTATAAGCACCTTCTTTCTAAAAAATTAATTCTTTTGAAACTCATGAATAATGTTTTGATGCTATATAAACATTGCAACCATTTCTGTAACAGAACAGAAAAGGGAAATATAAGAAGCAAGCTGATTTTTCAGAGATTAATGTGCAATATTTAATAGTGCCATTCTAGTTATTGTGATGGATTGATTCAATTTGCTGATCTAGAAATATGAGAGTCATCATGCACAATGCAAAATATCTTTGAATACCCCCTAGGAATTGATGAACTACTACAGACTGCACTTCAGGGAACTGACTAATGATTCCATAAGTAAAAACAAGTTATTGTTTTAGATGTTATGCGGTGACAACAGAATCCTAAACATCATGTTTTCACAGTTCATGTTCTTAGGAGATTTAATGTTTCAGCAATATCTGAGCTCATTATTAGCTTCAATTTGAAGAGAAAAAAGGCATAGTGAAGTTGTCCACTATTGTCCATTGTGAAGACTAAAACAAATATGTTTATTCAGATCTATTCATTTCTTACATCATTACTTGAAATTTATCAAAAAAAGGTTTTTTAGAAATATCTTGGGCACTGACATAGTAAAAACTTTCAATATATATTTTGCAAAAAGCTTTAAAATTTTTATCATCAGTAAAAATCTCCCTGAATACAATACAGAGAGGATAACAAATAAATAATAAAACAAATATATTCTCGACAGTTGTTTTTACATAGAAAATAAAGCATAGAATAAGGGCACTCTGAAAATTATGCTTCCTAATTATTTCCATGCGAATGATAGCAGATACAACACAATAACAGTATTTGATTAAGAAAATTCTCAGCTATAAAACAGTATTTTTCCAATATAGTCATCACCATTAGCTATACATTTTTGACAGCAATGAACATGGGACTTAATGTTGCACTTGTAAAAATCTGCAGCAGTAGAGGTGACCTACCGTTTCACAGCTGCTATGATAGCATTGTTGCTAGTAAAATGTTACCCATGTAGCCCACATTTCATCAGCCCAAACAGAAGAAAGTCTGGATGTGGCTCCTCATGACTATACGTTAGATAGGCTAAGACAGTCCAGCCAAGATTGTCAATGTGCTCCATGCTCTTCAGAGTGGTACGGGACCTGGCATTATCACGTTTCTAGAGAAAGGTTGTCTTTTTCTGTGACCTGACTCTGAAAGTTTGAACCTTTAGCTTAGTCAGAGTCATTATGTAGCAGTCAGAGATGATGGTTTTTCTGGGTTCCAGGAAATCCAGAAGGATCACTCCTGTCCTATCCCAAAAGAGAGTGCACATCACCTTACTTGTTGTGGGCTGTATATCTTGAGTTTTTTCTTTGACAGGGAATTCATATGTCACTACTCCATGAACTGCTGTTTTGACTCCAACTCATAGTGTGACACCATATCTCATCACTGGTCATGATGCAATCACCTTCAGCCTCATACTGTTTCCATAGATCCTGACAAACTTGCATACAATGTTATTTCTTTTCCTGTGTGAGCATTTGTGTGACCCACCAGAACTAAACTCTGTGATACTTCAACATTGCAACCATTGATTCTAATGCTCTGGTAATAATCCACCAATTCACATGGATGAGCTTGACCACGAAACTCTTCATGTTGTGACAGCTGTGCATGGCTGTCTATAATGTGGTGTGTCTTTCATGTTGCTGTCACCAATGCTGAAACGCACCACCCACCACCTCACTATGCTCATATCTACTGTTTGGTCTCCATAAATATTCAGCAAGTGTTGACGAATGTCAGTGGGTACCATTTTTTATGCATGGAGGAATTCAATCACATTCAGTTGTTTGATAAGCACTTCCATGCCATTTTGTCAGGTTGCCTCTTGACTGCTGTCTGTCGCGCGGCAATAAAATGTAGTGGAATGTTGGTGTGAAATTTCAGCCTCTACTGCTGTACCACCAACATCCACCCCTGACATCGTGGGCCAGTATAATAAAGTAAGATGCATTACTTCCAGGGCAGCCCTCAAGCAATTATGGAATGCCTGCATTGTGCATAAAGCATTTACTGTGTGATGATACCTCACAGTGTACTGAGATTCATAGTGAAAAACGTGATTAGAATTTTGTAAGCCAATACATCAAGATGTTTCTGAATGCAGAAACTAGATAAAACTGTCAGTGCACATCAAATATAACAAATATATAAAAGTTTGCCACTCTGATTTAATTTGCATCTAGACATTTCTTCTTATTTTCAAATATTATGTTGCTGATATGAAACAGCAAAGTTCCTAAATTGGAATGATCTAGACTCTCCTATTGTTTTGGACTATGTGTAATACTAAATGTGTATTGTTTAGGAAAATATGGAACCTGATCTAAGTAGTCCATAATTTGATCTTATTACAGTGCAGAAACTGAAGCGCATTGAGGATTGTACAATCAATAAGTGTACAGAGAATAGGTTAAGTAGGATTATTGTGGCTGAAAGATAATAAATGAAAAAAGCTTACTGATGTTGTAGGCTCACAATAAACTCCACAAGGAGCAATCTCCAGGAAGAGATCCTTCCTCAGTAGCAGTCAGCACTTAAATGGGATCTAGAAGAGGTGAAGCCAGGCTCAACCCCCTTCTGGTGAATTACCTTCACCTGTGCTGCCGTGGCTGACTCATTGCTTACCTCAGGTGGTCAATCAGAGGTTCAGACCGTGATTCAACAGTTCCCATACAAGGATTGAAATAAAACACTGTCACAGTGCCTCCAGATTTCAATTATCCCAATCTGTATAAGGTAGAGAGAAACAGAACTTTTTAGTAAACGCATTCCTCTAGCTTCTTCTTATGAAGACGTTTTGATGTAAATCAATCTATCATCGAATCATAGAATAGTTTGCATTGGAAGGCACTTAATCATTAAATTCCAACCTGTCATGCGCAGACGTCTACCACTAGATCAGGTTGCTCAAATCTCCATGCAACCTGGCCTTTTCTTAATTTCTTAATTAAATTTATTTCTAAGGATTATAATAATAATATTTTAAAACGAGCACTTAACTGTTATTCCTATGAATTCATATATTTTTGTTTTTTTGTAGTCTCTCACTGAAATTACTTGTTCCTATTAAAATAATGAACAATACAATTTTGATTTCTAATAACGTTATTATAGGCTAAGGGGAATTCCCTGTTTCACATGGACAGGTGTAGTACTTATGACACAGTATGAACCCTAGGGACTTCCTAGAGTGTGTTCTTTGACAATAAATGATTAGTTTTTAATTACATTGTCATATTTGATAGGCTCTCTCAGATTATCTCTTTCACATAGAGGAGATTTGTTATTTGGATTTGGGATGTTTTGAATTCAGAATTCTGGTTTTAGTGACTGGTTTTCTCTTCCACTTAAAAAAGTGATCTGATAACTAATGCACACCCTGTTTAACTTTTTGGAAGATTTTATTATTTTATATTGCTTAATAATCCCATTCTATCTTCAGAAATTTGCAGAGAGATAAAGAAATGTCCTAGATTAGTTCCAGTACCTTTCCCTTCCTTTCTTCCTTGGATTGAATGACCAAGCATAGCCAATAACTTGGATTTGAAATAGGGGCTTTGCAATCAACAAAATCCATTTCTACTTATATAATTCAACAACTTATTAAATTCATTGAGAAGAAAATAGAAGCAATATGTTTTGAGTTACCCAGAAGTTATGCCTTTTCTGAATTACTCACATATACAAGACCTGTTATTGCTCTCAGTGTGTCAACACCCAAATAGACAGGGTCTGATTATAGCCAGAATTCGTAAGAATTAGATGCTCATGGAAATGAAAAAACTTTACCTCACATTTGAATTCATTAATGAAATAGCATGTCCTTGATTTTTTAAGGAGTGAATGCTCCTAGATCCTTTTCACTCTTCCATGTATACTGGTTATTACATAACTGCAAATCTCCATGGAACTGCGTTATTCTCTCACTCCCTTTATAAATAAACCAACAAATTTAATGACTTGATTTTTGCAGAGAGATGTGCTTCTCAATTGCTGGTTGTATACCTGTAACAGAGATGAGGCACCAAATATGAATAGTCTCTTTGGTGAGTCATTTAGTAGTTTTGTACATATAATTTGCCTTATTTATATAAAATGCCTTATTTTTTATGAAAGGAATAGACGCACAATTGTGAAG
>JAOWBP010000001.1:35435225-35458649 GCA_028571105.1 Tragopan temminckii
CTGGAACAGGCTGCCCAGAGAGGTTGTGGATGCCCCGTCCCTCGAGGTGTTCAAGGCCAGATTGGATGGGGCCCTGGGCAGCCTGGTCTAGTATTAACTGGTCTAGTATTAAGTGGGGAGGTTGGTGGCCCTGCATGTGGCAGGGAGGTTGGAGATTCATGATCCTTGAGGTCCCTTCCAACCCTGACCATTCTGTGATTCTGTGATTGTTTCTTAGACATTCAGAGAGAAACGTATATCTCAAATATACCTATGTTGCATTTTCATTCACATGAACAACATTTGGACTAAACTGGAAAATCCTGATCAGAATCAAAATTTAATGTACAGTACATTCAGAGAGCTATGAAGGAAGGGAGATGTGTGTTCAGTAGGTACTAGTGATGAATGTAATTTGTTGCAGTAGTTACTCTGAGGTTTACTGATATTTATAAAATGATAAACAATGTCAATGTCATGTATCATACATTAAATAATTGATTGTTTAATAACATATTGAAAGTATTTAATTCCAATAGAGATCAGCATGATAACAAGAACAGTCTTTGATTACATTTTAGTGTTGACAAGTAATAGTGAGGGTATGATATCCAAAGACATAAATGTTCATTTGATCTTGCAGATGTATGAAATATCTGGCTAAAGTAAACTAAAAAGTCATTTTGAAAACCATATTTTATGTTATATTATTCTACCCTTTCTCTTTCAAAAGTTGTTGACCTGAGCTACACTGAAAACAAAAATTTTGTTTAAATCTTTATTTCAGGCTGTTCAGCTATATTGTTCACCAGTCTACTTCACTGTTTTGTTTTGAGAAAACTGTAGGTGTACAGAAAGAAAAGATAGAAAAGAAAGAGGAATAGAGTGCAATGTTTTTAGCAGTACTAGAGATACTCATTTTTGACATTCTTCTCTAGTGTCAAGTTTTGCTTGTTTGCTTAAATTCACATCAGTGATTCAAGATAAATTATATTTCAGTTAATGTAAAACAGTCATCAGACTGTAAAGAAAGCATTCATTTAATTCATCTTTGTTCTTTTTGTATGCCACAGTTCTTCTAATACATTAACTTTCTCACAGTATCAGAGTACATTACCCCTGAAAATTCTCTTAGCAGATCTTTCAAATTCTACTAATTCAGTATTATTCTTCACAAAAGAGTGGGACACTATGAACCTGTAAGTTCATTAAGTTGTGTAATTTGCATCTGGGAGATCATCAAAATGAAAATCTGCAGTAGGAAACTCTTTCCTGAAAGGGTACGTCATTCCACAACATAATCCAAGTCTCTTACAGAAAAAAAAAAAAAAAAAAAAAAAAAAAAAAAAAAAAAAAAGTATATATTTTTAATGAAGTGGTATTAATTCAACATATTTGAAAAACAGTCATACAAATACCGAACTGTTACTATTTTCTGAGACTTTTTAACTATTTCTTTTCTTTTTTTTTTTACGTTATTTCTGAAAGCATTTTCCCTGCATCAGTTGAGGCAAATCTTGTACTTCCATTGATAGTCTTCTTCTCAGGAAACATTCAGACAGAAGCTTGGAGGGTATAAATTTTCATAGAAGTATGCTTTGAATAAATTAGTGGCATAATCTGCGTTTTTAGTATTAGTTCATTAAATGGGTAGCAACACATGCCACGATGCCTGAATATATGTATTTGAAATTACTCATTCTCTTCCTGTTCAGTACAAACCAAACAGAAGCTGGAGATTACTTCAAGGTACCAGCAGAAGGAGAATGGAGGAGAAAAAAGTTCCTTGTGTTATTTCTAGTACCGGTCCCTGAAAAAACTACCTCTTAATTCTGTAAATTCTGTAGTGAGGGGAAGTAGCCATTACCATTAGGACTGAATGTTTGGATAGGAAGATTTGGGAGAAATCTACAAGCTTTGAATAGCCGTAAATAACTGCTGCTCTTATTAGAAATGGATGTGAAAATCCAGAATGTATTTTATGCTATGTAACACCAGAACACTGAAGTAAAGTGTTGCCAGTAAAATTTTGAAAAGTAACCATTGATGGACAGTCTGTAATGGGTTGTTGAGTTTCTGCCTATTGTGCTCTTTGTACAAAAAGTATTAGAAGATGTTAGACCAAAAATTAAATACATTTAGGAGGAAATGTTTTCTATTTTCAGTAAGCATTGGAATTTAACATATCACTATATATATAAAAAAAAGAACAACAAACAAACATAGCAAACTAATAAAATAAACCCACCACAATAAGGAATTAAATTAGGTGATGTTTCTTACCAGTATGCTTATCAAATTCAGAATGATGGAGAAAAAACAACCTAACCAAACAGATAAACACAGCTTCTTTTCCTACTTGTTGGTTGTCCAGTTGCTGTCAGTCAATAAACAAACAAACAAACAAACAAACAAAAAACTCAAAACACTACAAAGCTGTTTGTTTCTTTATTTCCTTTCCCAGATGTATCTGTGTGTGTACAATGCTCTTTCTCTGGCCTTTCTGCATGCACCAGTTCCTCCATAGTAAGTTTTACAAGAGGATGTGCTGTCATATATATCTCCCTGGTACTTATGTAAATTACATTGACTAACATATTGTTTTCCACTGATTGTGCCAAAGACAACCAGGCAACAAATATATTTCTACAAAATTGCAATGGTTTGTTCTTTATCTAAATCCTCTTAACAATGACTAAATCCATCTACACTGGAATTCAAATAAAATCTAACAGTTGTCATTAACTTTGGAAATGAACATGACTGCAAATATAGAAAATATTCTAAATCAAAATGATAATAGAATAGAACCTAAGTTTACCAATATTACAAATAACATGGTAACCACCATGATTTCATGGTTGCACTAGATTTTAAGACCAGCCTTGACAAATAGAGCATAACAAATTCTTTCTCTTTTTCAGTGCTATGAGCAAGGGAAGAAAAAAAAACAAAAACAAAAAGCAGAGAGAGCTACCTAAAGACAGAGGAAGTAACTCAGCAGGGAAACATCAGTCACTGCTGTCTCAGGTAAAACATATACAAAAGGAACAGAGGTAAGCAAGCCAAGAAGGTCAGAGAAGATGAACAAAGGAAACATGCCATATAAATCAGAATAAGAGGAATCTCAGAAACCATCTTAGCACAACTTACCAAACAAAGGGTGGTAACAATAAAAATGTTTGCTGTTTGTTTTATTCATTTTAGATGAATAAACAGCAAGTTATGAAATATAAGAGCATAGCAGATTTGTGAAGATAAACCAGTCCTAACACACCTTGAAAGAACTGGACCAAAAGTTGGATTGGGGAAAATTGTTCCCAACTGTTAAACACTAAGAAGAAAAATACTTTCAAAAGAGCGTCCTAAAACTACCTGAATATTTTTTGGAATGAATAGAGCCTTGTACATTGCTATATTAGCAGTAAATGATTCATGAAATTAGGAGTTGTTTCACCTTTAACCTTATTTATCAAATCCCTAGTTATTGATGAGAAAGTCACAAGGAGTTCATGCTGCAGTGGTGAAAAAGACAAACTATGCTGAATAAAATGATTCAGCACAGTAAGAACTTCTTTTTTTTTTTTTCTTTTCTTTTTTCTCTTATTTTTTTGACAGAAATAAAATACAACCTACATAGGTTTTTTGAGGAGGCTTGGTGCTGTAGGGTATTCTAGAGAGAGACATTAAATTTTACAAGTGTATTTGAAAATACAGAAGATTTCTTCACTCCTTCAGTTCCTCAGGAAATTAGCTGGCTGACTTCCAAACCTTTTTTCGTGTATTTAAAATTATGTTGCAATGGACTAGTGTTTTGGCACACTGGCTTAACTAAGCCCAGATCAGGTGGTGGTGTTGATTTACCTCCTTTCTGAGAATCACCTGTTTTGCAAGTGTTTTAATAAGGTACAAGAGACATTTTTCTAACTATTGGGTATCAAAGCATTTTGCCAGTTATATCAATGGACGTTAATGTGTAAATTTTAAATAAACTTGGAACAATAAATAAATATATAAGAATGTGCATCAAACTTCAGAGAACAGTTTTTCTTTCAGTACAGTGGAAAGGATTACTGACAGTTTAAAGTGTAAGTGGCAACAAATGGGGCTATGATTTGTTAAATATTCTAATAAGATGAAAACTCTTATCGTTTATATGTTATTGTTACTACTGCTTAGTGGTTTTGCGGAGCTTTTTTTTCCAGAATAAAATAACCTGTTCAGAGGAACTGTGAGAAGCTTTCCAGGCAATGAAGCTCTTGACACGGAATCATAGAATCATAGAATGGTTAGGGTTGGAAGGGACCTTTAAGATCATCTAGTTTCAAGCCCCTGCTATAGCCAGGGACACCTCCCACTAGACCAACTAGATTGCTCTAAGCCCTGCCCTACCTGGTCTTGAATGTGTCCAGGGAGGTATCATCCATAACTTCTCTGGGCAAATTAATATGCACAACTAACATTCTGATTTGCTATTCCATTTGAAGTATTTTCATTACATGTATTTACTATTTACACGTAATCAATTTTCATGTTCCTGACTTGAATTCTCTTGAACAATTAGCAATTTGACCCTTTCATTTTTTTCCTACAAGTTATATGCGAAAAAAAACCATGAACTATGAAATTAATATTCCTAAATTGAGAAAAAATGATGACCTTCTGTATATTTTCTGTCAAGTCCATTTTACAACTTAAGTAAAATCCTCCTGCTCTTTTACTGGAAATTAGCAGATACGCTCTGGATGCAGAAGAGGGTGTTACTGAGAACAATAAGAGTTTGATTGGTTAGAAATTTTCAAATGTTCATCAGAAATGGCAGATTTGCCAGAACTGAAACTTAACAAAACTGTTAGATTTGTACGGCAAAAAGAGCTTCCCAGATTGAACTGTCAGAGACAGTCAAATTGCATTACTTTTTCAGATAGATTTAACAGTCATAACATTCATAGGTAATGTAGATGACTCAGATTCATCTCCGTTTTGTGTATGGTTCAGATTTGAAACTTTAAAATATTTTTCCTTCTGGGCTATTAATTATTTATAATTCCCTTTGCTTTGCCCTGCTAAAATTCCAGTGGACACTAGCACATATATTTCAATGAAAACATGAGCATGTCCTGAGCTGAAGGCATGTGGTATTACCTCTGGACTACTGAATTAGACTTTGTTGCTAGAACAATAAATACTAAACAGCTAGTAAGAGTTTTCTGACCTCACTGAAGTAAGGATGCTTTCAAATTATACTTTGCATTTTCACTAAATAAGGAGATGATTACTTGAAATACTATTTTCATGAATTATGTGCAAGGATTGGAATGTGAATAAACAGAAACAATCACTGGCATGAAAAACAGGCATTTAAGAACAACTTAATGCTTACTGATAGATTCATAGAATCACCAAGGTTGGAAAAGACCCACAGCATCACCCAGTCCAACCATCAGTCTATCATCAATAGTTCTCACTAAACCATGTCCCTCGACACAACGTCCAAACATTCCTTGAACACCTGCAGGGTCGGTGACTCCACCACCTCCGGGCAGCCCATTCCAGTGCCTGACCACTCTTTCAGGGAAGTAGTATTTCCTAACGTCCAGCCTGAATCTCCCCTGGTGTAGCTTGAAGCCATTCCCTCTAGTTCTATAACTAGTTACATGAGAGAAGAGGCCAACCCCCAGCTCACTACAACCTCCCTCCAGGTAGTTAGATCAATAAGGTCTCCCGTGAGCCTCCTCTTCTCCAGACTGAAGGATCCCAGCTCCTTCAGCCGCTCCTTATAAGGCCTGTGCTCCAGATCTCCCACCAGCTTTGTTGCCCTTCTTTGAACCTGCTCCAGGGCCTCAATGACTTTCTTGCCGCGAGGGGCCCAAAACTGAACACAGTACTCAAGGTGCGGCCTCACCAGAGCTGAGAACAGGGGGACAGGGGGACTTCCCTGTTCCTGCTGGCAACACTGTTTCTGATGCAAGCTAGGATGATCCTAAGCAGCACCCTGTTCAGTCAACACAATACTTTTCATTTATCTCAGCAGACATTTGGATTAGTTCAACTCCAGAAATTCCTTTCACAACTTTTGTTGTGAAGGTGAGAAGGTCTTTGGAAATATATAATGATCTTCTGAATTTTCAAAAACAAACAACGTGAAGCTTCTCAGGAAAGGTGAGGCAAAATCCAAGGAGTTAACAATTACTTATCATATGTTCCTTATTCATTTTCAAATATCGCTTTGCCTTTTCAGAATCATTTATAGTAGAAAAGTCATGTCTTATTCTCCTTATCAGGAAAGCACATCTGTTGGACTTAGAAAGGCCAGCAACATCAGCTTGTAGGTCAATCTTCCTGGACTCCATTATTACTTACACAGCTCAAATTTCTTAGCTGTATGGATGTCGCTGTTTCAAAGTTTGTGGAAGTCAGCAGAATCAGTTCAAATTTGATCATGCCCTGGTGATACAGCTCCTCAATGTTCATCTGGCACTGACATTAGGTCCAAATTTCCATAATTCTCATTCTATTTTGCGTCTTAAAGAAGTGAATGCCAGCAAATTGCATCAAGGACCAGGTGAATGAAATTTGACAGACTAGTATAATGTTGTTACTTTATGGAGACACTAAAGTAGCAACACAGAGCCTTAAATGTGCCTGCTTTAAAAAGTCATTTCTGATCACATCCTCGAGAAGCTAAAGAGAAAAGCAATCACTCTGCCAGTCTTCAGTTTCAAATATTCTTTATTTCTGCATTTAGAAATTTCAGTAACAGCCAGAATTTGCCAGAACCCCTGGAAACACTCCCATCCCAGCTGTTTTTTGGGGAAACAAATGTAAGGCTTCACACAAATCATTGAGATTTGTTTTTCTGTTTGCATTATTTGACTTTTTATCAGAAATGTATCCAAGGTATTACATAGAATGGTACGTGTAAATTTGAAAAGATTTGCTGCACCCTAGTTCTACACAATGTATAGAAAATCATATAAACAGTACTGCACATCTCGTGATGCACTGCTGTCCAGAAAAATTGATGTAGACTAAAGTTACTGAAGTAAGTTTTGGTGAATGGAAGTATTCTGGCATGCCAGTAGGCTCTTTGCCTAGCTTGAGCTGGTGGTGTCTCGTCTCTTCCTATTAGCATGGGCAGCTTAGTGCTTGGTCTCTCCAAGATAACAAGTTATCTGAAATGGAGCAGACAGAAGCAAGAACAAATCCATCTACTATAACAGTCTTCCAAAATAGAGCAGACTTTTTATTGCAAACATGAAACAAAACAGTAGATTTATATAACACATACCATATTAGTTTTGGGCAAATTTGATGACCTCAGGCTGTACCAGGGTTCATTTAAATTACTAGATTCAGTCCTTCAGAAAAAGAATAGACTGTGTCTTCATACTTTTAGCTACTTGGAGCAAAATCTGTGTTCCAGTGTGCTGTTTTCATGCCCTACTTCATACAATCCTAAAAGATGACAAATTATCTTTACTCAATAATTTTAAATTCCATACATTTTATATATAAAAATGAGCTCAAAGAATAATGTTGTTAGGTAAAAAAAATATTTTTGCAACTTCTTTATTATTACTCACTTGATGAGGCAGCTGATTTATGTTTATTCACGTAATGAGGAAAGAAAGACTGAAGATTCTTTCTTTTCTTTTAAGACTTCTGAAAATTGTAGGATGTTGCTGCTACTTTCCTTTAGAGCCTTAAACCATTTACTAGGTTCACTGTATGAGCAACATAAAAAAAATAATAATAATTGTTTGCATTTCTGTAAGAAATAAGCTAATTAAATAACCTAAAATTACATTTTCTTATTTTTGAGGTGTAACATTCACTATTTTGCCAGCATGAGATCTTATATACACTAGACTTGAAGAAACCCTGATTTGGATATCAGAAATCCAGGATAATATCTGCAGTATCACAAAGGTTTTTGCTGTTGACTTTGAACTTTGTCTTCAGAAAGTTCAGGAGATTATGGTTGTCCCAGTCCTCAAAATTTTCTAAGTCTCCCTGGACTGATAAATCTGTCATTCATTTTGCTAAAAATTACCCTTAGTTTAGAGTTATCTATATATTTGCCTGTGGATAAACCCTGTGTCAGAGCCCAAGTGGCTGATGATGTTGAATATAAATGGGACACAGCAGCCTCTAAGACACTCTGATTGCTCCTGGCTGTCACCCAAACATCGAACTAATGACAACTGTTACTTGTGCCTGCCAGTCCAGTCAATTTTCAAACCACCTCACTGTCCATTATTCCAGAGCAAGGTCTGTAATTTCTCAGCTTACAAATGAGAATGCTGTTAAAGATGGTGTCAAAAGCTTTACTTAACAATGACGTAGATAATGTACAACAGTCTCCTCCTATCCACATTTATGTTATTACAGAAAGTTTTGTGTAGGTCAGACCCTTTGTAAATGTGTGCTGACCAGTCCAGATACCCTTCCTATCCTTCACATATTTGGAATGGAACCTAAGAGTAATTGCTTCATGATCTTTCCTGAGGCTGAGATGATGCTAATCGGTTTGTAATTCATTCCTTGGACTCACATGGGATACTCTGCCTTTTCTGCAAGCAAGACATAAATAGTGTTACTGTTTTTTTCTAGTAGTAAGACACCTCCCCCCACCAGCATCATTTTTTTTCTCACTGCAGACAGTTTAATTCAAAATATCAGCAGCCAGATTTTTCAGCCTTGGATGAATCTCACTGTGTTCCAAGGATTTGAATATATCCATCCTGCTTAAGTATCTCCTGGTTTGTAGTGTTCCAGCTATTCATTGCCCTGTTACATTCTCTTTCCAGGTCACTCTTCTAAAAAAGTAAATTTTTAGTAATTTCATAACCCTGAATTGATATGGCTTTCCTCTTTCCCACTGTGAACCTCCCATGGTTTTGGAGTCAGAAGATGTCAGGCAAATATCTGTTAACTGGAATTAAATATATCAGACCTGCTACCTCTTGCTACTGTCACATTACTGCTGGTCTCAATCAAAACCAAAAAACTGTAGATCTCCTGTCTGCTGGCAAGAAAGGTGCCAAAATATATTTCTTCCAAATAACAACAGCTTTTCATAGCAAGATTTTGCTATGGTGCTCTAGGAAATTGCATATCTGAATATCTGACAAAAAGAGGTAATATGTAGTTTTGATATGAGAAGGATTTTGCTTATCATCAGAGGGTATGTATGTTTTGACTAAGTTTAAGATATTTGTTTCAGGCTTGATATGGATGAAGGTCAAAATAAAATGTGACCACAATTGAACATACATCAGTGGTTAGAAAGATGGTGAAGAAAAATGGAACTGTTCTTTTGCAAAGATGTGACTGTTGTATCTAGTGGGACATTTAGTAGGCAACTCAAGACAACTCAGAAGTTCATCCAGCAGAATAGTATAATTATCTCACTGTTCAGGTCGTATGAACAAGAAATCACTAACATAATAGGATTTGCTAAAATGTATGTACATGCAGAAACAATTTTTTTTTTTTCACTCGCTAGCTCTTAATTTGAAATTACTCACTGCAGTCATAATGTCTTTGAATAACTCCATTAAGAAAAACTGGAGTATACTTTCTTACAAAATGACAGAACTCAAGTCAGGTCTTACAAAAATGAAAAAAAAAAAATATGAAAAGTTTATAAGGCCTTGCAGAACTGAATGGCAGTTTTCCATTGGCTTCAACAGCACCATGTTTTTGGCATGTATAGTGTCATCCGAAATCCGGGAAGAAAACTCCCTAACTCCAATGTGATGTTAGAAAGCAGCATTCATTTATTCCTTGCCTTGTGCACCAGGCAACTTGACAAATAAGCACACCCTCTCAGAGTTCAGTTTCTACATTTATACAGTTAAGACATACATGTGAAGTACACTGGCATATATACTCATTCTTTTTCAGGATCTCATAGATATGCGCTAATGTCCCTTTGGCCACTCTCAGTGGTATTTAGGGTAGTCAAGTGGCCACATACTTCCCCTTTTTTCACCATCAGCTTATTAACTGAAACCTTTGACTCATTTTCATTCACTTTTCCCCAGTTTGGAAGATTTCCATTGCTTATTAGGCCATTGTGAGCCACTTTTTAAAAACAATGTCCTTGCACATTTTGAGGCAAAACATAAAAGTATTCTATTGTGACTCCAATACTTCTTGTGAGACAAAATCAATGAGGTAGAAGATAAAAGTATTCTATTATGTCACCAGTGCAAAATTATTCAGGAAAAACAAGACTGCTCATCCACTAAGACTGCTCACTGAAATGGAAAGTTTCAGAACTATCACTTACGGATTCCTTTTGCTAAAGTAGTATGTTGGTTCTTAAACTAATGTACTAATCCCTGCTGCTGAACAAACCAAACTATATCAGTAGTAGTATATCTGCAATTGTGTGAAATAGAGACAATTGCATATTTTGCACTGTTATTAATTCTTTAGCAGTTGATACTAAGACCTTGAAGTACTTATTGTGGCACTGAATCTTTTACAGAGTGAAGACGGTTGAACAAAAGTATCAGGTAAGCAGCATTAGATAATTCAGATTTTCCTTTCTAGGGCACGTAAGTCTTGCCTGAGGCAATGCTGTTGTAAAAAACAGAGTTTTGTAAGATTTACTGGCTGGGTACAGAGTTTATATGTAATGTGTCAGAGTGCTGTGAAGTAATTGTGTATGCATGCCTGGTTGTAGTTGTAAATGATGCAGGGATGCAGTCAAACTCTTGTCTGGCTCACTTAACAGCCTCTGTGTCAGGAGTCTGAGGGATCTGGGATTCTTACTGCCCCAAATATTATCTCATTCCACATAAATTATAACCTTTTGGGTGAGGAATCAACTGTGCAAGCTTAATATTCGCTTCTACAAGTATCTGTGCAACTGTTTATCCAGCATTAGAAATTATTCAGTTCAGATTTTAATGGTATGGGTTTGAAGCAGACAGAAGAAAATGCTTTTTGGTTTCTTGGGAAACAAGTATATATTGTTTCAAGGGTGAATGCTAATACAGTAATTTCATTACTGTTCTTCCTAGTTTAAACAGCAATTTTTTAGAGGATTAAAAGGATTCACCACACTGCATACCATGAAGCTACTTAATTGTAATGCCAGGGACTGAATCATAGGGTTGTGCAACATAAACCTTTTGTGTTAAGAATAGAGATTAAATAGTTCATACTGAGGACATACCTATTTTGTGCTACACTCACATACATTGCAAGCCGTAGTTCAGAGAAATATTTTTCACAAAGATATTTTATCAATAGTGATTTAGAAGGATGGAGTATACATGAAATAATATTTGGCCTAGTTCAAATCATGAAAACAGATTTGGTTTAGTTCAAATCAGTGCTTTCATATGCTTTCAAAAGCACTTTCGAATGTTGCAGTCTAATGTAGTGTAATGTCTGCATTAGAAAAGTTATGCACTTTGGGCTGGAGAACAGGAATTTTGGTGAAATTATAAATTAGCAAGCATTATTTCACAATCAGTATAGATCAAGAAGAGTTTGTGTTAACGTGGAACTTACAAGAACACAGCCATACTGGGTCATGACAAACATTAATCTAGTCTGGTATTCTGTCTTGGGGGAAAATAAAGGTAGTGGATGCATCCAGTTAAATCCCTTAGTGATACTTCCCCAGATAAACCCTTCCAGCAATCTGCAGTTTTAGGATTTCCTGAGATATAGAAAATATCTTTCTGTATAACTGTAATTGATGGAACTTTCTTACAAAATATTCCTAATCCCCTTTGAAATGTTCTTATGTTTTTGATAATCAAAATATCCTATGGCAAAGACTTTCATAGTTTAATCATGTATTGCACATCCTTTTGTTTGCATTAAATCTGCTATTCTGTAATACTCAACCAATTTTATAGTCACAGAAGATTACGATGAACATAACAATCTAATCCAAATTACTTCAATAACAGTCAAGAACATATCTTCTGTAGTAAATTCCAGCATATGGTAAAATAAAATAATACTGCGTATTACCAAAATTTTTTGTCCATGTGGCTTCCATTTTTGAACATTCAATTTAAATTCTGAAGAAAATATGGGGGAAAATAGATGTCCTTTGAAATCTCAAAACAGACAGAAAAATGTTTTACACATACTCCTTGGAGATGGTTTTTGGACAAAGGAACTTCAAATACATTGTCATTCTGTGAAATTCAATAGTAGAAGTGTAATCCTTGTCTTCTAGAAATCTAACATAGTTGCCTTCATGGAAATATTTGGCAAAACCTCTGAAAGATACCCCTGTAGAACAGAAGAGTCCACAAAGTTTTTTGATCCTCAAGAACCATCTCCTCTGATCACAAGAAAGATTCCAATGTCGTGGGAAGAAAAAGGGGCTAACAGAGACCTGCTGAAGTTTAAAAGAACAAAATGCTAAGTCCTGCACGAGGGATGAAGTAGATTTATGAGAAGACAGGCCTAACTGGCTTAGAAGGCCCTGGCATCCTGATGGCCAACAAGTTGATTATGAGTCAGCAGTGCGCTCTTGCGGTGGTGAGGCCTCACTGCATATTGAGCAGCGGTAGTAAGAGCATAGCCAGGAAGATGAAAGAAGTGATTATCTCCATCTATTTGGCACCTAAAACTGTATTTTGAGTTCTCTAAGAAATTTTAGGCTCCCCAGTATAAGAAAGAAATTGAAAAATTGGAGCAAGTCCAATTGAGCTCTACCAAGAGGGCTGAACAGTAATGCCATATGAGAACAGTTTGTGAAAACTGTTTTTCTTATTTTTTCATTTTAAAAAGGGATAAGTGCAGTCATACTTTCCTCGCTATAAAAAAAATGAAGGCAGAGTCTTCTCAGAAGTCCATAGAGAAAGTAGAAGACTGAGAAAGCCCTGAGCAGTGTGACTGAACATCTTTGGCCATCTCTGGGCAGGTCCTTGGATCAGATGACCTCTGGGGTTACTTCTAACTAATTTATCCTGTGATTTTATGTTATAGAAAACAATATCTACTGAATCATCTGAGATATCAATTATTCCTGTTACAGCACTGAGAAAATATCATCTTTAAGAACAGAAAAAAATTACGAACTTTTTCTTTATTTGTGTTTTTGCTCTTAGATATTTCCAGCTGTGATTTTATGTGCTCATCTAGAAATTTCAGTTCTCTTAAACCTTACTATCCATACTTAAAATTATTCTTCAGAAAGGAAATTGTGTTCCTTGGAGAGTCAGATCTACTAAATATCACTAAACACACATGAAATATATATATATTTTTTCTTCAAGATGGGGAGTTTTAAAGCTTCAGTTCTATATACTTTGTCTAGCTACACCGGACAGACCTTACACCTCATAAAGCCATGACACTGTTATTTTTATTTATTTATTTATTTATTTATTTATTTTCTCCACAGTTTGTATGACTGTATTCTATTTCTCGGTAAAACTGTATTTCAATTCTGTACCATGGAACATGCTTCTGTAACATATTAATTCAAACCTATGAAAGGAGCAAATGATAAAAAATATGCTGTCATGATTACTGTAATGTGTCTTCTGTTTTCACAGTGCTTCTGATTTATTAGAGAGTGCAAATAGTGTTAGACTAATATCTGCTATTTTCAATGTTTTTCTCTAGGTGAGGGTACTGCTCAGATAAAGAACATATACTAAAGAATATATACTACATATATATTTAATGGAATGAGGAGCCACACATAAAAGTATTTCAGAATATCTATTAACAATTATCCAAATAGCCATTAACCAATTAATCAATACTCAGTATACTGGTTAGAATCATTGCTAACCTAAACTCTTCTCAGTGAACGAACTCTAAAAATTATCAGCAATGTAGAGTTAAGGGCGTGAAGTAATTATTCTCTCTGAAGACAGCATATGTGATTATGCCAATTAAGACTTAAATTCTCAGGCATGTAATTACCCAAACAGCACTTTTGGATTTGGAAAAGACAGCTATGGTTAGGGAGAAATCTTCATGTCTTTCACACTTAGCAAATGTCTCTTATAGTGCTGCTTCACACAGCCTTAGGACTTGCATCTAGTTATTGTCTTGCATGCTTGACATGAATAGAAAGTCATTACTTTGCTTCTTTTCACATTTCTCTCTACTTACATCCTCCTTCTATTTACATTCTTTCCTCCTTCCTTTTCCCCGAGATTATCCAACTCATTACAGGAAAGCATAGGATACATCTATTAATTCCATTAATCTCCACTTGAGAGATTGGCTTTAAAAAAAAAAAAAAAAAAAAAAAAAAAGTAGCTTACGTGTTTAAAAAACTGAAATTAGGAATTTATTCTATCTGTTTGAAAGCCTAACATGCAAATTTTCATATACTTAAATCTTGCTCATAGCTCATATCCACAGTTATATATGATAAATTTCACCAAAATGCAGAAAATAGTTTAATAAAGTACATTTTGAGTGACACACTGTTACCATATTCTAAAATCTGAACAGCATCACTGAACAGTAAAAATGAGTTTGGTACTTAGTAGACAGGAACGCAGTACTCATTAGGAATTCTGCCAGATGAATCTGTGATCACTTCATTGTGCATTGTTTGGAAAATAAATCTTCTCATATGACTATCTGAATTTATTCAACCAGGAAATTTGATTTTAGGGCTTTTGTCAGGGCTGCTATAATTATGTGCTGTGCTGACCCTCTGCTGATAGTTTCACTGTCTGGATGTGCTTTAATTTTCATTATACCAAACTTTATAAGATTGTATTGATCAAAACAAATATACTGCATTTATATTTCCAGAACTAATGAATAAACAGCATTTAAACTTAATCACTGATTTTAACTTTTGATAAAAACAACCGTTAAGACTGGGACTTAGTCCAGGGACAAGAAAAATGAAGTAAGAGAGGTGTGAGAGAGTATTGAGCAGTGAAAGGAAGAAAAAGCAAGTGGAAAAAAAAATAAATTAGTCAACTAATCAAAAAACCAACCCAAACAAAAAAAACAGAGAGTAAAGAAGCATGCAGCTAACAAGAAAGGCAAAAGATATATTTTTAATATCTATAAGTATTCACCACTGGAATTCATTCCTATGGGAGGAACAATACAGTCCAACAGTGAGGCTGAGAATTCATCTGACCTTAAATGATTAAAACATTTATAAGAGCCTTGAGACTACCCACAAAATTAACCATAGGCTGTTCTTTTCTTGTTAATAGTATTGTGACAATGAGCATAAGCCTCAAGAGCAATAGTTAAAAAAAATACATTTATTTGGAGAAAATATTATTCCTTTCCTCAGTGTTTCTTTGTTTTTCTCCTGAAGTATGCAGAGAGGTGACACTGTAATATACTATACATTACAACTATCAAAACTATCAAAAAATCTGTTTTGATAGTTTTTCTTATTATAGGACATATTTTTCATAGATTACCCAAGAATTGTTTATCTTTGCATGACTGTGGTGGACACTGTTCACCTCAGTCACTGTATTTGCAAAAGTAGTCTTCACATCTAATAGTTAAAAAGAGTTATGTGGAGCTAATAGTTCACTTACTAACACTCTGGGGATGTGCTTATATTTCCTTTCTGTTAAAAGTCATGTTGTGCAGGGTGAAAGGGTAAACTAAGGCCAGAAATTACAGAGAAAATTGCTTCATGAATAACCTTCCGGAATGAGAGTAAGAAAGATTCAGCAGCTTACTGCAACAGATACGAAACCAATTTGAGTGATAAGCTACAAGTAGGACTGAATACTTATGGATGCATGTTTTGTTAGATGCATGCCTTTACTACCTGTTCTTTTTTTGTATAGAATACTAGTAACAGGGAAAAAAAAAACCAAAAAAAAAACAGAAACAAACAAACAAACAAACAAAACAACTTATTTTAAGCATAGAGATTTTAAATGATGCATGTATTTATTTACTTGTATTATTCTCAACATGGAAGTAAACTGAGAGAAATGGAAGTTGAATAACAATCTGAAGAGTCTGAAATTTAAAAATTCAGAAAATCATGGCTGTATTTCATTATTAGGTCACATTCCATTTAATGAACATGGAAACTATTCATCTGACTGCTATTCCTTGCTCCTTTTTGACAGAGCTGTCCCTATCATGCCTGCAACAGCACACAGTGTCCCTCCAGCCCACTGAACAATGGCAAGCAGACTACAGGGCAGGCAGAAAAGACTGTATTGTAGAGCAGTAGAGAGATGCTAGTCCCACAGTGTCAGGCTACAAGGTAAAATAAGTTTTCAGACAATACTCCACAGCTTTTTCCCCTTGTTTGAGATTACAAAATGGTCCTCACACTCTTGTCTCTTCTTCCCTTCCTCCCACTGCTTTCCCCACAGTCTAATCCCATGAGGATAGAGGAAATCAGAGTTTCAGGTATCTGCATAATCAGCTTTTAAATTGAAGGTAATGTGCCAGACAATCAACAATGGACAATTCAGGAAAACACTTTAACTGGGCTTATATTTCAACAAATGAAGTGATTTCCTGAGCTACTGTTCTGCTTTGACAAATGACTCTTGGCTGAGCTATTAAATAGCAGTATAATATAACTATCATGGCTTTCTAATCTCAAGATTTTTGGGAGATGAAAATTAGTATAGTTAGTCTAAAATGGAATGTAAAGTACAACTGTAAGGAAATGGGTGGATGCTGGTATATTGAGCTTACATGGCAAGGTTTTGATAGTGAAGGGTCTGCAGGGATGATCTCTGTGAGCAGGGCCCTGCACTGCCACATGTCAGATCAGATCCAGCTCCAGTTGTTCCAAAAGGGACTCACTGCTGGCCAGAACTGAGGTCTGGGGAAGTGCTGTAGTACTGTGCTCCTGAAGAGTGGGCTAAGTGGGAGGGAGCCATGCTGGAGTAATGCTTGGAGAGCTGAAGACTGTGGGAAACCCATGAAGGATCAGTTCAGGAAGGATGGCATTCCATGGGTGGGATCTTATTGTGGAGCAGGGACAGAGAGTGACCATAAAGGAGTGTCAGAAACAAAATGATGCAGACTGACCACAGACCTCACTACCTGTTCCCTTGTGCTGTTTGAGTGGGGAAGGTACAAGATGGCAGATGGTGAGAAAGGTGTTTTGAGTATGCTTTTAATTCTCTCTTTTCTAATCTGTAATACATGGGCAATAAATTACTTTAATCTCCCTATACTGAGTTTGTTTTGCCTGTGACAGCAGGCAATTGGTGGGTGATCTCTTTGTCCTTATCTCAAACCACAATATTTTTTTTCATCATATTCTCTCCTCTTGTCCTTCTGAGAAGAAGTGAGAGAGTAGTGTGGTGATGCTGACCTATGAACCAGCACAGGTGGAAAGATCTCCCATCATTTGTTCACCTACTAGCAGGAAGAAAACTGACAGAAAACAGACACTAGCTCTTTCATCATAGTAGGAGGCTCAATCACAGTTACTGTGAGAAATATATCAAAGTTCTAATGATATAAATACTATATAACATGCAAATGATACTCTGAATTACTACTTTCATTCTCTCTGGAAGATTTCTATTATATACATTTTCCAAAATACCAAATTAAAGTACATGAAAAAGCATATCTTTCTGGTGTTCATAGGAATTACATTTTTTTCTTTGTTACAAGGCTCTAACAAACAACATCTGATAAATCACTTAAATAATATGTCATGGTTTTGTGATTTTTAGTTATCGGTATTCCACATCATAACATCATGTAGTGCACTGGGAGTTAAGGTGTTAATGCTCCAGTTCCCGTACCTGTCTGGAAGAGAAGAAGAACTACATTCCCCAGGGGCTTTGCAGTCAGAGAGGAGATATAACCCCTGGCAAGGTCACCTGATGCGCTCTTCTTTGTCGGTTCTTCTTCATCTCTTCTTCATCATCTTCTTCATCTCCCAGCAGCTCAACCGGACTGCACATCTCACCTCAGCATTATGGTGAGGCCTATCCACCTTTCGGACATCTCTCTCTCATTATATTTGATTTACTAGCTTCAATTCTAATTGTATTGTATTATGGTGTGTTATCTTGCATTCCGAGACTGTATTTAGTAAATTAGTTTGTTTCTCCACAGATCGTTGCCACTATTTTTAATTATTTTGGGGTCCCCTGTTTCCCTTTTCCGATGACGTGGATTTTGCGAAATCCCTCCGCCCCACTAGTCATGGAACCGGGCCGGACCAGCCCATAAAACGTTGACATATTATTAGTTGAAAATATCCTGTGCTATAGTAGTTTGTTATAATCTCTCTGATGTATACTTTTGAACTAAAAATCCCAGTGAGCAGTAAATATTTTGCTTATTTTTATCCATTCCATCCTCTGACAGTTGCAGATATTAATTCTGTCAGATTGTAATGTGCCATCCCCTCTTGCTTTCAAGACTTAACTTTTTGCCTTCAAACTGAGTCAATGTCAAAAAAAAAAAAAAAAAAAAAAAAAAAGCAAAAATTTTTCTCCACTCAGATTTAGATAGTCTGTTACTGTAAGTTTGCACATATATCCACATAGACTTTTGCAAGTTTGCTTCTACTAGTGCAGTCCACTTACACTTCATGTCTCTACACTTAGAACATCATATTTCTTCGTGATATTTATGCAGTAAGAAGTAAACCCATTTTTTGGCATATATTTTTATCTGCTCTATTCTCAACAAATTGTAATGGCATTTATGGTTTTAAAAAAAGTTGTTAGTAAGAAGTGTCATCAAATATTCGCATAAGTAAATGACCAGAAATTTTGCAGCTGTCAAATGTAAGCTCATATGTATTGAGGTGATTAAGATAGAAGAAAGGAGAAATTGCACTGGACGTGTTAGAGGGATGATGTTTTTCCTGGCTGAGTTTGTAGTCTATAAGATGCTAGACTGATTACAGTCTAAGTGTTTTCTGGCTTTTCAGTCTAAGTCTTCATTTATGCAACAAACTTAGTTATCAGCATCAAAATTCTACAAGAGGGTTGTTCAGTGAGATCAAATAATCTTTCTGTTTACACATGACAAGATTTATTCTGAAAGATCTTATTAGATGAAACTGATCTATCTCACTGATCTACTCCAAATAATTTCTTTCCAAGTCGTATGCTGAAACCTTGGTTTCCTCATCAATAAAAGATGGATATCACTATAACCTTTCTTAAAACACTTTAAAAGCTACTGTCTTCTGTGGGTACAGGACCCAATAGCTTAATATGGGCATCAAATTTTGTGTTTAAAATATTTTGCAATATAATCTTTTTGTCTCATTCATACTAGTGTTTTACAAGCTTAAATACTATGTAAGTGGAGAACTATTAGTAAAACATTCCAAATCAAGTATTGCTCTTGATTACATGTACTATATGGTGCTTTAACTCAACTATTTATGAACAAGAAAAATTTCAAAAAGAGCTCAAAGGTACAGCTTCAGTGTGTAGCATCAATCAATGCTAGCTCTGATAAATCCTTAAAGAACAGCATGCTTGTCATAAAGATACTTTCCTTACACAAAATTATTTGATGTGCAAATGAGTTTAATTCTGAGAGTAACAATAGAAATAAAGAAATCAGAAAACTTTTTGCTCTTGATAATCATTATGACATTGTCTTCTTATGCTAGTGTCTAAAAAGCCTCACGACAACTTCCTTGAGGAATGATCACACTTTAGAAAAATACACTAACTCTTTTAGCAAAAGACTAACTTGGACTACATTATCTAATGTCGCCTTGATGGAAGCTGACACACTGTTGGAAGCAGAATAGAAATGAGCCAGGCTCATTTAGAAAGCCCTTCTTTGTTATGTGTCTTAATAAAAGGAAAGTGATAAAACCTCAGAAAAGCCTCAAAAGGACTCATAAATGCAGCCTAATTTGAGTCAATACCTGTAACCGCTGGAAGATAGTTTCAGATGTGAGGAGGTAAGACTGAGACTGGCAACCCTTCTGGAGATTTTAACTTAGCTCTCTACAACCACGCGCAGCTAAGGATGCTGTTTACTCTGCTGATGGCTGCTCATCTCACCCAAATCCTGCTACATGAACTTCTGAATTTCTGCATTCAAATGACCTCACTGAATATATGCAATGTGTTCAGGCGGGGGCTTCTCAATTTCCTATACCAGCAAAACCGCAAGGAATAAATGTTCCCCATGAGATAAGATTTCTTTGTGTTCATTTGTTGCAAGTGAGTTTTACAACTTAGAAATGCTGAAGCAATAGAAGCTGTGAAGTCTCCATCACCAGAAATATTATAAGCAGATTGGAAAACTATCTGAAATACTAGCATAGATAAAACTAATCTCGCATTTGAGCAAGATTGAAACTTCAGTTTATTTCATTAGTACTTTAATTCTGTAACTGAAGAGTAGCCAGGCTTTGATATCTTAGAAGGTTTCAGATTAATACTTTTCAACACAGGACCCTAGTATCCAACTCTTTACCATATTGTGCTAGCACAGTTGTATGTAATCTTTTTTAATTTTTAGTCCCACAAATAAGTGAAATTGAACCTGTTCTTTCTTTCTTATTGCTGACTAGGTATTATTATTATTAAAACAGAGGTTTGCAAACAAAGTCTTTTTTTTTTTTTTTTTTTTCCTCCCACATGTGCTGCCATAATATATGTGAATTTTGAAGAAAGCAAAAAAAGCAATCCGGGTACTGACCAAATTAAACTTATCCAGACCTAATGAAGCTTATGACTTCTATGGTCTAATATGTTGTATAATTGTAACAATGTTTGTGTGACATTAATCAGTCCTTTATGCAGTTGCTACATTAGCCTTTTCATAGACAGAAGCTTCTGCACTGGTATTTGACAGTGAAAATAATTTAAATCATTTCTCTATTGTTGTCATTGTTCTGCATTCTCCAAACTTTTATAAAATATTAATAATCTCATTTCTCCTACTTCCATCCTTTCAAAACACTGGAGATGTGACTAGCATGATAAATAATGACAAATTTAAGATTCTCATACTTCAGGAGAAAGGAGAAATCTGTGTGTATGTGAGATAAACAGAACAACAATGACATTCCAGAAAATAGTAGGAAGAAAAACAGATATGAACAAGCATGTAAACTGAAATCTTCTTCAGTTTGGAAAATAATAATAAATAAGTTTTTATATCACATGTTAAGTAACTTTCCAAGGAACTGAGCTGACTGTAATTACAAGCTATGACTGCTTCTAATGCAAGGTATTAATCATTGTGGATCAGAATGATATTCCATACTGTGAAAAATGTCATATTCTTGCAATCTGTTTGAAGAAATTTTAACAATTTTTGGAACAACACTGATAGATAAATGTTTTCCCAAAATTTTAATCACTGAAATATTGATTTTCAGAAAAAAAAAATCATAAAGATTTTTCCACTAATGGGATCGAATACAAAACTGACTTAAGTTTTTCATATGTTTTTAATTCTTAATATTATTTTTATTATGAAACTTTTGAGATGCACATGCACTCAACATCTAATGCAAAGTTCTGCAAAGTCTCAATATGAGGAATTGTCATTTGCTCTTGGGAGCATAGCATATGAAGTCTTATCTTTTATACCTCTGCAATGCATTAATTTAAATGCATTTAGGTTTTGTGTCTGGACTCTGTCATACTACTATAAAATTGAGTTTAGTTCATGCTTGAAAATTTCTATTTAGGAATTACGCTATTTTTATATCATTATGACTTTCTGCGTAAAAAGGGACTAAATAAGGCAGGAAGGAAAAAGACAGGGAAGAGACAGGCAGGAGAGTTTGTCTGATTTGATACAGATCACTTCTACTGTATTAAGTCTGCAAGGGACATGTATGTGGGGTGAAGTGAAACTTGTTGCAGTGAGACTGCAGGGCTGTCCAGAGGCTGCTGGGGCCAGGGACCTCACAGGTCTCTGTGACATCAGCTACAGCAGATCAGTGTAATGTGAGACCAGGACATGAAGACTTTGGGTCTAGTGTGGATCCCTTGCTTCTGGCAAAGGCATCTACTGCCTTCTGGCACTTCAGTGAAGGAAGTTGCCATCACTTTTGACTTTTTCTTTCATTGTTGGCCAGTGATTAAGGAGTTAGCCTTTCACTAGTCCTGAGTATAAACTGTATCGAAAAAGTGTGAAGATAATGAATGTTTCAAGAATACATTTTCTTGTGATTTCTTTTGTTATTGTATGTCTTAAATGTTGCTGGTTAGTTGGCTGTATTCCCAGCTCTCATAAATATATCAGAAGTCTCATGATATTTTGCATTTTCATAAAGCCATTGCAATTGGAATTAAAAGATTGCAGGAGATCTTTATGTCAGAAGATAAAGTTTTAATGCTTGTTTTAAAAACCTTGATAAAATGAAACAATTACTCCGTAAGATCACATAAAGCAGATGGGTAATAAAAAGAAAACTATACTATTTTTTTACACTTCTATTTTTAAGCTAATCCTGTGATTATCTGGGGTTTGACACATGATTTTAGATGGTTGAAATTGGCAGCAATGTCAAAACAGAAATCTTTCCAGTTTCAAAAGTAATGGTCTGTTTTCCAAAGTGTTCTCCCAGACAGTTTGCTTTGATCTTTACTCAAAATGTTTATTTGTTCATCTACTTCATTTTAGTGTATAAACAGTAGTGAAATATGACACAGATGTTTTCTCTTTTCTTTAATTTTTGTGTATGATCAGATTACTAGATTTTGTTTAGAAATAATATTAACTGTGTCCCTAAGTATTTTTTTAATATATTGTCATTACTGCAGTCTGAGAATAGATAAATTTCAAAAGATTTGGATGCTCTCTTGATGTGAAAGTATTTAACATCTGCAATTTTAGCATGTTGTTTAAAAGCTTTTCAAATGATTCCT
This sequence comes from Tragopan temminckii, assembly GCA_028571105.1. NCBI lineage: Eukaryota > Metazoa > Chordata > Aves > Galliformes > Phasianidae > Tragopan > Tragopan temminckii. The sequence goes on from JAOWBP010000001.1 coordinate 35,458,007, forward strand.
TGGCAAACTGAACTTTATCTTTGCAATAATTATCCATCCAATTATTCATGAAATATACCTTCCTTTTTTTCTCAGTGCTCCCTAATTTCCAAAGTGAAAATGTTTAACAGCTTAATCAGAATTGTCACATTACGCTGAGCCTTCTATGCATATATGACACCTATTGATATTCACTGACATTTGCTGAATGGTTATGGAGAGTAAACTATAGATATATGAGTATAGTGGGGAGTGGGTGGTGCATTTCAGCAGTGGCAGTGATAATGTAAAAGATAAGATACATTCTGGATGATCATGCACAGCTGTAACACCACAAAATGAAGACCGTCTCAATCAGCTCATCTGCATGAATCAACACATTATAACCAGTGAATTGTTTATGGAGTTAAATGTTGGCTTCAGTGTCTTGGAAACATTCGAATACTGCATTGAAATACTGCAAAGTTTGCACCAGGTGGGTCCTACAAATTCACCCACAGCACACAGGAACAGAAAGAACATTGTATGCAAGTTTGTCAGGATCTATTGAATGGATATGAAGCTGGGTTGCATCATGATTGGTGATGATCAAAAGAGGGGTGGCCAGCAGGGACAGGGAGGTGATTGTCCCCCTCTACTCTGCTCTTGTGAGGCCCCATCTGGA
>JAOWBP010000001.1:35490130-35506775 GCA_028571105.1 Tragopan temminckii
CCCCCCCCCAAGTGGACAATTTCTTTTATCTTCTTTTATTGACTTACATATTTGAAGAAATCTTTCTTGTTATTTTTTACATCTCTAGCCAAGCTAAGCTGCACCTGTGCCTTGGCTTTCCTGATCTTCTCCCTGTACTCCTGAGCCACAACCCCGTAGTCTTTCTGGGAGGAATATCCCTGCCCACACTGCCTATTTTTGTGCCTTATTTTTCTAAGAGGTCTTGCTTAACCATGATTGTCTTCTGCCTCACCTTTTTGACTTTTTATGCTTTGAAACATAGAGCTCTTATGCCCTAAGAAAAATGTCTTTAATGTCACTGTTTCTCACAAGCATGTGAACATCCTGGTTTAGGTTCATAACACTATAGGTCTATTTTTAAGTACATTAATTCTATTTGTACAGGATGGACATATAACATTTGTCAAATGTTACAGTGTCTGAAATTTTCAGTTTCTTTTCATGCTGACTGTTTTGTGAAGCTGCAGTTCTACCATTTGTACTGAGGCCCACTAGTGGATTAAGGTCTTAAGTCTTGCTGGTCATACTGAAAAGATGTAATCTTTAATGACCATGTAAGATCCCTGTAGGGTAGTGTAGTATATCTTTAACTAGGATGTTATATTTTTGGTGCTGTGAAGAATTCCTTGTGTTTTATGCATTTGTCAAAGTGGGAGATGTGTTTTACTTTCTAGCACACAGAAGAATGAAAAAAGCATTTAGCACGTACCTTTAACGCTGGCAAAAATTGCAGAAACTGAATCTTAGAAAAAAGCCTGATAGACAGAATGTATGCAAACTTTCACTCACTGTTTATGTAAGAAACATTTTTATTGTGAAAATGTAAGTGCTTCAAGCTAAATGAAATCTAAAAATTCTGGGAAATTTCACAGGCTAGCAGAGTCCTTGTCACAAAGATTTTGAAAAGTTACTGCATCTTTTTTTAAGTAACTTTATTGCTAGTGTATCTGAATCAAGCGTACCTTACATCTATAATTTATTGCAAGATAATTAGTTAAATCTTTAAGTATTCAAACAAAATTTAGAATAGTATTGTATGTCAGTAGGTGATAACACTGACATTTAATGTAGTAAATACTTTGCTCTGATTTGAACTGTTAACCAAGAAGCATGTGCAAACGCTTTTTTTTTTTTTTTTTTAGAAAAAGAGGTCTCCAGTTCTTATCATTTCTGTGAGAATAAGCTAGTTTATAATCTCCAATGTGTACAGAAAATAATGGAGACTTTTTTAGCAATACTTTCTGTCTGTAAAACTACTTTTTTTCATCCAGTTTCAGTCAAAGGTGAACAGGATGCAGGAGACTCTGTCAGTCTGTTGAATAGTTGTTGATGAAACAGCACAAGCACACAGGAGAGACAGACTTTCAGCAAGCTACCAACATAATTAAGAAAGAAACTTGCCTGAAAAATTCTCTGGGGAATCTGCAGTAATGATTGCAACCATAGATGGGGTTTAAAACATTTCCCTGAGTGTTTAAATGTAAACTCTAGGAGAAGACAAGAGTATTCATTTATTCTGAAAAAAGGAGATTTATAGTGATAAAACTTTTCTAGCTACTAGGAATAGTGCAGCTATTTGTCGGGGTTTTAAACACATGGTCTTAAATGCTCTGAGCATCCACACTTCTTCCTGTGATCAAACAGCCTCTTTCCAGCTCATGTCTACACAACCTTGAGCCTTGTCAGAGGTGTACATGCCTCCAGCCTTGTCTCTGGCATGGGTCTTGGACCTACACTCTTTATTGCACTATCCTGTTTCTCCTCATCAGGTTCCCTAAATGGATCTTGGAGGGGTACTAGACTTGATTCACAATCCTCACCTTTTCTGGTGCTGTCAGTGGGCCCAATCACAAAAATCAGGTTCTTCTTAGGATGCTGAGAATTAGTGAGATCACATCCGTTGGTGAGGTCACAGCACCCTTAGTTCCTGCCTTATCCACCTTGTAAAGCAGACCTCCAAATATTGAACTAGGAGAAAATCAAAGCAATAGACTGAATAGCCTAAACTGTTAATTTTTGCCAACATTTTTTTGTGTGTGTGTGACACATTTCCAATAATCGTACATACCTAAAAAATCAAGATTGTCACATGATATTTGAGAAATCTTTAATAGATTTTTAATCTCTTTTTTACTGCAAGACCCAAAAATATCACTGTAAACAGTGTAATGGGTCGAAGAGTGTCTCTTTAAAGTAGTAGGAGCAAAGCCTTAAAAATAAAAGCCATACCACATCAGCAGAAGCATGATGTACAAATATCAGGTATGCTTTGAGTCATGACCTCAGGTTTCAAAGAAAAGCAAACCATCTGCATCAGTCTGAAGCTGGATCACACAACTTACTCAACAGACTGAACTAAATAAGAACAATTACTACATTTAAGTTGATGTAATGCACATTTTTCTTCTTAGATCTGAGTAAAAATTTTCAAAGTTCTTTCACTGAGATTTTAGTTAAAAACAAATTGTGGTAGGATGCTTGATCTTAGAACTAATGCAAAGTACATTGTTAAAATAGCAGTTTGTGTTGTGAACTCAAAATTGATTTCAGCAAGTGTGCACGAACAGTTTAACACTGGACAGTTCTCTTTTATCTTGCTATTTAAAAACGTTTCATATATTCTAGTCATATCCATTTATCGTGCTATAATGAAGAGCTCTTTAGAAAAAACATGGATGTTTAACTTAAATCTTTAGATGACAATAAACCCAAATGTATAACTGTGTGATCCAAATGTATAACTGTGTGATCAGTGGGACATATTTTGAAGTTCATTAAGTTAGACCTACCTGAGACTGACATGTTTTAAAAATACATTTGTATTATAGAATTTGATAAATCTTATGAGTTGCAGTTAAGACACCTGGGAGGCCATGTCTAGAATTTTTCAATCCACATAATAAGAGGGATGTTTCCATACATATCTCTGCTTATTTTCTGAGCTGCTGATGATGTTGCATAAAATTAATGGGAGAAGCATTTAAAAATATACAATGACGAATGCTATACAGTGTATCTCTTAACAATAAGTATTCTGTAACCTGAGGTTTATATGTCAGAAAGACAATATAACCCTGAATCCTGTACATATATATCTTAGGTTATAGAACTGAACATTGAAATATCTGGCCTGAAAGTCCACTTCCCTACATCAGTCTTTCAGTCTTAAATTTTCTCTCTGACTTCTAATCTAAAGAAAGATAATAAGAAGTGCAGTGTCTTCCACTGGATTTGCAACCAGTCATTCATGCATACAAAACTGGAAGTTCTGTACTTAAATTACCTGCTTCTAGTCCTAGTTACATAAGGAGAGGTGCTGAACTCTGAGGGCTCAGTTAAAGCTGTGATCTTTAAAAATTTCATCCCTAAAACTTGGAACAGAAGAAGATTGTTTGATGGCCCTTCTGTCCCAGTTTTGATTTTGATGATTTACACATTACTTCTATTTTGGCAAGTGTTCTGATCTGCAATGGAAAGGCTGGGAATTACATGTAAATTTAAAATACCAAGAGAGAGGACTGGAATAGATACTCTGCTTATGGATCCTGAAAAACTGCCAAAGATAATATGTTAAGTGCTCTTCAAGCCAAAAAGAGAGAAGACAGAGTGAAGTGACATGTACAGAAGAAATCAGTGTGAGAGATGATTTTTGCTTGAGTGTTAATTCTAGGGATATCTTGAGTACTTGAACCTTGGGCACAGCATGAAAAAGTATGGAAGTTAAATTTTTTAAAAATTTAAATTTTTAGCAGAAACGTTGAAGCTTTAAGTGTTTTGCATTGGTTTTGTTAATCTGTGAGTGAATTTAATGTTCTTGAAAAGGAGATGAAAAGAGCTACAGCCAACTATTCTGCAGGCAAGTGCTTTATTTTCATCAGTCAAATGCTGATGTACTTCCTCTGTTGCCTGGAGGACCTGGCTCAAGTCTTCCTTGAGCAGCAGTTGCCAATTAAATGAAGTTGTGCCAAATTGCTCAGTGAATTTGTAGTACAAAAGAAATAGGGTAGAGGAACAACTGCATAACCTTGTTGGTCACACTGGGCGAACTCAGGCTGTTTGTCAATATCGGGATAAGGAGGTGAAAGGCTTCTTCATTGTTCTTGTGCCATCATACCTTAATGATTCCTGACTTCTGTATTCCTCTCTGAATACACAGATAATATGAGTAATCTGTTTTAAGGCTCTGTGAACATAATTTACATCTCAAAAGAAAGCACAAGTTAAAGCAAATAAGCAATTATGAACAAGACATACATGGTTATAAAGAAGAGCTCAACATTTAACTTTTGTTAATCTTGCTTCCAACTGCTTGCAATATACTAAGTTGGATGATAATACATAAAAGAATTTAACACTGATGTTGTTCTTGTTGTTCTTTCTAAACGTGTTCAAGGATATTTATTGTTTCATATATGTGCACATGGCTACCATTCTTGGACATCTGTCATATATAATGTGATTTTTTTTTTTAAATTTCATTTTTACATAAGAAATTGTAGCTATTTCTCTTTGCTGCTTCCCTGTGTGAGTAATTAAAGGTGGTGTAAAAGTAGGCTGATGATCTATGAACCTCTAGAGTGGCAGCAACCATAAATTGTCCAGGAATTTCTATCTACTGACACATATGATTGAGGTACGTGCCTGTATTGAAGGGTGGATTACTTTGGACTGATAGAGTTATAGTATATATATGTATATATATAGATGTATGTTTGTATATATGTGTATACAGTTGATACAGCAGAGGACTAGAGAAGAATACTGTACTCACTGAGAAAAATAAAAAAGCCATCTGATTTCAATGTACAAGAAGTTTGTAGTATATACTAAAATACTGAAGAAAAGCATTTTTGTTTCTTCCTTTGTTTAAAAAAAAAACACACGTTTTCATTTAATAGCAAAAGTTTTGTTTCAAGGAAGTTTTCAATTACCTCTGTTCATTGCTGTAGTTTCAGAGGCATATATGATTTGTTGATGTAAGTGAAAATATTGTTGCTAGAAGGCTTTGGAACTAGTGCCTGAAGACTTAATCAATAAATATAAAATAACTATTTGAGATATCAGGACATTACTCTTAGTGTTAGAAGCTGGCCAAAGGAAAAATTTTTCAGAAAATTATGGTTTTTTATGTTATCAGATTTGGCTTTATTTTTTTTCTCCTCTCACCCCTTCCAACCAATCTGTCCCACCTCTTTTTTTCCACTTTTTTTTTCCTTTTTTCCCCTAGAAATAGTTTAGACTAAATCTAGGATCTTCTGGCAACTCTTAATCCTTCAGTTTTCCACTGAAATCTCTCTCCTCCTGTCTGCTTTAGCTCCAGTAGAGCTGGCAAGAATATACTTTTTCAGTGAGTAGTTGTGAAGAGAGTAGTAGATGCACACCTGTCTTCTGGATGAAGACCTGCTGAAAACCCAAGCGTGCTTGCGAAGCTTTGAATGACATGAATGCTTCATCTTCACACATTGCTAAAAATAAATAAGCCTCCAAAAAAGCAGTCCACTAGATGATTTAAACAAAAGATTTAGGGCTCAAACCTTAATGCTTTTGTTTGAAAGATCTTCTCCCCCTCTACCCTCCCCACTGTTTTCACTAGATGATTTTCAAACAACTATAGTCTGAATTACTAACAATGTAATTCTGTTGTCAGCAACTGAGAAGTATATCCATGAGTAAATACAGCTTTCCCAAAATACATCAGTTTCACATGATTTTTTAAGTCTTTGAAGGCTGTTATAAAATGTATAAATGTAGCCGTAATTGTACAAAGCCAGCGCACACCTTTGTTTTCAGGTTTCATTTAATCTTTTAAGCCAAAACATGTAAAGACTATCAACATCAAAATATTCTTGTCAAAACCTAGGAACATATATAAATGCTATATATTACTGAAAGATCAAGATACTTTATTAACAAATAGATACTGAATTATGTTTATTAAAAATCTCTTAAAGTAAAATAGACTGCAATATTTGATTTTTTTTTCTAAATTAGACTTTTTATTCTGCTTTGGAGAAATGTCACTAGCTTAGTATAACTAATAACTAAAACTCGTTTCTGTCTTCAGACGTTTACTCTCTATCCTGTCTCTATCACAAGTAACAGAACGAACAACAATAATCTCTTGCTGAAAGAGTTTTCATGTGTTTTGACATGAATTTTATGTAAATATGTCTGTCTTATTATTTATATTTAATATATCATTCATGCACTATTTCTAATTATTAAACCAATGTTTACAAGATAATTTTAAAGACTTAGATCATGTTGTGTGGATTTTAATAAAAGCTCCCCAAAATAGTAAGGACCATCTAAATTGTGAAGATTGCAGGTTTCAGAGAATACCATTTTACCAACTTATTGTTTCTACTATATTCAGAAGGCTAAAGTTTATTTAAAGCTTTAGTAACAATGTCCTGTAAAAATTACCCAATCAAAATACACTGATCTTTTTCTATCCCTTCTGACACAGCATGAATTACTGAGCTCCCAATATTATCCGAACTACTTGTTTTTACCCTGATGTCAATGGTTTCTTTGAAAACTAGCTTATGCAGAGAAAACAATCTCCAGTGAGACAGACAGAAGTAGTACAACAAAACAAAGACCAATAGTTTAAACAATTCCAATAGTTTAATTGCTTCTACAGAGTGAGACAGAATTAAACACTCAATGGAATTAACTTACTTGTTCTGGAGCATAGGAAGTTCTGCACAAATGTGCGCAAGAACTTCTTTACGGTGAGGGTGATGGAGCGCTGGAACAGGCTGCCCAGGGAGGTTGTGGAGTCTCCTTCTCTGGAGATATTCAAGACCCATGTGGACACCTACTTGTGTGACCTGGTGTAGGGAACCTGCTTTGGCAGGGGGGTTGGACTCGATGATCTCTGGAGGACCCTTCCAACCCCTATGATTCTGTGATTCTGTGATTCTTGTGTTAGCCCTTGGTGTTACTGGCAGAACATATGCTCATTAAACATCTGATCTTAAATAAAAAAGTACAGAGAATATTTTAAGTGCCAGGTATCTTGCTCAGTCTATAGCTTGTTATGGTAATATAGAAAGAACTTTACAAAACATTAATATATATACATGTATATGTATATTAAGAGCATAATACCATAGTTATATCAAATTTAATAACATTTTTATAAAAGATAATATAAGAAGTATATATCAATATTAATCTGATTGTAGCATACAGACTAGAGAAAGATTCTAAGGCTCATTAAAACAGCTTTCATCTCAAATAACTGTAACACAGTAGATTAGCTTTAAACAGACTTTTTTCCTTTTTTTTCCCATCTTTTCAGGTAAAAGTAAGGATTTCACAATATCATAAATAACTTCGTGTAAATAGAATCAGTCATAGCCAAATACCACCCAAGAATACATAACCTGAATTTCTGAACTTCTTGATATATTTAATTGATCACTTACTAGGCAGACATGTAGATGAATATAAATATATTTGTTAAATATAGCTGATTAAATAAAGAATATAGATCATCACCAGTGAGAATTTAATTAGCTTTCATCTAGGATATTAGTAGGATATGTTTTACTTTTCTTTATTTTTAGAAAAAAAAAATCAATAGAATAATTTGAAAATTGGCGGTGCAGAACAGCCAGGATTTAGGAAAGGAATCCTGCCTGAGAGAAAGTTTCTCAATCTGTATTTATCTGATCAGTTGTTGAAATAGCTGGTTGCCTGACAGCAGAAGAGGCTGGTTATTAAGCAGCTCTAGAGGCCATAGGTTGCTCTCAGGGTATGCGTGTAATTCGGGACAAAAACACTGAAGTTATTTGCAAGACTGTGGAACAGTTAATTACTACTGCCTTGAGACAGAATAAATTAGCCAGATCATAAACTACCATGCTAGTTTTACTCTGACCCATAGCAGTACTACTGTTACTGACTTCCCTAGGTCAATATTCATCAGGTAATCCTCAACATATCACTATGTTGTGCAGTGCAGATATGTCCAAATGTGTGATTTTAAGATACAAATTCTGTAAACTGTCAGTTATAGCTAAAAGTAAATAAAATAACTAATTGAAGATCCTGACATTAGGGAGCACAGCTACTTTCTTTTCAGAGAAAAAATACTACCATAAGATATCTCATGCCAATGAACATGTCTTTGTTTCTCAACATTTAAAACTATTTTAATTGGTAATAAATTATTTTTTCCCACGTTTAGTCTATTTACTTTGTGATGGAAATTTATAAGCTATCTCTCTGTTTTTATTTCAATACATGAGTTTTTCTATTTTATTTTATCCTCCCATCCTGCTGAGGAAGAGGAGTGAGAGAGAAGCTGGATAAGGTTTTGTAACCAGTCACAGTCAATACACCACAAACATATTATACAGAAAAGAAAAGGGTAGTGTATATCAACACATCAATATGTTTTCAATATATTATTGAAAATATACTGAATAGACAGAATCCCACATAGCTGTGAGTTTTGCCAAAAAAAAAAATAGAAATAAAAATCTGTACAAAAAAACCAATATGATTACTATAATAATGTAAAATGAATGCTATTTATTCATTCATTGTTTTCTCTGGTATGTAAATTGTGTTCTACTTTTTTTTTCTTTCCATTTTGTGTACTCCACAATAGAGCAATGCTAACAGGTATTTTTTCTTTTTGACTTTTTTTGTCGTTAGTTGATACCTGTGTAATCACTATAATCTAAATAATAATAATAATCAAAATCAGAAATCCTGATTAATTACCAAACAATTACCAAACTCTATTCCTCCAGTAATATCCAAGTCTGTTGGCTATTGTGTGTATGGTTATATCTATGGAGATTATCTAGAAAATAAGGATATTGTGGGTTTTTTTCTGCCCTTTTAACACTCTAGTTAAATTTCTAATTCTTTGGAATCTCTCCCTAGGAGTTCCAGTCTATTTTTTATTAGCACACTTTCAAACTTCATATTTTACCTAGAATTGTTAGGGAGCTTTCAGATGCATCTTTAGTTGCATAGGCATGAGACAGCAACTTTTTACATACTATCCTAATAAACCATAACTAACTGTTCAGCAAATATGTCAACATATGTTATTATATTGTTATATTTGAAGTTGAAGCCCTGTAATCAAAGTCTATTTGCCAAGAAACTACTTCTGTCAGCCAAAGTTAATGGAGATAGTTTTGAATAATTTACACTGATTCTACTAAATAAAATAAGAAAGATACATATTTTACCCACTTACATCTGCACATGCATGACGAGGTCAACAAACTTAATTCTTGTCATAATTTTTCTGGGCATAACTTTCACTCATCTTGGTAGATGCTAGTGACATTTTAAATTAGAGTAGCTCTTTAAAGATCTTGCCATTGTTGAACTCTGATTTTTACAATTTTGATCTATGTGCAATTCTAAATAACTAAGTCTTCCAGGATGTGGCTGAATGGGAATTGAATATCTGCTTGATAACTTTGCAGTGACTATACATTCCATAGGCTTACAGAAGGAGAAGCGGAGCTGCAGGAAGACTAATTTGATCAGGATTTTAAATGAGCAGAGGAACTGTGACTTTTAATTCCTAGAATTAATTCAATCATGTTTTCCCTTCCATCTGTAATCAAAGGCATTCTTTCATTTGCTATGTAATACCAGACAAATATCTTTCATATAGTCATTTCAGCCATGTTCTCTTGCTGATTACTCTGTACTTCCATCTATTGGAAGGATGCAAATACTACATTACTGTTTTTTTCTTTAAAACCCCAAAGTGTTCTTCCATAGTGACTGTAGGTTTAAAATACGTGTTTGATTTAATCATGTATTTTTCTGTTTGATTCATAACTCTTAATTCCTTCAGTTCTCCGTATAGTAGTGGGAGGCAGAGCTGCACAAGTCAGTGTAATTAAGAGGAGGACAAAATCTCTGGATACTGTACCTTTTCAGCATTTAGGACATTGACTGCGACAAGATGCTTATGATTGGATTTACTTGCTTGCTTGTTTGCTTTGAAAGTATTTTAAATATATAAACCTGCAAAATTGCAATGAAATTGGGTCAGCTTAATGAACTTTCTGACCTTTAAGGGGAACTTGATAGAAATACTTTTTTCCTGTGATTTTATAATAGACAACTGAAGAAAAAGAGGTAGGAGAATGTCATGAAGATAAAATTTGAGATGCAGATTTCAGTGAATCTGAGTGAGGGAACTAAAATTACTCCTGAATTTTCCTTACTGTAATACATCTTCTGTGATAAACTGATTGCATACTGGTGAATAACCAAAAATTCAGGTAGCATTATTTGTTCAAATTTGACTGCCTACTCTATCTTATTCTCATTATTTTAAAATTATTTAGTTAATAAGCAGTGTTACATTAAGAATCCATTATTTGAAGCTTGGATATGGTGGATTTGAAATTGTAGCCTGCTGTATGACAAATGTGATTTTAAAGTCTTTCATCTGTTTTCTTGAATTTAATAAAGATGAATAATTTTGGCTGGTTATTTCTCAAAATTTGAAAAATCACCTCAATAAGCATTAATGCTCATACTACAAGAAAAAAAAATGGTCAAGCCTGTAAACAAGAGTAACAACTCCAATCATTTACATAACATCTCTCTCAAGGTTCACCTGTGGTATATATTACTCACAGCTGCAAAGATGGTGACAGCCTGTGTGAAAGTAATAGATATTCTTCAAAAACAGAGTAGCTAACCTGCATATCATATGTGAATATATTATATATATTATAATATATATAGTGTATATTTATTATAAGTTATAAAATTAGATGCTTAACTCAGGTTGCATGATAATAAAAGTATGTATACTTTTTTGTACGAAAGAAAATTATTTTACAACAGAATTCCAGAAATGTGTTATGTGTGTACTGCTTCTGATTATCATGGGTACTATTATACTAGCCTATACTGATCAAGATAATTACTCTGACTCTTTGTCAGATACGCACCTAATCCTAAGAAGTTTCATTACTTCTTGGTTCAATGAAACTGAAAATACTGTTACATCCTTTTACAAATTTCCCAGTTTTAATACCAGTGAGTTTAATATTCTCAGTCCATTACTGTTTCCAAAGGAAGAAATATTACTCTACTAATCTGTGTCTTTTTCAAACACAGTGACTTCCTTTAAAAAATGAAGAAACAAACAAAATAATATTAAAAAATTGAGTAAAGTATTGATTTTCTTGAGAGACAGACGCATATAGCTTTAAAGTTACATTCACAGATGCTGGATGCACACTGTTTATACTAGAGGCCTCCGAGGGTGCTCATGGGTTCTCTAGTCTTCAACTTGCCATTTTGTCTTGCACATAAGAGAGAAACAAATGTATAAGTTAGAACATTAGATGTGAAAAGTTATTGGTAGCCTAAAACTTAAAAGATGTGTGATGAAAATTCTGGCTTTTCTGAGTATGTCTTTCCTTCCTTCCTTCCTTCCTTCCTTCCTTCCTTCCTTCCTTCCTTCCTTCCTTCCTTCCTTCCTTCCTTCCTTCCTAAACTTGGAGAATTTGCATGTATTTTTCTTGTCAAAAAGAGAAAATAAAATATGAATTATGACTAGAACATGCTTTACATAAATGTTCCTGGCTAGGCCAAGACCAGACAAAGGTCTGAAAATCACGAAGTTTAAGCAAAATCCTGGTCTCAGCCTAGTTCCTCAAGTCTTACTTATTTTGAGTATTTCACCCTTGCCACACATCATATTGATTTCAATATATAAAATTTATTAAATTGAATCATCATACTTCATAAACATCATACACCTTACTTCAAACTATAGGGTCATTAGGAAAGATTAATTAAATGTGAGACCCTATTGTAGCAATGTTAAAAAATAAATTCAAAGTTGCACCGGTACTGAGCTTATTATTTCTATAGTTCCCTGGTTTGAATGTTAACATAAGATGAATAATTTTAAAATTATAATAATTTTAAATTTAGAAGATCACGGTTCCTCTAAGAACCTTGTGAATTTGGAATTATGTTACCCATAGAAGAAACTTAATAAATGTGCAATCAAATTAATTTTGATATGTAAAGCAAAGCAAATGTCCTAAGTATTTCCTTGTGTTTGATCAAAACCAATTACACAAAAGTAAACGAAGTCTCCATATGGAACTATTTTTAGTGAATTCCCAGTGGCATAAATGAGGCTAGAAATAGCAAAAATAGCATGTAATTCAATAGCATAAAGGCCAAGGTTATTCACTTGGGGACTAATAACAGTTTCTAGGAGAACTTAACAGCTTATCATTTGGAGACAGAGGAAGAGAGAAACTTGAGAGCATTAGTTGATCACAAGATGACTATGCGCCACCAAAGTGCTATGTCTGGAAAAAATGCAAATTTAAACTTAATGTATATCAACCATGTGTTTTTGTTGAGTAGTAATAAGGAAGTGTACTTATGTACATTATTGTACATAAGTTGCCCTGAAAGAAATACCTCCTATTTATTTCCATGGAAAATACAACATCTACAAAGAGCACAATAACGCTAAGTGATAGAGCAAATTCTCAGCTACAGAACACTCTTTTTCAACATAGCCACAAGCATTAGTAGCGAGCAGCTAAATACCACATAGCTTTTCACTCACTCTCCTTCCTCCCAGTGGGATGGGGGGAAGAATCAAGGAAAAATAAAACGAAAAACCTAGAAGCTGAAGGTTGAGACCAAAACAATTTGCTGAGACAAAAGAAAGAGAGAGAAAGAAACAGTAATGATAAAGTAATGATAATCACAGAATCACCAAGATTGGAAAAGACCTCTAAGATCATCCAGCCCAACCATCCACCTGCCACTAACATTTTCCATAAGTGCACAGGTCTAGAGTCATTAGACTTAGCGTGAAGACTTTGGAGCAATTTACAGGACTGATCAAAGGGATGAAGAAGAGAAAACAAGAAGTAATTTTGGTGCAAGGTTAATTTTTTATTTTTATTTTTATTTTTTTTTTTTCTCTCCTATGGGAAAAACAAAAGTATGACAAGGCAGGAGTTAAAAGTATCTTCATATAACTTTAAACATATAAGCAGATCATGGCACTGTGACCTCAGATGGAACCTGATGGAGTTTGCAGGGATACTGCATGTCTGTTATGGCAACTGTCTTTATTTATTTCTACTAAAAAATAAGATGTGAGTAAATATACTGAGCTGGATAGTAATCCTACGTAACTCTGATATCACACAGATTTAATTTATGAGAGACTTTTAAAGGAGATTCTCCCTAGTATGAAATAAAGAAATATAATTCTACAGATTAGCAAGGGGCACTGGAAACAACCACTTCAGAATAACAGTTATGACCAAGCATGTATACAGACTTGTAACTGAAGAACATAGCAGACAGTACATACAGACTCTCCAAAGCTTAGGTATTACTTTCCAAGGCACATACTGGTAGTAGTATTTGTTCAGAGGAAAAATATTTGGAAGGGAAAAAAAATAAAAAAATAAAAAAATTTCCAGGATATGTTCAACATACAGAGTCAATAGGAAGACAAAGTTAAATAGTTGATTTTCCAGATTTAAGTGATGAACAGCACTATATGTAATAACAGAGCAGGAATTTTCAGCAAGGAAGACACTGCCAAATCTTACCTTTGGTGATGCAAAGGCAGCCACTATACACACTGATAAAGTTGTAGTATCGTGGAACAACAGAATGGCTTGGAAGGAACCTTAAAGATTATCTCATTCCACTTTCTCTGCCAGAGGTAGGATTGCCACTCACAAGGTCAGGATGCCTAGAATACCATCCAATATGACCTTGATTGCCTCCATGGATAGGGAATCATCAGAAAGACAACATATTCCAGTGCTTCACCACTCTAAACCACTTTTTATTCAACTATGCTATATATAATCATGCAAAGGGAATAAAGAGTAGTTTGATTCCTTTTTTTTTTTTTTTTTTTTTTTTTTCCTTTTTTTTTTTTTTTTTTTTTTTTTTTTTTTGAGCTACATGCAATTTCCTCCTAGCAGCACTGAAGCACAGCAATATTAGATCCAAGACAAGATATATATCAAAATCCTAGTCTTCAAAAAGAGCAGGAAGGAGGACTCAGGCAACTACAATAACCTCAATTGCTGGAAAGGAGACAGAATAGCTTATCCTGGAAGCCATCCCTAATCATTTGATATACAACAATATGATCAGTAGAAGTCAACATAGATTCACAAAATAGAAATCATGCTTAAACAACCTGACTGCCTTCTATGATGGGACAACTGGTAAGGGGAGAGCAATGGATGTTGTCTACCCTGACTTCAGAAAGACTTTTGATACTGTGTAATGCTATAATGTGATGGAAAGCACAGCAATAATAGAGGGTAGCAAAGTCCTAGGCTACAGCAGCGACAGTGAACACAAAAACAAAGGATGAAAGCTGATTACTCTTGGAAGGCCTCAGGGAGGGAAGATCTCTAGTAAGATACTTTTGGCCCCACTGCAAACCCTTAAATGAGGTCTGGGAAGGGATGGATCCCTACAGAAATCTTCCTGTAACAGCCCAGAGAGATGAGAAGCCTGAGTTTCAAATAAAGACAAGAAATAGAATGATCATTTTCTTGTAATTTCAGTCCAGCTTGTAGTGGCTTGTAGTTCATTACAATTGTTAATAGAGTTGAAAGTGAAACCTGCTTGCCGTGAAGGATAGTAGTCTGCAGTGCAAAACAGAAGGGCAGTCTTAAACACACAAATAAGTCAGTAGTTATCTATGGAAAAGCAATAGTTGTGAAGAGCAAGAAAGGCTTTGCTGCACATCTAATGAGGGAAATCACATTTAGCTCTTGATATGCATAAAGCATAGCCCGTCTAGCAGGAGAATACCTCTGAAAGTAGCAGAAGCTACAGGGATTGATGCTATTCTCATCTTTACCATCTATATAGCAGCATCTCTCTATCCTTGTGTCCCATGACCAGTAAAGAGAAGTCAACAGGACATCTGAAAAGTTTCTCCCTTTTCTCTGCTCAGTGACTTTCTGTTTGTAATATTTCTTCATTTTTGTTTTGTTTTTTTTTCTGGGAAGAAGGACATAGGAGTTTAAAATTTCTTGGGTGAGAAGGTGGTCTTTGGAAGATTAGAAGTTCAGTTGCAGGTAAGAAAGGTTAAAATTAATTTATTTCCTCCAGTAAGCCACTTTGCATCATAGAATACCAGATCAAGCAGTTAAAAAGGAAAACCCTTTCAAAATTAATTTATTCTAATCGATATGACTTTTGTTGAAAATTACTTTTCTTCAATTTCAACAGTAAACAATCAATAGCTACAATCTTTGTTCTGCAAGGTTTGACTAAGTGAAGAAAATATTATGACAAGGGTATACACAGAGTAATGAGAAGAAAGGCTGTCCAACCAAGAAAGGCAACTATGTCATGATCTGTAGGAGTGCATGTTCCAGTGACCATTGTTAAAATAATATTTTTTTCTTCTGATGAAGTCAACCTACTTTGTTGTGGTAAGACCCTATGTGCAGTGCTGCATTCTGTGCTAATGATAAGATTACTCTGAGATTCCTGGGTGAAATGGCCTTTCTAAAGTACTTTGCAAAAAGATTAAGAGTCAGTTAAATCAACATTTCAGCTGAGTAAATCAAGTAAAAACCTCTATTATGCTTTGACTTACTGATGTGGTTCAGAATGAAAAATATAATCCTTTATTTGCAAATATGAATTGGTAGTTACTTCAAATAGCTAAATGGCTTTCTTTCCATAGTCTTGCATTCCATTTATAATCATTTCTTAAAAGACAATGAGAAAAAAAATTCTAAATCACAGAAACGACCATTTATGAAGGCTGCTCCAAAAGTAATGCCTCCCATTTTATTACATCAAACCACCATGTCAGAGGTGGATGTTGGTGCTATGACAGTGGAGTTTGAACCATTCCACCAATATTCCATTACATTTTGTTGCTGTACAACAGATGGCAGCAGAGTGGCAGTCTCACAAAATGGCATCTGACATGGAAGAGTGTATGAAGAAAAGGTGTGTAACTAAATTTCTTTGTGTGGGAAAAATGGCACTCACTGACATTCCTTAACACTTGCTAAATGATTATGGAGACCAAACTATGAATATGAGCACAGTGAGATGGTGGGTGGTGCATTTCAGCATCGGCTTGTCTTTTACTTCACTGTGAACGATTCCATGATCCACTCCACAATCTGGATAGCCATGCACAGCTGCCACATCACGAAACAAAGAGCTTCTCAATCAGCTCATCTGTATGAATCAGCACATTACAACCAGGGAACTGTGTATGGAGTTCAGTGTTGGAAACAATGGTGGCAACATTGGAATACTGCAAAGTTTGCACCAGGTGGGTCCCACAAATACACAACTTATGTCACCTACAGTGACAGTGAAAGAACAACCTATGAAACTCTGCCAGAACCTATTGAACAAATATGAGGCTGAAGTTGATAGTTTCCTGGATTGCATCATTATCAGTGATGAGACGTGGTGTCACCTCTACAAGCCAGAGTAAGAATGGTAGTTCATAGAGGGATGTCATGAATGTCAGGGGAAAGTTCTTTACGGAGAGAGTGGTGAGGTGCTGGAACAGGCTGCCCAGAGAGGTTGTGGATGCCCCGTCCCTGGAGGTGTT
>JAOWBP010000001.1:35524529-35536355 GCA_028571105.1 Tragopan temminckii
GGGGGTTGGACTCGATGATCTCTGAGGTCCCTTCCAACCCCTACAATTCTGTGATTCTGTGATTCTGTGATTCTGTGTTATTTAACTGACTGAAATTTAGTATGGACAAAAATTAGCAAGAAGTTCAGCGGAATAACTCAGCATCTTAGATAATGGAATTCCAGTGCCAGGCAATATTACCCACTACTGATTAATTTACTGCTATAGATGCTAGAGATTTTCTAGATTTATCCACAGTTCAGTTCAATATTATTTTGGTTAATGGAAAGTTGATTGCCACTCCCACTAGGTCAATAACTACCACTTCCATATATTTTATTTAATTGCATTATTTGTATTTTATAGCTTTTAAAGGATGTTTAACTTAGGCCAAATATGCATTGCAGAATTTTGTCAGGGAAACTGAATTATGAAAAGAAGATTGGAAGGAAGGAAAAAAAAAGTCAAAGATCATCTCCACAATTCTTGTTGCTATGACAGAAAGTGTCTTTTCTACTGAAGCAACAAAGACATAACCAGTAGTAATATTAAAATACTTTTATTACTTTATTTTTCCAATAGGCTTTACAGACATATTTTAAAATAGAATTAATCAGCTTTAATAAGATTAAAAGTTGCATGTGTCTTTTTCATTCTTCCACTATAAAGTGGATGAAATAATGTAGTGAAACCCATCTGATGTAATTGTTCAATACTAGAATTTCACTGTTTGCTATTCTACTGTACACATATAATTTCTGTTATGATAACTGAATGTGATAGTAATGGAGAAAGTGTGTGAGTTATTCATAGCTCTGGTGCTCCATTATCTAGCTTCCAGTAATCAAAGAGAAAAAAAAAGAAATGTTTTTCTTATCTGATTTGACAGGACTCAGAACAGAACATATATTCTGTGCTCATCATTCAGACTATCAGGAACACATAGCTGCTTCAGTATGCCAAAAAGATTTTGTGCAACCCTTTGTGTATTCTCTTTTAATTCACATGATATTTTAATATAAAACAATTTCTTGGGCAATTAGAAGTGTTTAAAATGTACAATAACCTTTAAAATATGTTTGAAAAGGGTATTTGACAAAGTTTGAGATCATACTCAAGGTAAATGTGTCAAACTCCATAAAGATCTACATATCATTACAGACTTTTCCCTTCATTGTTCAATAATTAATAGGTTTAAATAACAGAAACTTGTATGAGGTTTAAAGAAATATTAGTGCAAATTAAACATGGATTCTCTAAAATAATGTATAATTAAGACCAGTAAACAAAATAGCAAACTATTTATTTTGCTAGGAGTCATATTTCTGGCTTGCCTTGATTTCTGCATTCATAGTAGGTTTTAAACATGGCAGTGGTGGACACTTAAAAAATACCTTAAGAAAAACAGATTACTACATATTTATTGATTTTCAATGTATAACCTGTGTGAGTACTTTCTGAACTTCAGCCAATGCGTCTATCTAGCTGGATTTCAATAGGTATACTTTTTAGTGTTGGTTGTGATTTTATTTTTTATTTTTGTTCTTTTGTATGTGTGTATATGTGTGTGTGCATGTGGTTTTCATGTTTTATTGGTGGCTTTTTCTCCCCCTTTTAACAGGAGTTCTAAATGAAGAATCCAATTGTAAAAACTGCCCCATGGACCAATTATGCAGATGACTACCAAACATCCCTTGGATGCTATACAGTGAATTACAGTGTTGTATCTACATAGTATTTCTAATTCTGACAGTTATGACATAGACTTTGGTAAAAAAAAAAAACAAAAACAAAAACAAACAAACAAAAAAACAAAACAAAAAAAAAACAACCAACCAAACAAAAAAACACACCTCTCTGGATCCCAGTGAACGTAATTAACAAAATTATAGGCGCATTTACTATGTATGTAGATGCCTATATGGACCTTGCTTTTCCAGCTAAGCACTATTGCGAATCTAAAAAAAAAAAAAAAAAAAAAAAGGCAGAAGTACTTCACTGTCTAGTGCAGAATGCATGAGAAATGTACTAATTTCTTTGACAAGTGAGTTTGTAACAAAGCACCACTTAAAGTAATTGTTTTTTTTTACAGGCTGAACTGTGATTTTTGAGTCAAGTGGATCAAGTGGACGAGATTAAATAATGCTGAAGTATTAACAGTTAAAGGTTCAATTTCAGAGAAGACTTGTGACTTGTGGAAGATACGGGTCATAGATTCAAATCTTTTAGAATCTAAAAAATATGCTACAGTTTCTAGAATAAACTACAGTCTTATTCAAGGGTTTACTATATGCCATTCTATGATCTAAGGTGTGCAATACATCAGATAAGCCTGCAGGCTTATGTACTGACCTTCTTTTTTCTTTAATAAAAGTTTAAAACTATTTTCATATTTATGAGAACTCAGGTTGTGGTGATTCTGAGTCCTCGAAGAAAAGCATCCTGTCTGTGAGAGTTTAATATACACACAAGAGATTATAAAATGAAATTGGAAACTCAAATGTTATTCTTTAAGTCTGAATTAATATAGAAAGCAAAGATAACATTTTCTTAGAAAGTTTTCTAATTATAAAGAATACTTTTAAAATAGGTTGTGTAAAAACAGATATATATATGTTAATTTTCAGAAACACCAGTATTGACAACTTCAACTGGCTGGATATCTCCCTCTAAACTTTCTCATGATAGTAATCTCCTAGTTCTTATATTCCTTCTATAATTTCACTGAATTATAGAATCATAGAGTTGCTTCGGTTGGAAGGGATCTAAATAACCTAGTCCCAACACTCCTGTCATGGGCAGAGTTGCTGGCCACTAGATCAAGCACTGGATCAGGCTAGCTAAGGCCCCATCCACCCTGGCCTTGAGCACCTTCAGGGACACAGGATCCACAGCCTCTCTGGGAAGCCTGTTTCAGCATCTCACCACCTTCTCAGTGAAAATCTTCCTCCTGTCATCTAATTTTTTAATCTGTTTAAGTTCATTCATCCTTGTCCTTTCACCATCAGACCACAAAAGTTAATTTCTCTCCTGTTCATAGGCTTCCTTTTAATATTAGAAGGCCATAATGAGGTCTCCCCAGAGTCTTCTCCAGACTCAGTAAGTCCAGCTCCTTCAGCTGTCTTCGTAGAAGTTCTCTAACCCTTTGATCATCTTTACGGCCCTCCTCTGGGCCCTCTCCATCAGCTCCACATCTTTCCTGTGTTGCGGGCCCCAGACTCAGATGCAATACTCCAGACAGGGCTTTACAAGGCCAGTTTAAGTGGAACAATCATGACTTCTTACCTATGGACATGAAGGAACTTCCTCCTCAAAGATTTGCAATGTGACACAAAACTATTTGCTAGTATAGTTTAACGAAGTTAGTCTTTAAGCCTTACAGGAAATCTAATTTCCACATAATTAAATAAATGATGCATTTTTAGACTCATCGTTTCCTTAATAAGAACATTTGTATAGATGTATTATCATATCTTCGGATGTTAATATTTATTTTTTATTTTCTCAGGTCCAGATAACTCTACACAAACTATTTAGCTCTTAGAGATCAGGCACAAATAAATGTCTTACATTCCTTAATATAGTGGATAGCTCTGATTCTTGCATATTATCCTGTATTTCCAAATGATACCTTCATCACATTTGTTGCTGGTTTTGTTATTTTTGTTTTATTTAATTTTTTCAGCTGACAGAATTCCTTAACTTTAGGCGTAAAGTGATTATTCTAACACTAAAAACCTCTTATTTTAACCCTTCATCAGGGTTCTTAATGACTGTTCTAACCACATGTGTATATAAATAAAGGTTACATATTAAACTACTATATAAAGATTTAAATTATTTTTGTGGTGGACATCTTGCTCACTGTAAGAGGCAGCTCTTACAAGTTCTGCTTGAGATGATTTTAATAAAACAATCTTTTTTCATTAACTTTTGCTGCAACAAACGATGAAAAAATTAGCAACAGTCTACACTCTTTGCAGTAAAATGGGGAGAGAGTTTGACAAATTGCTGCATAATAAATCACCTGCAGCAGATGCTGAAATAACTTATCAACTGCAGGACTAGCTGGGAGAGATTTCACCATATGGATAGAAACCTTAAATTCATCCCAAATATGAAATTCCCCTGGGCTCATACATTAAGCTCATGTGTATAGAAATTGGCAGTACTGGTTCTATCTTCTAAGATATATTAAGGCCAAAAGAAGATTTTGCATGCTGATTCTGTAGGCAAATAGGGTGACAGATTCAACTATTGGTTAATAAGAAATAAAACTGAGTTCAGACTTAACTTGGACTGGGGAGAGGAGGGAGTTTTCTCTGATATTGGATTTTTTATGTAATTAAGATCCAGTTTGGAAACAAACGACCTCTTCACAGCTGTTTAATATGAAAAAACTGCTGTTTATGCCCTTTAAGCTGTTAAGATACGTTAACATAAATAAATTAAAGGAAGCACTCAATTCATTTAGTGAATGGAATGGTCATTTCTTAACAGGCTTGCTGTACGAGAACATGTTTTTTGCTGGACTGAGAAGATTGCACCGGTATAATTTAATAACATAATCAAGGATAAAAGTTAAGATATTGCTAAGACATGAGCATTTATGTTATAAATAAACAAAAATTATAGCACTCCCTTTACTACAAATCTGCACCTTTTCTAACTGTGCTATTTTACTCTGGAGTTTTTCACTTTTCTTAAGTTATTAGATATTGACAGAAGCAGCATGGTAAGAATGGCAAAAACAGAATAGGAGAAAGGAAGAGAAAATGCAATACATACATACGTAGCTGTTTTATGCCATGTTGCTAAGTAGCTAATTTAAATCATCATTTTATGCCTCCTGAAATCAGCTTTCATCATTGTATTAAATGTTCTTATAAAATATACATTCAGACATTGCATAAATTATCCTTAAGAGAGTGCATCTATACACACATGAAAATCGAGGTGTCCTGTGTGCTTTATTTATATACTAGTTAACCTTAATCAATGCTGGTATCAGTATCACAGTAATTACTTCAAACTGTGTTCCAGCACTGAAGAAATACTAGGTATACTATCTTCTCTAAGAAAGCAGTTTTGAAATTCCATTCTCAGATGGATAAAGAAATGGACAAATATAACTCAGTTCTTCCTTTGGATTAGAAAACTTGACCTTGCAATTTGAATCTCAAGAACAGTTAGAAATTATTTACCATGAATGTCTCATACTGTGCAGAGTTTTTGCCCTCTTATCAGATGTCTAGTTCAAGAGTTAGATGTTAGTATGAGTTCTATACATAAAGATTAATTTATTTATGTTAGTGCCAACAGACTTTGCATTAAGTTGGAGCAGAGTCAACAGTCTGCATTCTGCATCTGCAGTCTGCACCACTTGTTTGCAGCTGCTGCAGGTATCCTAAGACAGTGTTAAAGAGATTTTCAGTCAGAAAAGTGTGTGTAAGACTATTATTTCTCATTTTTTTCCTAAGTATTCTTGCACTGCTATTTTCTTCCTATGTATTATGGATGATCTATGAACATGAAGTACAATATTCATTAAGGAAATACAGCACTGTATCAGTGAATTGTATACAATCATTACTGCCATGATTTTTATTTATTTTTATTTCTCAGATATCTGAGAAATGACCTCTTACAGATTTTTCTAACTACAGCAGGCACTTTTTCTCCCAGTCTCCTAGTTTTACTGATCATGAGGTGATTAATTCAAGCTGTGAATATAGGGCAGTAGGACTTTCAGAACTAGAGCTTCTATCCTCTGCTCTTAAGACTCACTGTCTGCATTAGAGAAAGTGTCACTTCCCCCAGCTTCTTTAAAATCTTTTCCCTCTTCATACGTAAATTCTAATTCTTAAATAGTTTTTCTTCCAAAAAGCTAGCAAAAAAATAAAAATAAAAAATTACAAAACATACCTCCAGTTATATGGAAGATTTTCAATATTTCTTGTAGTTTAGGGAATTCTTAGTTATGCTCTTTAATTCATGTCAGTAATACAACATTTTCTTGTAAATGATAATTTATCAGAAGCACTCAAGGCATACTTGAGACTTTGAATAAATAATACATAGAAATAACTGTACAACTAAGAAGAAATAATGTTCAGTCATGGGAGAAATTAAAATTTAAGTATATTTCTCAGTTTTATTTTTAATTACCATCACTAGAGAAGACAAATCTAATAAAAATCTGAACAGTCTCTGAAGCATTTAGAATGCTGTACAGACTACATTATACCCAAATTTGCTATTATACTTTGAACAACTTCTAAATTCAGAGTATTTTGGAAAATATGGCCTCTTTCTTGGTTCTTGAGGGGAAGCATTTAGAAGAAACAATAACCTAGTTACCATCTCTCATTAAATGACAAAGGCAGACTGACTGAAAAATGTTTTACTTATGGATCCCTACAAGAAAGCTGATGGACCAATGTAAACCCAGTGCCTTAAATTTGGTGAAGAAGCTGCTGATACACTGGAGGAGAATTTGTGGGATGCATCCTTTCATGACCTGACTCTGGGCTACACTGGATAACATAGAGAAGTTGAAAGACTTGAGGTCTTCTTGGAGTAAATTAAGGTGAAAGAATACCAAAAAATCAGTTAACAATTTTATTCAAACAATTTGCTGGGAGAACATGATTATTGGTGCTATATAAAAAATGTTAGTGATAAGCTATGATTATACTGTGTTCATTTTTGGGCACCTCAGTACGAAAATGATATTGAGGTGCTGGAGCAGGTCCAAAGAAGGGCAACAAGGCTTGTGAAGGTCTTGAAGAATATGCCCTGTGAGGGGAGACTGAAGGAACAGGGGCTGTTTAGTCTGGGGAAGAGGAGGCTAAGGAGAGACCTTATTACTCTCTTCCAATACCTGAAAGGTGCTTACAGAAAGAGTAGGGTTGGTCTCTTCTAGCTGGTGACAGGTGACAGGACAAGGGGAAATGGCCTCTAGTTCTGCCAGGGACGTTTAGGTTGGATATCAGGAAAAACTTTACAGAAGGGGTTGTTAAGCACTGGAATGGGCTCCCCAGGGAGGTGGTTCAGTCACCATCCCTGAAGGTATTTAAAAATCATTTGGATGCCCAGGGACATGATTTAGTGGAGGGTTGTTAAGAGTAGTATGGTTGGGTTGCAGTTGGACTTGATGATTTTGAAGGTCTTTTACAACCTGAGAAATTCTATGATTCTGTGATTCTCTGATGATATGCTTTGTGTTACGCTGTAACACAGCTTGAAAAGGGGGAGAGAAAGAGGGAGAGAGAAAGAGAGAAAAAAATACAAATAGAGTCATCATTTTCAGATGCAGCAATGTCAGGGTTCCTCCAGTGATGGATGTGCCCACTCGAACTGATAGTCTTTGCCTGTTTATGTGCCACACCCCCTAAGGAGGGACTCAGCTCTTCTTCAGAATGTTCCAGAAATATGTCTGGGGTCTCAGGTGGTCATCAAGCCTACTCTAATGTTGTAACCAAGGTGTGACACTACCCTTGCAAGTGCATTTCAAGATTTAGAATATTTTGGAAATGAGTTGGTGAGTCAGATGGACTTCAGGGGGTTTTATTCTCCCCCTGCTGAAATGTGTGCAGGCATAGTTGGCAAGATCTCTCCTTCCCCCACTAAGTTTACCTTTATTGTTTTTTCCCAATAGCACCAATGTGACATAATGTTAGACATTATGTAATTATTTATCCATTTGTTTTTATAGTCCCCTCACTCTTTACAAACTCATATGAATCCTCTACAGATGTATCAGTGAGTAGTTGATTCACATAATTTTAAAATGATAAAATAAAAAATTATAGTCTCATATAAAGAAATATTTATATTAAAACTCACAACAAACAATGAACTAACAAATTAACAAAAACAGCAAAAAAACAACTATAAAACTAGAACATTGTTGCATATAAAAATACATAGTATTACCCATTAGAAATAGACCAAAAAATATATATGAATATATAGATATGAAATAGTTAAATCATTGAACAGGTGTAGTTGTCAAATCATAACCCAAAAATATTGATTATACTTACAGTACCTGAGGACTGCTCTGAAAATAATGCCTCCTATTTTTTATGTTGGCCTTCAATGTCAGTGGTGGATATAGCAGCAGAGGTTGAACCTTCCCAACAATATTCCACTATATTTTGTTGCCATTTGACAAATGGCAGAAGAGAGGCAATCTGACAAAATGGCATCTGACGTGGAAGTGCGTATAAAACAAAGGTGTGTCATTGAATTTCTCCATGCAGAAAAAAATGGCACCCACTGACATTCATGGATGCATGTTGAATGTTTATGAAGACCAAACAGTGGATGTGAGCACCATGAGGTGGAGGGGGTGTGTTTCGGCAGTGATGGCAGTGATGGTGGGTCACCTCCACTAACACAGATTTTTATGAATGTGGCATGCAGTCTCTTGTTCAGCACTGAAAAAAATCACAGAAACACAGAATTGTAGGGACTGAAAGGGATCTCTAAAGATCATTGAGTCCAGCCCCTCAGCCAAAGCAGGCTCCCTACAGCAAGGCGTCCAGGTGTGTCTTGAATATTTCCAGAGAAGGAGACTCCACAACCTTTCTGGGCAGCCTGTTCCAGTGCGCCATTATTCTCGCCATGAAGAAGTTATTTCACATATTGGTGCAGAACTTCCTATGCTCCAGTTTATGGCCATTTCCCCTTGTTCTGTCCCCAAAGACCACTGAAAAGTGGTTTGCTATGTCCCTTTGTCTCCCACACTTAAGATATTTGTAATATTAATAAGATATCTCAGTCTTCCAAATGCATAGCTAATGGTGGTGACCATGTTGCAAAATAGTTTTTTGTAGCTGAGAATTTGCTTAAACAATGTTTTTGTATCTATTGTAATTCCTATAGAAATAAATAGCAGGCATTATGTTTAGACCAATAATGTCTTCCTTGTATCTTTTGAAATGTTTGTTGTAATTAAATAATTTTTAGGACACAGTTCTGTATTTGTGTCTTCAACTGTGGAACTAAGCTTATATGTAATTTTATTGATCACAGAATCACAGAACTGTAGAGGCTGGAAGGGACCTTCAAAGATCATTGATTCCAGTCCCCCTGCAAGCAAGCCCCCTACAACTGCACAGGTAGGCATCCAGGTGGGTCTTGAATATCTCCAGAGAAGGAAAATCCACAACCTCCCTGGGCAGTCTGTTCCAGGGCTCTGTCACCCTCACTGTGAAGAAGTTCCTTCACATGTTGGTGTGGAACTTCCTATGCTCAAGTTTTTGGCCATTTCCCCTTGTCCTGTCCTCAGACCACTGAAAAAAGGTTGGTCACATCTCTTTGACTCCCACATTTAAGATATTTATAAACATTAATCAGATCCCCTATGAGTTTTCTTTTCTCAAGGCTGAACAGACCTAGTTCACTCAGCCTCTTCTCATATGAGAGGTGCTTTAGGCCCTTTGTCATTTTGTGGCCCTCTGCTGGACTCTCTCCAGGAGATCCCTGTCTTTTTTTTTGTACCATGGAGCCCAGAACTGGATAAAGTACTCCAGGTGGGGCCTGACCAGGGCAAAGTAGAGGGAGAGGATCACCTCTCTTGACCTGCTGTTCACTCTCCTTTTAATGCACTCCAGGATTGCATTGGCCTTCTTAGCCACTAGGACACACTGCAGGTTCACTGCCAACCTGTCATCCACCAGAATCCCCAGGTCCTTCTCCACAGAACTCCTCTCCAGCAGGTCATGTCCCAGCCTATCCTGATACTATTCCTTCCCAGGCTCAGGACTCTATACTTGCTTTTGTTAAACCTCATCTGGTTTATTTCTAGCTAGCTCTCCAGTCTGTCCAGGTCTTACTGAATGGCAGGACAGCCTTCAGGTACACACCTTCAGGTACACAGCCACTCCTTTCAGCTTTGTATCATCGGAGTACTTACTGAGGATGGACAGTATCTCCTCATCAAGGTCTTTGATGAAAATATTGAACAAGACCAGACGCAGCACTGTTCACTATATATTTCTACAGATGCATGCTAGGAATTCAGCATTCAAAACTTTTAAAAAGTTATTATTTGATATAAGAAAAACAAATTATGCTTGGCATGCAAATATTTATTCAAGTATTCACAAAATTGTTCAAAAAAATTTAGTTGTAAAAATATAACTGTCAGACTGGAACTTAGCATGGCACAAAGTTGCATAAGTATGCCAAACATCAAAAGGAAAGAAGTTGAATCATTCTGCTCATATATTTTACGAGAAAAACCTAAAATATCATCAGTGCAGTTTTTCACATTATTAACCCCTTTTTCACTTCTTTCTACGTAGTCAAACTCAAGTAGTGTCCAGATTTAACTTCTCTGGTGTTTGTTTTTCAAACTACTTAAAAAACACAAGCCGGAGAAGAGGTACGTAATTTATAACTCTTACAGACTGCTTTTCAGCAGGTTACAGCCAGGCATAGTTTACATCAACTCTGACGCTGCACTATTGTTTGTGTAAGACAAAAGTTCCAAGCTTGCCCAAGAAGAAAAATACAGAAAAATACATTTTCTCTGCTACGTGTTCTGAGGTATCCTCCATTACAGCTGAGAAGTTACCTGAATCTTAAGCATGTAAGCAATGCCATTGATACAGTAATGTATAACCATCTGACTTACCTGCATATCAAAAGCAGTTGCAAAATATTTCACGTTTGATTCAATTCAAATTTCAAAAGATCTCTCTTGCACTTATTCATAGATAAATTTAAACTCACATGTTCAGGAACTGAGTCCTACTGAAAAGTTAATATCCTTATGTTATGCGTGAAAATTTGTATCTTTTTTTTTTTTTTTTTTATTTTTTGTACGAACACTTAAAAAAAAGACAAAAAAAAAAAAGACAAAAAAAAAAAAAAAAAAAAAAAGGCTCAGCTTCCATGTTGAGTTTACAATCAAACCATTCTGGGATATGAACTCGGTATGACAGATCCCCAGCTGCATTTCTGGGATTTTAGATACTGAAGGATAAAAGAATATGAGTGAAAACCATCTAAAACTCTTGGAATCCAACTACTGATAATTAGACCCCATTCTTCTTTCAAACGTTTTTGTTTTTTCTTTGCTATTGATACCTGCTGTAGAAAGCTGCTGGAAAGTAAAAAAAGAAATACATCAATATAGTTCAGCAAGACTACAAGATAGATTTCTGTGTTTATTTCTCATTGTGACACTGGAGTGAATGGTGACCTTACAAGAACACAGACAGATGGATATATTTGAATTCCTTACCTTGGCTGACAAAAAATAATGGCAGAGAGCAGCAGTCTAAAAATTTAACCACAGGGAATATAATACTGAACATTGTAAGAGTGACAAATAAAGCTGTATGACATTTTAAATCTTTCCTGCCTTATTTATAAAGGAATATATCCTATATATGGAAAATCATAGCAGAATATCAGATTGCACTGCATATATATATAATATACCTCTTTAATTCTGGAAGGAATTACAGCAGTAAAATGAATATTTAATCAACAGCAGTGCAGGGAATTTTAAACATGTATTTTAGTTTTTCACAGATGTGGAAAGGTTGGAGGGGATTTTAGGCAGCACAAATAATTTAATCCATGCTTGCCCTCAGCTTTCTTCAAGCTTGTACTTTAAAGTTAGGTTCTTATTCAGATTAGTAATTAAGTACTTAAAATGTTTTTTATTTTCCATAATATTTAATCAAATACAGAGGAGATAAGTTTAAAGGCTGCACTTAGACCACACATTACACTGCTTATAAACATTGTGGAGAGGAGAGGAGAGGAGAGGAGAGGAGAGGAGAGGAGAGGAGAGGAGAGGAGAGGAGAGGAGAGGAGAGGAGA
>JAOWBP010000001.1:35536798-35550349 GCA_028571105.1 Tragopan temminckii
GGAGAGGAGAGGAGAGGAGAGGAGAGGAGAGGAGAGGAGAGGAGAGGAGAGAAAAAGGAAAAGGAAAAGGAAAAGGAGAAGAAAAATGAAAAGGAAAAGGAGAAGAAAAATGAAAAAGGAGAAAAAGAAAAAGGAAATAGAAAAAGGAAAAGGAAAAAAGAGAAAGAAAGAAAAAGAAAAAAAATGATATTCTGCATCTTTCAAATGCTGATGACTCAGAGGTTGGTGAGGCACTGGAACAGGTTGTCCAGAGAGTTTGTCAGTGCTTCATCCCTGGAAGTGTTTAAGGCCAGGTTTTGTGGGGCTCCAGAAAACATGATATAGTTGTTGGCAACCCTGCCCATGACTGGGGACTTGACACTAGATGAGTTTAACGTCACTTCCAATCCAAGCCATTCTGTGATTCTGTGATTCATTCTATGACAAGTCTAATCTGCTTACTTAAGTTTAAATTTTATTAAAATTCTAGTGAAAGTGACTCTGATCCCAATTAATATCTGACTGAAAGAAAAAAAAATGAAGGCCAATTCCACTTTGGAGATTTGTCTGACACTTACTCTTATTGCAAATTTCTTAACATGATAGCCACACTGAGATGAAACATCCTGTTTTAGAAGTATCCTAAGGGGAACATTACTGGTAGTGTAGTGAATTTCACAGCTGCTTGTAATGAAGCAATGTGCATCACCATAGTGTACACAGTGGTTGCATGTAAATTGCAAAACGTTATATTCACCTTTTTCCATGAAAATCAAATGACAGTCTTGACACTTAACGAGATGCTCAGAGAAGGCATTCATAATATGCAGTTTATGTTTGAGATCACAACTGGAGATAAAATTGTGATAAAGGTAACCAGTTGGAATTTGATCTACATTGATAGTCACTGCAAGTAACTCCTTGTGATGGCTGAATTCTGACCTCAGTGCAGTCAGCTGATGATTTCACCTCTGCTGGGCATCTGTGCTATCCAAAAAGCTGATATTAAGTTCAGAATTAACAGATAATTCCAAATGAGAAAAATCAAAACTTACCACATTCTCTTTTTCACTTAAAATGAAAGTAGGATATAAATTTAAGGGTGGGTGAACATGACTCAAGTGAAATCATTGGGACTGTATCCCTTATCTTTATCCCTTTTTGTTCAATATTCCAACGTGAGTTTGTTATTTTGTACTGTTGGAGAAATGGGAAAAATACTGTAGAAAATCTGAGGAAACTAAATAATTCAGTCCAAGAGAAAGTGAGAGAGAAAGAGGAGTGGAAATGAGACAGAAAACTTTCTCATTTAAGAAGGCTTTTAATGCCTTTGACTTTCTCTTATATTACTAATTTTACATAGCATTTTCTTATAAACCCATTAAACTGATGACCTTATTTTCAATAAAATCTCTGCTTGCAATGTAATATCTTGTGAATTTAATTAGTTCGGATTGTTCTGTAAGTGCATTTTCAATTAATCTGTCTGGAATGTAACACTATTTATCAGAATTTTAAGTCATAAATTATAATTGAAAGGTAAAAATATTTTGTGACTCCTTAGGAGGAAAAACTATGACATCAGAGTATGAAAATACTGGAGTGTATGTCTCACACAATTTTCATAGTAAAACAAAAAATGTTATTTCTGTTATCTTGTATGAGAGAATGTACGAGGTACTTGTTCAAGAACAGTGCTTTACTTCCATTGTACAGAAGGTCAGGATGTCACAAGAAAAGCATTTTATATGCATAAAAAATTGAAGTATTAATTTGCATGAAAACCTATTTTGTCTACAGGGTAATTTCTAAAAACTATCTTATCTATTTGCCTAAAGTTGCATAATCTTTATGCATCTTGGTCATAAGTATATGATTATGGAAAGGGACAGCCTGAAAATGCTGTGTCAGATTCTGATTGTAGCACTCTACAGGCTCCATCCTGTCTCTCTTTGGTCCTGCTTTATTTAAGAGGGGCAGAGGCAACTTTACGCAAAGCTGATTTCTCTGCTGATAGCTGGTATTCCCACTGCAGGAGAAGTAATCCTCTTTCTTGGATATATAAAGGAATGTATACATTGGCCACCCTCTTTCATTTTGATAGAGGTGCAGTAGAGTTCTGCCTGATGACAATCTCCAGTTTGCATGCGTGGTCCCCTCCAAATATGAGTGAGGGAAAGTAATATGCAGAAAATCTTTGTATTTATGTATTTTTTTATTATCATAATCATGTCCTATCCCTGGGATATTCAATACAAGACTGGACAGGGCTCTGAGCAACCTGATCTAATTGCAGGTATCCCTGTTCATTGCAAGGGAATTGGACTAGACAATCTTTAAGGGTCCCTTCCAACTGAAATGATTCAGTGATTCTATTATCTAATGTGTGAGACTAATTTATTTTTAAAAACAGGATAGAAAATTGAAATTTGTTGAAACTATTGCCCTGCAATAGTGATTTAGGTATTTCAGTAGAGTCCACATTTCCTGGCAATTCTTATCTATTCCATCCTGTCAGGGTATTAATCCTATATAAATTTCCAGCTAATAGAAGGCTCTATATTTCTTTATTTAAGTGTATTATGCTGTTTAATGACCTTCCAGCAACATCAGAGGTTAAATCCTACAATCCCGACACATGAGTAATTCCACTAAGATCAAAAGAAAAATACAGCCGCATATGAAGATTTGGGAAAGAACTGAGTATGAGCAAGAACTACAGGTATGTACAAGAATTACATGGCTTCCTAGACCACTTAAAGTTGAACTGGTTCTGAAAAATGCAAAATCTCCTCAGGACTGTTGGAAATTCACAATGTTTAACTGCTTTATGCATATATTCCTGGGATGCCAGCTCAGATTATTTCTGTTCTGTTTGTTTGTTGGTTGTTTTCAGTTTTTTAAGTGTGGATTCTTTATTCTTTAAGTTTGTATATCTAGAGGCTAACAAAGACTCATTTCTCCATATCATCTTTGCTGTATAACTGCAGGGTGTTTTTTTGTTTGTTTATTTGTTTGTTTTTTCATTCTAAGGGAAATGGTTAGACATCCAGGTCCATTTAAAACTTCTTATGTTGCATTCCTGATTTTGTCCTGATGGGCTGACATTCTCCTTCCTTTCTCTTTATTTTACATTAACAACTCAAGGATTTTTGTTAACATAACAACAAAAGGGAAAGGAAGGAAAAAGAAAACAAATGGTTTCTCTCTTCATCAGGAAAAGAAGCCAAGACAGAATTGGGAACTGACAGGGAAAGTCTGTTGACTATAATTCCACATCTGAAGCTTCCTCAAAGGGCTTAAAATGTGTCTGTGTAAGAAGCAAAAATTTAGTCCTTTCCATTAGAAAATGAAGAGGTAACCTTAGCAACTTCATTGTTTATTATTATATCTTTGGAGATTGAAACCAAATCTCTTGGCCCAAAGGTTAGAGGAGTGAGGGAATAAGGTGAAAATAGATCAGAAAATTGTCTTCTTGGAAAAAAGCTTCATATTGTTCCAAGCAAAAGTGGAAAAAAATAGTATAAAGCTATTGCAATAATGTATATAAAAAGTGTTCTTTTTCTTTTTCTTCGTCTCTTTTTAACTGGAAAACTGTTAATAAAACAATTAAAATGAAATTACGGATTATAACTGGAAAAATAGAATACAGACAAAAAAAATAACGAAATGTTCCAAAAGGATTTATTTTTATAATTATGTTATTTTGCAACAAATTTGCACATAAACCTGTGATCTAATGACTATGTTCTGGATTAATTCAAATTACAAAGTCTTCGACTAAAAAAAGTGGGTCAACATTTTGATTACAGAAGAATACAAAATAAATTAAAACAGCGTGTCAGATCTACCATGTTTCTCACTTTCATCTTCTAATTGCTATGTTTGATTGCACTATTAATTTATTCAGTATTTCTTAAGACAATTATGTTTTCTGGCACAAAAGTAAATGTGTTTCACCTTCCCACTTAAGTCTGCTTTGTGTGGATCAAAAGTACAGTTAAGTTGCTGTGAATTTTTATTATTATTTATTATTATACTTATATTTCTTTGATAACATATTGCAGTAACTCTTTGCAGGTAAATATTGTATTTTCAAACCTTCATGTTGCATATGGTATAGATGAGTAGGTAGATACATAGATAGATAGATAGCCTGTACCTAACTCCAGAAATTCTCAAGTTTTATTTTCTTCAGAAACACGTTATATGATAGATAAAGTGTATATATATAAATGGGCTATATAAATTTCAAAATTAATGTTTGTTTATGCATTTTATTATTGCTTCATTATTAAATATGAAAGACCAAAATCTGTCAGGAAACAGGTTTCTCATCAGAGAGAGTTATGGTGTTATAATTGTTGTACCTTTTTATTCATTCAGTCTTTTCTAATAGATCAGATTATTATTTCGTATTATATATATTTATATATATTCTTTATCCTTTATAGATTTATTCTTGCCTTTTCCAGAAGTTGTTATGTGCTCTATTTGAAATTTAAAGTAATAATTCACTTACTCCTTCGCTTTCATCTTTGATCTATTAATAAGCTAATGGTCACGTGTGATTCAATGCTGTTTATTTAAGGAATAACAGAAAGTTAGTACAGAAGTTAGTACAGGAAAAAATCAGTCAATTAATGCAGAAAAAGAAAATTATGATCAAAGTTATAGTTAAATGATCAAGCCACAGGATTCCAGCACATTTGTAAAATGTACACTTCATCTTCTTCTTTTAACTATAGTCTTACTTCATATGACTAAAATTTGGAGGAAATATGACAAATGTTTTCTCTGCTTGTCAATCAATTTATATTAATTTGTAATAGCTACCAGCCAGACTAAATAAAACCGTGGCTCTCACATTGTAGAAATGGGTACAAGGCTGAAAAGACTCATTCCATCATCAAGCCCCGTCAAAATTCTGGGCTTAGCATAAACTTTCACAATGCAGAAACCAGATGGAGTTATTATTGAAACTGGCCTGGAGATATTATCTCTATTACATTTGTTGCAATCACAGTTATCATTTCATAACTTCCACAGCTAACAGTAGAAGCCTAATTTTTTGCAATTTCCTACTATATAGAAATCCTCAAACTTCTGAGTGAATTTTTATCCCCATTGACATTCAGACCCAAGGCTGAACTATTTTGGAACTTTTCAAATAGGCTTTCTGCTTTATTATTATTTTTTATTTAAATCTTGTTTTTATGTATCTTTTGTAGTGGTTATATAATACTAATATTTATATGTGTATATATATATATATATATTTTTTTTTTTTTCCCAATAAATTGTTAGCATCTCATTTTTTCCTAACTTATTTCTCTGGATGGGCAAAACCAATTTTTGTTTGTATTAATACAGTGAAATTCTGTGCTTCTGTGCTTCATTTTTTGTTGTTGTTGCTTTTCATTTGTTTTCAAGTAACTTGCTTAAGAAGTGACTTGTGAATAATAGGAAATTCTATTGAGTAAAAAAGAGATAAGTGCTTGAAAAAATTAATGTCTGGAGACCTTGCCTGTCTCAGCTGAAACACCTTATGCAATACTTCCCATCTAGAGTAGGAAGGATGCTACGCGTCACAGAATGTCTGTAACGATTTCTGTAAATTTTTCTGTGAATGGAGAAATCTAGGAAATGATGGTGACAGTTATTTCTGTTCATCTAAGCCACTGATTTCCACAGCCTGTGGGATTTAATTTCAGGTAAAAATATCTAAAAACATTTGATCATTTGTATAGGATGTATAGTATCAAATTTTCTCAGATAGTTAAGAGAGATTTAGTCAGTGCAAATCCTGAAACACATAAGTCTTGATGACTTTTATTTGAAGTCCATTGCTTTCCTGTTCCTCTGTAATTCACTGGTTTTGTATTAGAGGTATTAGAGAGTACATTGCTGTCTAGTTTATTAGTATCTACTGCTGGTCATGTTCTGAATTTGTCCAATGGAAGTTACTAGATATAGAAGTTATCCTGAGAAAAACAGTCAGTTCTATCGATGCTACACAGACTCTGGCGCAGCTAAGATGCTATTTGTTCTCTTCTGCTCTAAACAGCTTTGATTTCCTATTAGTCCTCTGTGAAGTCTAATGCCATGCAGAGATTTCACAGAAGTTGTAGATCTAAAATAACAACAAACTTCTCTAAGATCAGTTTTCCATATCCTTTAAGATGCTCCAAGGTAACCTTTTTGGCTTCCATATGTTCAAGAGTGTCTTCTATGTGCACTCTTATTCTCCTGCCACTCCTTTCCGTGCTTCCCACATATACATAGGGTGCCTCAGATGGCACTACATTTATATAAAAAATGCAAGACTCTAGTAATTATAATTACAATACAGAGTGTTTCATTTTACTCAGAATTAGATATCTGCTGAGCAGTCAGTTGAATGTTTCACTGTATTACATTGATTGTATTGATAAGATCTTCAGTGAACCACTGAGAGCTTAAGAACAAGTATAGACATATATTTTTCCCTTTCTTCTTTTTGAAAAATATTCATTTTCTGAAAAGCATATTTCTGCAGAAAAAAATTATTTGCAGAAAAATGCATTTTTATTGGTCCTAATATTCAATAATCAGCTTGAATGCTTTGGAAATTGAATAATTCTGTCAAAGGATTATATGTTATTACTAAGCTGCTTACCTGTATATTATGTAGATTTTTAACTCAGAGTTTGTTTTTGACGCACAGTAGTGTGCAACAAACACTACTTCCACTGAGATAGATCATCTGCTTTCTTGGGAGTGATTGTCTGCAGACAAGAACACATTCCAGTATCTGCAGACATGGCTGCAGTAAGGTTTCTTCTGATAGTCCTAAGTTCCAGCCAAAATGAGAACCATGAAGTTCACTGGCTGTTCACTGCATATGAAGGAACAGTGGTAGTGTTTTTCACAAAATAGGGTTCCTGCACTTATTCTTGAATGTCAGTCCTATGAGGGAGATATTTGTCTGGATAAATGGGCTTCTAATCATAGATCAAAATCTGGTTTGAAAGTCTGAGAATGTTCCTCTTTGAACAGGATAAGACCATCAGAATTGACCATCAGAGTCAGTATTGTTTTATCTACTTTTACAGAATTGTCTGCAATAACTAGCAGGCAATGCAGAAGTAGAAAGCCTGCCAGACAATATGGTACAAGGTTCTTGTCACCCAAAGGTGTTGTGATTCACACAAGTTCAAGGGGAGCCCAAGCAGAAGAAATCCACTACGGACTGTGAAGAGAAAACCTTTGTCTAGGCTTGGAAATAAGTGTGGAAAAAACACTCAGGGCAAGTAATAGATGCCATATTCTTACTCATCCAGAGGAATTAGCTTATGGCTATGGCTGCACAGTCAGGGCTAGATATACTTTCAGCTCTGACTCTTCACATCCAGTATAATATTATAAATTACATTTCACCATACTTAGCTTTGGTGGTTTCATTGTGGTTTGGTTTGTGTGTGTGTGTGTGTGTGTGTGTGTGTATGCCTTTTTTTTTCTTCTGGTCTATAAATACTCCTTTATCTAACAAGCTTCTCATGGAAAATTTTTTCAGTGAGGTTGTCCTTTGTTGTTTGAGAACTACCACATATTCCTCTAATCCTTTCAAAGTGGTTATAAAACTCCTTTTAATTCATCCTGGACCATGACTTTTATCCACCACAAAAATTATTACAGCCTGTGCTCTATAAAAAATATATTTATATTAGATATACTGTGTGCATTAAATATCCATAAAAATTAACTCCTAATAGACCACAATGAATAATAACAGTTTCATGTACAAGTTAAATGCCTTCCATTTTAACTCCTAAATTCTTAAATTCTTAAAGAGATATAAAAAAATAAATATAGACCTATTCCGTGGCTCCATTTTAAGTTGTTCATAAATATCAAATGCTTCAAATCACTTGATTAGCAATATCAGATTGCTTTTCTCTTACCTACATATAAAGGAATTAAAACATTATGATTTCTGTATGAGGAATTTTGCACAGACCTCATACAAGTTTAAATTCCGTGGAGAATGTACAGCAGGTTAAAAATTAAATGTATTTGCTTCTGCAAGTAGAAATCCACTTACCTCAATTTTTATCTCAGAAGGAAGTATCTGTATAATATTCATCTAAATTTCAACAGAAATATTAATCTGAATAAGGAATTCTTAAAGTGTATTTATATTTTTTGAGTATGACTCTGTTTCTTGCCAGTTTTGTTGTGTGATACACAAAATTTTCATAGCATTCTAAAACCTGCAATTGTATCTTCCTCTCTTAAAAGATAACTATAAATATCAGGAAAGTACACAGAGCAGGATTTACCCTTTCACCAAATATACTAAACTGTAATCCTTCTTTGTTAATAGAAAGACTCTTGGAGAAAATAATGCTTCTGTTTATTTTTTAAGTAAGATATCTTGAAATTAAATATTCAAGAGTAAAATCCATAGGGATTCTTCCTATTTATTTTGACGTAAGAATGAGGTAGGTCATAAATAGACAATGAGATAGAAGAATTTGATTTAATTATATCAATAGAAAACATAGGGATAATATATTTGGGCTAGTTAACTATAGCATGTACTCTTGAATTTTAATTTTAAAAAATGACCAATAAATTTATCCATTTATAGTTTTAAGTCTAATTGGGAAAATGAAGCATAAGGGTCCTTAGCGATCACATGGTATTCAAAAGGCTGTTTTATTGTTTTTCTCTTCCATTGCTAGGTAGTCTACTTTGCCTCTCCTCTCTGAAGTTGTTACAGCCTATATAATCCTATCTTAGTGCAGCTCAGAAACTCTGGGCTTCATTTTACATTAATAGCGAAGTGGAGTCTGGTTTATCATGTGAAAACACCATAAGAAGCCCCAAGACATTTTTCAACACACTGTTCAAATCTAATTTCCCCTTTCATTTATCATCTTCTTTAGATTAGAGATTATTTTCTTCCAGTTGATTTAAAAATATATATTTATTGATGAGCACAAGAATATTTTAAAGTCTACTCCTTAATGAGATGCAGCAGCAAGTATCTAAATGCATATTCATCCAGTGAAACTATGTGATCAGAATTTTGATTTTTTGAGATAAAGATTTCTAAATGTTTTGCTGAACAAAGGAATAAAGATCTCACTGTGTAACACCTAGTATGAAACACAGAATATATATACTTTACTCACATGCATAGTCATTTCATTTATAGTCAACCGTTTAAATGAATGATGACGATATAATAATTACAAATTTTGTAAGAGTTTCACAAAATCTTTCATGTTTTTCTTTAATAAACTGTGCCTCTATCATGAATATATCTAGTGTTCCTATTTGTATTTCTTCATGGCAATTTGTAACCAAACTCAGAAGAAGGCTGAATCTGTGTGTATTTTTCCAGCACCCAGCAGTAAGATATCAACCTTCTGACCACTGAGTCAAGAGCTTACACAGATCAATTTAGTCTACTAAAGTACTGGGAAATGAAAACAAATAAGCATATACTGAAAGGGGGAATAACGTGCATGCTTTATAATACGGCTAATAGAGATATTCTTGTAGGAAAAAGAAATCAAATTGCTTTGAACATGCTAGAAGTAAGTTACGATTATGAACATTGGTTTATACCTTTCACACTTGCAGAGGGATTTTTTCAGTGACATGCTCTGTGGTACTCTCCTGCGTAGGCTAAAACTGAAGAGTGTTAGATGGAAAGTACCCTCACAAAGAGAACCTCTATTCACTGCTAGTGATTTCCCCTTTCCAGAGTTTACAGGTCCCTTATCTAACAAGAGAATCTTTCTTATTTGCAGTAAGAAAATATTTTCACTTCAGGAAAAATATTACAGTTAGCAGGTTTGATTGAGCCCCTCGAGATTCTCCTTTCTGTCTTTTCTTGTGCTATGTACTTTACAGATGTTTAAAAAACACACTCTCGGCAGCTTGGAGAAGGTCATCCAAGTAGTCAGACATAGTAAGTATACCAGGCCTTGCTCTGTGAAATCTAGTCTGATGGGAATTGAATGTTTTTGTCCATTTTTACCTCATCCTGTCCTACAGTTAGTAAAACAGATGTCTGAAAACCAGGCAACATTTCTAGCAAGCTATTTTTTATTGTTCTTTACTCTCTAGAGTACTCTAACCTGAAGTTTCAGTTTAAGAGAATTTTGGTTAGTGATAAGTTTGGTAAAACATTTTATTTGGTAAAACATTTTTTTTTTTTTTTTTTTAAAAAAAGGAACACAAGTAGAAGAAAACATAACATTCAGAATGTTTGGAAAAACAATTCTGAGATTTTCTAAAGAAAATTTTCTTAAGCATTGTTGAATTTCCCTTTTTTTGATCACATATTCCAAATTTTTTTTTAAAAAAAGGAAGAAAACAGGCAATATAATAGGAAAGATATGTTGTAAAACAGAAATAAAATACCTAATATTTTAATAGATGAAACTTCTGTCATGCTTAGTAGTCTCATGAAACAGTCTTCAATAAAATCAAAGTGATTAACTTGGTTTTCATGCACGAGCTGTTATGAAAATGATAGTTGAACCTCAATCTGTAGTACATTATCTGCAAGGAAGTTCTACAGTATCAGCTATCATTTCTACAGTATTACCCTGAACATATGAAATAATAACTGTCTTGGCTAGTTACTGAGGGCAGTTGCAGGGACTTTCACAATATTAAGGAATATTAAAAAGTTAAATGTCTTCACACATTATGAAATCATTTGCTTTTACATTTAGGTATATACACACAGAAGTATATACGCATAAATACATACAGATATTTTTAAAACTGTGTTTTGCTATATCAAGAAACAAAAATCTTCAACAATATTAACTAGTATCATAAACATCTGTTCTCTTAACTTAAATAATGTAGAGTTTGGGGTCTATAACAGATGTTGGCCTAAGCTTTTTCTAGAGATACAGATGCCAAAATACTAGAAAGTTGGCTTTTCAACACTTGCAGGTGTGAAACTTTGAATACAGGTAGCTATGGTGATTGAATAAATAATAGAAAAAATATGGAAAATGTACAGTACTGGGACTCAAGGCTGGCAGCCAGCCAAAATATTCCATTTTAATTAGGAGGAGATTTTTTATATTGATCAAAATTATAATACAACATTTGAAAGGCAAGACAAGGCAATGTAAAGCAAGGGAAAAGGAATACAATTTAAGAGATTACAGACAATCTGCATCATTTATTTGTACATAATGGTCTTAGGAAAGAAAACAAAGAAGAACAGAATTTCCTTTGAAAATTTCAGTCTTTCAAAACATTTCATCCTTCAAAACACGTCCATGAGATTGCCAGACAAATCAATCTTCTCACAAATACATTGAAAATGAAGTGGTAAAATTCAAAGTCAAATATTTAATTTTGTTATTTTTCTTCGTTGTCCTGAGCTATGCTGCCATCACCATGCAGTAATTAAAATGACACAACTCTCCTTCTTGGCAAATGTTGTGTCTGTATACTACAGGCACCTAACCAGGAGGAGGAAGTTGATAAGACCCTCTACAAAAAGCTGGAAGTTGCCTCACAATCCCTTGAACTGGTTCTTATGGGAGACTTCAACCATTTGATATTTGTTGGATAAGCAGCATGGCCAAGCACACATGGTCCAGGCAGTTCCTGCAATGTGTTGATTATAACTTTCTGATGCATGTGATGAAGAAGCCAATGAGGAGGAATGTGCTACTTGGTCTTGATTTTACTAAAAATGAAGGGCTGGTCAGGGATGCAAAGCATGGCAGCTTGGGATACAGCAATTATGGGATGGTGGAGTTCAAGATCTTGTGTGGAAGAAAAAAAAAAAAAAAAGTAGTTTTTCTACCCTGGACTTCGAGAGAGCCAATTTTGACCTCTTCAAAGACAGGGCATGCTGAGAAAGTGAAGATTCTAAATGCCTTCTTTGCTTCAGTCTTGATTGCCAAGACAAGTCCTCAGGAATCCCAGACACCCTGGAGATAAGAGAGAGAGTCTGAGAAAAGGAAAGCTTCCTACTGATCGGGGAGGATTTGGTCAGAGATTATCTAATCAAAAATCAATACACACAAATACATGGGCCTCAATGAAATGCAGCCACATGTACAGAGAGAACTGGCAGGGATGATCACTAGACCACTCTATCATCTTTGAAAAATTTTGGTAAACAAGTGATATATCTGAAGGCTGGGCCACTTCAGTCTTCAAAAAGAGCAAGAAAGAGAATCTTAGAAAATGTAGGCCAGTCAACCTCACCTTTGTTCCTGGAAAGATGATGGATTAACTTCTTCCTGGATACCCTCTCCAAGCAATTAGAAGAGAAGGTTATCAGGAGTAGTCAACTTGGGTTCACCAAATCATGTTTGACCAAACTTGTAGCCTTCTATGATGTCATCACTGTCTTGGTAGATGTGGAGGAAAGCAGTGGATGTTGTGAGCCTTGACTTCAGCAAGGCATTTAACTCCATCTCCCACAACACCCTTGTTATGAAACTTAGAAAAAGTGGAGATAGAGTGAGGTGGATTGAGAACTGGTTGACTGGCAGAGCCCAGAGGATTGTCATCAGCAGCACAGAGTCTGGAGCCTGTAGTACAGAGGCCTGTAACAAGTGGTTTTCCCCAGGGGTTGGTGCTGGGTTTGATCTTGTCCAACATCTTCATCAGTGACCTCAATGAAGCGACAGAGTATGCCCTCAGTAAGTTGGCTGATGATACAAAGCTGGGAGGGATGGCTGGCACACCCAAAGGCTGTTCTACCATTCAAAGAGACCTGGATAGACTGAAGAGCTGGACAGGGAGGTACTTGATGAGGTTTAACAAGAGCAATTGTTGAGTCTTGCACCTGAGGAGGAACAACAGCATGCATCAATACAGGTGAGGGGATGGCCTGCTGA
Organism: Tragopan temminckii; assembly: GCA_028571105.1. Taxonomy (NCBI): domain Eukaryota; kingdom Metazoa; phylum Chordata; class Aves; order Galliformes; family Phasianidae; genus Tragopan; species Tragopan temminckii. Next base: position 35,549,659 of record JAOWBP010000001.1, read on the forward strand.
AAAGGAGCTCTGCAGAGAAGGTCCTGGTGGACAACAGGTTGGCCATGAGCCAGAAGTGTGCCCTTGTGGCCAAGAAGGCCAATGGTATCTGGGAGTGTATTAGAAAGAGCATGGCCAGCAGGTTGAGGGAGGTGATCTTCACATCTACTCTGCCCGGATGAGGCTGTATTCAGACTACTGTGTTCAGTTCTGAGCTCCTCAGTTCAAAAAAGGCAGGGATCAGAAGGAGTCCAGCAGACAGCCACAAAAATGATTAAGGGCCTGGAGCATCTCCCATATGAGGAAAGGCTGAGTAATCTGGATCTGTTCAGCTTGGAGAAAAGACGACTGAGAGGGGATCTGACTAATGTTTATAAATATCTAAAAGGTAGTGAGAGGCAAATGGATGAGGCCAGGCTCTTCTCCGTGATAGATAACAATAGGACAAGGAGTAACAGCTTAAAACTTGAACATAGCAAGTCCCATACTAACAAGCAGAAAAAGTTCTTTATGGTAAGGGTGACAGAGCACTGGAACAGGTTGTCCAGAGTGGTTGTGGGTGTCCTTCTGTAAGAGATTATTCTTTTATATTAATGTCTCAAAGCTTGCTGGGGACACGGATGAACAAGTCCAAGCAAGTCCTGGGCAAGGGTTGAGAAATCCTTTGTCTGGAGAACACTGATGGACAAGTCCGAGCAAGTCCTGAGCAAGG
>JAOWBP010000001.1:35552143-35562307 GCA_028571105.1 Tragopan temminckii
CTGGAACAGGCTGCCCAGGGAGGTTGTGGAGTCTCCTTCTCTGGAGATATTCAAGACCCGCCTGGATGCCTACTTGTACAACCTGATGTAGGGAATCTGCTTTGGCAGGGGGGTTGGACTCGATCTCTGAGGTCCCTTCCAACCCCTACAGTTCTGTGATTCTGTAATATCCAACCTGAGCCTCCCCTGTCACAACTTAAGGCCATTAACTCTCATTCTATTGCTATTACCTGGGAGAAGAGGCTGACCCTCAACTCACCACAACCACCTTTCTGGAAGTTGCAGAGATAATGATTTCTCCCTTGAGCCTCCTCTTCTCCAGAGAAAACAATCCCAACACCCTCAGCTTCTCATTACAAGACTTGTGCTCTAGACCTTTTTCCAGCTTTCTTGCCCTTCTTTGGGCATGCTCTAGGGCCTCAGTGTCTTTCTAGTAGTGAGGGGCCCAAAACTGAACACACTACTTGAGGTACGGCTTCACTAGAGCACAAGGGGACAATCACCTCCCTGCTCCTGCTGGCAACACTATTTCTGATACAAGCCAGGATGCCATCAGCCTTTTTCGCCACCTGGGCACACTGCTGGCTCCCGTTCAGCTGGTTGTCAACTAATACCTGTAGATCCATTTTCTCCATGCAGCTTTCCAGCCACTCTATCCCAAGTCTGTAGCATTATATGGGGTTGTTGTGACTGGAGTACATGGCACATTTGAAGATCTTCTACTGTACATATTTTTAATTGATTCTAAATAAAAATGAGTTGATTTTTTATTTTAGGTTTTTAGAACCTTTTTCTTATTAATCATCCCTAAATTTGTGAACTCTGAAAACCTGCATTAAATGAAAATTCTGTTCTTCTAAGCAGCTAAGCAATAGTATTCTCAGTGCTACCATATAATGATTATTCTAAAAAAAATATAAAATGTTATTTATTAGTACCACAATGGAAATCAGTTTACAAAAGGGAAGACAAAGGACACTATTAAATGAGAAGGAACTTGTTTTCTATTCCTATACATCCTATCTTCTTCCTTTATTTTGCTTGCAGACAAATTGTAGCTTGGGGAATCTTTTTGCTTAAACAGAAAAGTCTTGCCAACAATTCATTACTGACAGCCAGAACTGTGAATCATGAGTTCATACACACCATACTATCAACAGAAACAATGCTGGCTGTAATCATTTGGAGCCTTTTCAGCTATGTTTGAACTACACAGTGGACGGAGGACTCATTTGAAATGCAGATGCAGTATTTTTGTAACACTGCGTCCATAGGCAAGGCTGGGCTGTGTAGTAATGCATTTTTTTATATTAGCATTTTATGTACCAGTGTTTGCTTATGTCAGTCACCCCCTATGTCAAGACCAAGAGGTCAGATTTTGAGGCTGACATGGCTGGCAGCATGGAAACCACTTCATTCACATTGTGTTTACTCAAGTAAACTTGTATTCATCAATGTGAAAAAAGAGGAAAAATAAAGCAATTGGTGTCTTTTCATTCCTAGGCTTCCCAAGGAATTCTTCCAAGAATCTGAAATGTTTACTTTCCACTGAGTCAATCCACAAAGTGATCTTTGATTAATGACTGCAAAAAATAACAAAAAATCTTAATGAGGACTCATGCTGGACAGGACAGTGCTGGGTGATTTAGTAACACCTCAATGACCTCCTTCCTTCTACTGTGCTGCTTGATGATGATATGGTTTATTTTAGTGGTCATTTGGAAGAACACAATTATCTTTCCTTCTCTTATTTTCTTTCCTTCCTACAATTCCTTTCTCTTGTTAAATGAAATAGTATAAGATCTGTGTAAATTCCATTGCTAATAATATACTGAGTTGCCTCAAAGAATCTCCAGTAAGAAGTTTTCTTTCCTTATACCTTCATCTGCATGTTTTAAATGTAATTATGCAGCTTATATAACCACACTGTTGTAAATTTTTTATATATATATATATATATATAATTGCTATGGTATCATAGGTCACCTTGCTATCTCAGCACGACTTAATTCTAATAAAAACAATAGGTTTCATATAATACAGTCAAATACAAAATAACTTACTAATTTCTTATCTATATGAATCTCACCTATTCTACTTCAGGTATAACTCACATGAAATATAAACTTTTAACTGATTAAGGATTTCACAACCTTGGAAACCAGCCCAAAGTAATAATTGTGAAAACTTCTGAGTTCTCAGATACATCCTTCTATGCTAAGAAAGAGTTTAGATCACCAGTGGGGCTGATTGTACACAGAATTCCTCTCAGACATCAAATTTGGCTGAGATTTCAAAAACAGTACGCTCAAACTTGTGGAATACTCACTCCTGCTGTGCTCTGTCAGGGCCTATGTCAAGTGTTTGACCACTGCCTTCCTTGTAACATCATTGACAAAAATTGGAGAGATTAGTAGAATACACATACTTACAGCAGAAACCTATGTTTCCTGCTGTTATTGAAGCTAAGATGAATATACAGACATATGAGTTGTAGCCATCTTATGTTCCATTATATGATAGTACAGGTTATATAGTCAGTGAAAAATTGAATTGAATATTTAGGTTCACTCACAGAAAGAGTTGAAGTAGTAATTCCCTAGATATTCCATACACTTCCTCTATTCAGAAAATAATAGGAGAAGAAAGGATCTGGAGAACACATTGGAAATAATAGTGTCAGGAATTTTTCAGCAAGCGTCTTCTTAGTTAAAAAAGATCAACTTGTAAAGGAACAAAGCCAGTTAGTCAACAAAAGATCTGCTAAATAGTTGCAATTTGAATTCTGACCTATGCCATTGAACAGGGAAACAGGAAGAAACTGGTGCAAATTCCTCTCTTCTGAAGTCACAGAATAGAGAATAATTGTTTATTTAGAAATTATAATGAGAATACCTTTGTTGAAAAATGTTAACATCAAGTTAACATTCATTACTTAAATTAGTACATGAAGATACAACTATTTGTACACAATTTAAACTTTGAGTCTTCATTTAAAGGAAATTACAAGTTACTTTTTACTAGCTAGAAGTTAACAATAAATTTCTCACACAGCAGTTCCCCTGCAACAAAAAGAACAGATAGTTTATGATAAACTTACAGTTATTATTAGAGTGTATAACCAATGAATATATGGATGTCATAATTATGAATTATACAAGAAAGTTAGGCTAAACAGGTTATCATGCTAAAGAAGAATGAATAGAAATCTTACCCCTATCCCAGGCTTGATGAGAAGACTCCAAAAAGAGCAATCTCCAAAAGAGATCCTTCCCCCCTGGCAGTCAGCTTTTAAATGGGATCTAGGAGAGGTGGAGCAAGGCTCCAACCTCTTCTGGTAGCGCAAGTGAATTGCCTTCACCTGTGCTCCCACGGGCTGACTTATTGTTCTCCTCAGGTGGTCAATCAGAGGTTCAGGCCGTGATTCAGCAGTTCCCGTACATTAGAGAAAGCCAATTATCTTTGTGGTTTAACTGTCTAAAATGTGCAAATATTTTTAATGTATGTATGTAGCCTTAAGAATTCCAAATAAATCAGACTATTGCTGTATTATCACTATTATTTCACAATATATCTATTTCAATGGTAATGTCAATCTCTATCTACTAGTAAAAAACAAATAGAAAAAATAGCTGCAGAACAAATTCTCGTGCAACACTGGGGAAAATAATCAAATCAAATAAGGAATCATAGTAATAAACCAAACAGGGAACTTCTAGTATTAAGTCAGAGAAGGTATCTTCACAATGGAGGGGGGGAAGCATCTAAATCTCATCATAGTCGAGTTTATATTTCAAGGCTAAAATGAAACATTCTTGTTAGGGATCTCAGTCCAAATCAGTGAAACTATGACACAAGATCATAAACTTTTACTGTTTTTTGTGATTTTTAGGTAAAATGTGGGAATTCTTCTGAGTTTGAAAAAAAAAAATTAAAAATGTTATGCCTAGAAGCTGTCCTCAAACTTAATTTTCTGAGTTTAATTTAAAAGTAAAAGTAAAATACCAAATTCATTGAATGTGTTAGCAACAGCAGTTCTCAATGGGGACTTCCTTTTAATGATAGGACAGCTCTACTCTTCCTCTCTAGCTATTTTATGCATGAGAATGTGAGACACAAATGTGTTTTCACTTTCCTCATCTGAGGGTTCCTTGAAGTGATTCAAGTTACATACTATAAAACAAAGCATTAGAGGACCTACCACCATTCTCTTTCTGTCTACTGAAACTAACGTATCAGAATAAACTCATTTTAAAGGGTAAACCAAACATTGATCTCAGGAGTCTGCAAATTCAACTATAAACATCAACCAGCTTTCTAAAATATTATCGCCACTCGGCACTCAGTGTAATTCATATTCCTCAGTCTCTAGTGATATACTCACACATGAAATACAAATAATTGCTTGTCAATAGCACACATTTTCTTACATCAGCCTGTGGCAAGAGGAAGACTTTGACTTCCACGTAATGAAAATAAAACCAACAGATGGAGACTGGGAAAGCTGTCAAATCTCTGCCTCCCTGCAGGAAGTTCAGCTGCTGCCCAGAATCATCTTATGTTACTTATTTTAAGTTGCCAGGCCATCTGTTTGTTTGCTTCCTATTTTCTTCCAGGTGTCAGTATGCCAGTTTTACAGTAGCTCACAGCTGAATTATCGTGAAGTGCAGAAGTTGATTTCCTATGCAAGAAAAGTGGTAAGACTAAGTGGTAAGATCTTGTGCCATTCCCCCCCAGCAAACTGTTTGAATGATGACTAAATGGAAAAAATGTTGAATCTTAGACCAAGGATGCTGAGGAAATAGAAGATGTACAATTGTTAAAAAGAAAGGAGCCTAAGTATGCTTCTGGAAGAGAAGCTGAATGAGAAGGGAGTTGAAAAACAGATGTGCACATGAATACTTTGTATAAACTCTTTTTAAGTCCAATTACACTTTATCCCAAATGTTCTCTGAAAGTTAGTGCATTCATTTATATGTAAAGTTCAGGAATTCTTAAATACTTGTAATTCTAAAATATATACATGAAGAAATTGATGTACTATATAACTTTACTGAAAATATAAATGTTACTTTTGCAAAATTATGTTATATCAACGTTATATCGTAGGATCTAGTTAAAATATGACTAATTTGACATTCTGGAATGTACTGTAGGTGCAATAGAACAAACATTTTCTGCATCAGGCATTAATAAATTACTGGTTGACAAGCTTGCAATATTTGGCTTAAAAATATTTCCAGGATTTTTCTGTGCAAATATTCTGATGTTATTATGATGTGTTCTACAGTGACCTGAAGTAAACTTTAAACAATATTTAATGAAAAGAAAGCAAACAAACAAACAAAATAATAATTGAGACATGAAGGGAAATCAGATTTAACAGTTAGGACTTAAAAATAATGGTAAAATGATAAAGCTGAAATGAAACTCAGTGTTAGAAGCAATCTCCAAATGACAAACACAGTAAGATTATTACGGTTAAATACTTAGAATGAACTTCAAGCTAGAAATTGATCAGAAAGTGAACTATAAGTTAGAAACTATAATTGAAAACAAAGATATACATGAAAGGCATTGGAAATGGTTATTGGAGTGTTTAATGATTAAAAAAATAATTAAGAATTTCCTTCATAGTAAATTAAAATACAGTGACTATTTAGTCCATAAGTTTGTTTGCATTTACCAGTGGAAGTTTTTGTGATTAGAAGGTATTATTTCTGTTTAAACATAGAAAGTATTACAAGGTCACTTAATATTACTAGTATTGTATATTACCCAAATAATTATTTACGAGGAAATATTTTAAAATTAATTTTAATATTTCTATAGGTTTTTGCAAGTTTTACTGGAGGAACTCTTAAAGGGATAGGAAAGAAGTATCTATTAACAGGCAAACATGTAGAAAACTTCCTGTTGTTCAGTGTTTCTTAATGTTCAGATGGAACCTCCTATGTTTCAGTTTGTACCCACTGCTTCTTGCTCTGGTACTGGGTTCAACTGAAAGAGTCCGGCTACATACTCTTCTTTCTGTTATTTATGTATATCAATATGATTCCCCCTTGAGCCTTCATTTCTCTAGGCTGAACGGTCATAATTTTAAGCCTCTTCTCATAGAATAATTGCCATACTCTCAGTATCTCTTTATTGAACCCTTTTCAGTCACTCCAGGTCTCTACTGTCCTGGAGAGTCCAAAACTAGACACACTACTCGAGGTGTGACCTCATTAGACCTGAGTAAATTAGAACAATCAACTTCCTCAACCTGCTGGTAATATTTTGCCTTATAGCACGTTTAGCCTTCGTAGCGGCTATGGCACATTGCTGGCTTACATTCAATTTGATGCCTACCAGGCCACCCAGCTGTTTTCTTTTTTTCTTTTCCACAGAGCTGCTTTCTATCCAGGTAGCCTCCAGGAGGTACTGGTGCCTGGGGTTGTACCTTTCCAGTTGCAGAGCTTTGTATTTCTCCTTGTTGAGCTGTATGACAGTCCTGTATGCTGAGATCTAGATTTTTTTCTTGAATAATGGATATTGACGTAGAAGATGAGAGTTCAGTTTGGAATGGATGCTGGGGTTAGGTTTCAATTCTGGTATAATTAGAATGTTAATTCTTGTCTTTGTGTGGAGTATACACAGCCAAACTTTTTAAATTTCTTCCCCACTGCTTATCTCCAATAGTCTTCTTTAACCATCAAAAATAACTGATAGTGACCTAACCTGCAGCTCCAGGTGCTTTACTTTAAGTGACTTATTTAAAGTGTTGTGGTTTAACCTCAGTAGACAGCTGAGCACTAGACTTTCCCATAAAGGGATGAGAGAGAGAATTGGAAAGATAAAAATGAGAAAACTCGTGAGTTGAGATAAGTTAGTTAGATAGAACTATGCATATAATCAAAGCAAACTGAGGGATTAATTCACTGTTTCCTACTGACAGGCAGATATTCAGCCATTTCCAGGAAAGCAAGGTCCATTATGCATAATGCTTTAGGGGAATACCAACATCGTCACTTTAAACACCCTTATCTTCCTTCTTTACCTTCAGGTTTTACTGCTAAACATGATGTTGTGTGGAATTCATATGAATTCATCCCAAAATATGCAAAGATATAGTTGACATCATTGCAAGACCTCATTCAATTATTTTCCAAATGTCTTGGGAATCTGGAAAGGTCCAGCAAACTGGAAACTGTCCCAGTTTTCAAGAAAAGTAAGAAAGAAGACCCTAATAATTATAGGCCTGTCAGCCTCAATTCAGTATCTAGTAAATTTATTGAGAAGATTATTCTGAGAATTATTTAAAAACACTTGAAAGACTATGTAACCATTAGTCACAGTCAACAAAGATTCATGAGGGGAAAGTCCTGTTTAATTAACTTAATTTCCTTTTATGACAAGTTTATGCAGCTAGTTGATCAAGGGAAGACTCTTGATGTAATCTTTTTGGATTTCAGCAAAGCTTTCAAAACTATTTCTCATAGTATCCTTCTTCACTAAATGTCCATCATTACAGCAAGACAGAAACATAATTCAATGGGTGAAAAACTGACTGATGGATCAAGTTCAAGAGTTATAATGAATGAGTTACATTGCGCTCGTGGCCAATCACTAGTGTTGGTTCCCAGGGTTCCATTTTAGGGTCAGTTCTTTCTAATGTTTTCATAAATTATTTGAATGACAGACTTGAAGTTATACTATGTAGGTTTCTGGATAACACTAAATAGGAAGGAGCAGGAAGGAGCTATTTACTTCCTTAAGTGTAGAGAGACCTTGCAGACAGATCATGAAAGATCTGAAGGTTGGACAGTTGCCAACCACTGAACTTCACTATGAGCAAGTGCTGGATTCTGAACCTTGAGTGGGACAACCTTGGATATATGTACTGACTTGAGGACAAAAGGCTGGAGAGCAGCCCCACAGAAAGGAATTTGTGGGTTCCAGTTGATGGCAATTTGCATATTAAACAACACCATGCCCTGGCAGCAAAAAGGGCCAACTGTCTCTTGGGGTGCATCAAGCATAACACTGCAAGCTGGTTAAGAGAAGGGATTGTCCTGGTTTGCTCTGTGCTGATTCAGCCTTACCATGAATACTGTGTGCAATTTTGCTGTAATGTAAGAAGAACATACAACTATTAGGAAGCATCCAGAAGAGTCCTATGGAAAAAAAACAATTGTTGAGGTTTGAAGGGACCTCTTGAGACACCTCAGTCTGAGCCACCTGCTGAAGCAGGATCAACTTGAGCTGGCTGATGGGGACATAGTCAGTCAGGTTTCAGTATATCAAAGGATGTCAACTCCACAACTTCTCGGGGCCATCCTTTCCATTCTTTGACCACTCTGACTTTATGACAGTGGGTTTTGGTGTTGAGATGGACGTCAGCAACTATTACTCAGTTGAGTTACAACTCCATTTTATTAAGGGACCAACTTAAATGCCTTGCTACAAATGCACATTTTTTGAGAAATAAGCAGGAGGGAATGGGAATTTTTAGCTCAGTCTCAGGACTACGAGATCACAGGCCTCAGTGAATGTGATGGGATGGCTTGTGTGACCAGAGTGCAGACACAGGCAGGGAAGGAGAGGAGGCAAGGGAGCCCTCTTTTTGATGGAAGGGCCTGACTGGATGTAGCTTAGTTGTCATGATGAAAGGGCCAGGCATCGTTGCCTAGGAGTTGGGCAAAAGACCAACATGGTAGAAATTGTAGCAGGACTATGTGATCAACCACCCAACCGGCATGAAGAAGCAGACAGAAGAGTATATGCAATTATGATAAGGAGAGAGAACAAATTTACAAGTAATGGTAATAGAATGTAAGATAAATTCAGGCTGGATGGGGCTCTGAGCACCTGATCAAGCTTTAAATGTCCCTGTTCATTGCAGGGGATTTGGACTATATGGCCTTTAAAGGTCCATTCCAACTCAAATGATTCTATGATTCTAAGATAATGAGGCATCTATAGGGGAAGATATATTAGTAGTGGCTGAAACCACTTGGTTTGTATAGCCCAGAGAAGAGGAGACCAACAGGAGGCCTTACAGTGGCCTACATCTTCCTCACAACGGAGAGCAGAAGAGACAAGTACTGATCTCTTCTTTTTGGTGACCTGAGGGAATGACGACATGGAGCTGAGCAGGATTGGGTATTAGGAAAAGCTTCTTCACTGAGAGGGAAGTTGGGCACTAGAACAGCTTTTACCAAAAAAAGTGGTCATGGTACCAAGCTTGTTGGAGTTCAAGCAGTGTTTGGACAACATTCACAGATATATGATTTGGTTTTTGGGTGGTCCTGTGTGCAGTTATGAGTTGGATTCAGTGGTCCTTGTGAGTCCCTTCCAAGTCAGGACTTTCTGTTATTCTATTATTCTAGAGCATCTAAACAACTTAAAAGCTGTGGTATCATTTTCTGCAGAACATCTCTAGTGCATTTTGGTTTTTATGTATTTATTTGTTTTTCCACAAGTATCCAAAATTTTACTGCTTCTAGCACAGTTGCCCTACTTGTGCACCTGACTGATTTTAATAACTAAAGCCAAGTAAATTGTAGCTCTTTTCTCAGGTATAATCTCTGAGACCTACAGTCCATTCTCCTTGCTTAGTTTTGGGGATTTTGATTGAGTGTGAAAACCTCAGCAAAGCCTCTATACTTTTCTTTTTCATTTTTTTTCCTCCCCAAATTTAAGGTAAGAGGAAAGCAAGCAAAATCTTTGAATAAGAGACTTCTTTCTTTTCCAGCAATACCTTTAAAAAAGTGAAAGTGCCTGCCTTCAGAAGATTTGAAGTTAGAGATATTGGGAAGATAATTACATTTGTAAGGTTTTCTTCTCTGTGCATGGTATTAAGTTAACAATAAATTTTATGGCAATTTTTTTTTGTGAGGAAACGCAATCAAAAACTAACCAACCAACCAGAAAACAAACAAACAAACAAACAAAAAAAAAAAACATTAATCTTCTATGCTGTACACATTTGTTATGGTAAACTGGTTCCAATGACAAAACAGAGCAATAGGAAATTTATTTTACCATTACACTGTCTATATGATCTAGACCTTTCTAAAAAATATTTTTGGAATTATTTTTAGAATTAATCTTTACATTAAACAACCATCAACATAACTCTTTTTGGATCTTCTAATGATGTGTGTGTTTGTTGGTTTTTTT
>JAOWBP010000001.1:35578525-35594464 GCA_028571105.1 Tragopan temminckii
TACATTCAGATCTTCCATGATAGCAGCTTTATTTTTGCTTCTGCCACAAGTATTTCACTTTCTTTATTCACTAACACACCTATTGTTTGTCAACAGCATAACATAGGTTTAAGACATTTCTCCAGTAACTTGAGTTAGTACAAATATTTTGAATACTGAAAAGCATACTCAAATGCTCAAAAGTGTTTCAAAATATTCATTTCATTTCATTTCGCGGTTCTACATCAGAATTTTTTTAGTCCTGAAACTGTTACCATTTACTTTTGTTATTATTTTAGAACTTATGTTGCAATGTCAAAGTGCCCAGAGGAGGCCACCCCAGCTGGTGAAAGGATTGGAGGACATGTCCTGTGAGGACAGGCTGAGGACACCTGGTTTGTCCAGTCTGGAGAAGAGTAGGCTGAGAGGCGACCTCATTGCTCTCTAAAACTTCCTGAAGAGAGAAAATGGAGAGGTCAGTACTGGTTTTTCTTCCTTAGAACTGATGACAAGACACTCAGGAATGGCACAAGGCTGCACCTGCATTGTACCATGAGGATGGTCAAACACTGGAATAGATTTCCTAGAGTATTGTTAGATTTCCCATGCCTGCCAGTGTTCAACAATGTTTTGGGTTGGAGGGGACCTTTAAAAATCATCCAATTCCAATCTCCTTGCCGTTGACCAGGATACCTCCCACTAGGTCAAATTGTCTAGAAAAGTTTATGATGAAGGCAAGAAAGACAGAAAAAAATATAATGATATTTACATATTTATTTATCTATCTTATGAGAAAGTATTGCAGCAAGCACATTCACTACCTCATCGTCGTCATGCACAGGGATTAATGAAGACCTGAGTTTTATTATAGTGTTGGTTGAGTTGGAAGGGAAAAATTTGGAGACTGCTTCCTAAGGGAGTAGAGCTAAGTAAATGGGAATTAATTACAAGATTTTGTATCAAAAACGTGGAAAGGAGATATGCTCTGTAAGTCAAAATAACTCTGATGTGATAGTAAAGTGGTAGTGCATATTGGCACTTAATAAGTGTAGAAAATCTTGGCATGGTGCTATTCATCACTGGAATATATCATAGAATATTGAATAAACTGTTTCGTGTGAAAATATGATCTAGTAAAACTGTAGTTTGCTTACTGAAATATTACCAAAATCTATCAAGATTAAGCATGTATGTAATTAATATTTTACACAATTTTAAAACACAGATGTAAAAATAGGTTTCTGTCTGTACTGAATGTTTTGACTTAAGTCTCCTTCCTCACGAAGTAAGATATAAAGAAGTTATTTGTGCTGAATATGTTTCTGTGTTTGGTTTTAGGTTACATTTATACTTTTAGTATTCTAGTAGACTAAAATAGGACTAAACACATTTTATATGTTAACATATGAGAGCTGCTCTGAAAGTAATGTTTCTTATTTTATTATGTTGGCCCATGATGTCAGAGGCAGATGCTGGTTGTGTGGCAGTAGAAGTCAAATCTTCCCACCAATATTCCATTACATTTTGTTGCTGTGTGACTGATGGCAGCAGAGGGGCAGTTTGACAAATTGGTATTTGACATGGAAGTGCATATTAAGCAAAAGTTTGTAACTGAGTTCTTTCATGTGGAAAAATTTGCACCTGTAGACATACATTGCTTGCAGAATCTTTGTGGAGATCAAAGAGCATCTGTTAGCACTATGAGGTAGTGGGTAGTATATTTCAGCAGTGGTGTGGTCATAGCAGCTGTGAAACTGCAGGTCACCTCTGCTAATGCATATTGTCATGAGTATGGCATGCAGCAACTTGTTCATCAGTGGTGAAAATGCATAGCTACTGGTGGTGACCATGCTGAAAAATAGGGTTTTGCAGCTGAGGATGTGCTCTGTCAAACAGTGGTATTGTGCCTTTTGTAACTGTTGTAGTTTCCATTGAAGAAAAAAAAAAAAAGGAGGCATTACTTTCAGAGCAGACTGCCATTTCCAAAATTAATTATATATATATATACTTGAGAACGATAATAGCAACCAAAACCTGGCCTTGAAACTAAACTCACAGATTATATTTTAATAGTACAGTAGGAGAAATGCATGCTATGCTGTTCTATAATCAGAAATGTAATTTAAAAGGGATTAAGACTGGTGTGTCCACCCAGTGCAAGGAAAGCAAAGAAAAACAAGGGGAGGGAAAGCTTTTGAATATTAACTTAAAACCCATGCAGCAAATTTCCACTAGTAAAGAGGGTCTCAGCATATTCACACAGAGCTTCTTTCACCATCAGGTAATAAAACACACTATATGCAAGACATAAATCTTTAGTAGGGGCAGACTTCTACTTACATGGCGAGGACTTATTATAAATTCAGTCTCAATTTTAATTAATGAACTATTTCAACAACTTTGAAAAAATTAAAACTGGAACATAAAGTTCATTTTTCATCTCACACATATTATAAAACATTGTCACTTATTTGAGGAAAATATATTTAAATTTTAAAACTTGTATTTTTTAATCCTTGATAATATACAAGAATTAGAGTTTTTCAAATGATTCAAAATGTGAGATTTCAACTTATTTGTCTTCAGAGAATACACACAGTATTAAATATGGAATACACTTCAAGAGTCTCATTCCCGCCGCTTCAAAGTAGGATTATCAATATCTAAACCATTTCTGACAAGTAATAGGGTTTATGTAAATGCTATAAAATAATAATCTACTTTTGTGCCCATTAGAAGTACTTTGGTAATGGTTAACAACTTGTCACAACCCCAAAAATGTAATATTCTTTCATCCATAGTGAATTCTTAGCTACAGAGAATAAGATTACTCATGAAGTATGAAGTCTGTGATATACCTAAAGACAGACTAACAATAAACAAGATGAATTAGTTCAGGCTTCATCTGAAGATATAAAGACTGTTATGTGTAACAAATTTAAATTATCTAAATCTCACATCTGAAAATATGATCCTATTCAAGTAGTATGTCATGGGATTTGTTTTTGCTCTTGCAAAAACTGTACCCAGTTTTCTGTTTGGAAGAAAGGAAACAATTTATTTTTTTTCCTCTCAGACTTTTTTACTATGGGCAGTTGTTTTCAGACTATCTATCCCCTTGAAGTGGTAGATGGTGAGGCTGAGCATGATGAAGCTCCTGTAATCTATAATGGGAATCTGTATGAGATCTACGTTCTTTGAACATTCAGAAGCCTATGGGGCTGGAGAGGTTTCATCTAGGGGTACTGACGTGCTCACAAAGACACTTTCAATAATTTACCTGTCTTTGCAGAAGTCCTAGTCAACTGACATGCTGTGATATTAAAATGTAGGCTTTGAATGACATGCTTAAGTTTTTAGGAATAAACACAAATAATAACTATAATTGATTGAGCCCCCATACTGACACCACTTTTATCAGAAAAAGTAAATCTGTATTTTATACAACTACTCTATTGTGGTTTGGGCTGAGACCTTCTTAAGCTATTGTAAATGTATATCTTGGAACTGGTTCTTGGCATGTAGATTACTTGGTTCACAAAATTAAGATTTCCAGCTGGGAAACTGGGTAGTTTCAAATGTGTATTACCACCTTAATGGCTATTGCCCAGATTCAACTTACTCTCTGAGGAGAAGCAAAAACTTCATTAAAGATTTGGTTGAACTGGTGGGTAGGGACAAACATTGGAAGGTCATATAAACCTGTGAAATCAGTAAATTTAAGCAAAACAGAAGCCAAGTTTAGATGAACAGGAGATTAACAGTAGCAGTGCATATTTTACTTTTTAGGAAGTAAAATCATATTTTTAGTAAAATTGACATTAAAGTTTACTATAATTTTAATTATTGCCTGGATACTGCAGTCAGGCTATACAGATATATATACTTAAATATATATGTAGTTGTGGAATTCCAGAATGGAACCTAAGGTTTTGAAAGTAGCTCTGATATCGCCTTTTTTTCTGTGACTTTTGGCAATCTCTTATCCTTCCAAAGGCATGCAGAAAGATCTCTCTTTATCTGTGCCATGAAATCTGAGGGGATTTTTCTTCTAGAATTTACTAGCACTTAAAGTAATATACAAGTTGGTTTATAAATGCCTTCAAAAATATCTTCCTTTAAAGGAGATGTTCTGTCATTCTCCATTTTTAGCAATATTTATATTTTTATGTTTTATACATGGGTACTTAGGAGGCTGTAAAAATTACTTCAGTAAGATTGAATAGTTACCTGCAAATATTTATTATTTCTTTTGTAGCTTTTGTACCTTTTATAGTATAGTTGTTAAACCTTCATACAGTGGGAATGGCATGCATTTTTACTACATAAAATGTGTGCCTGTCCAAATACATTTAAGAATGCTCTAATAGTTCAAATCTGTTACAATTTTTTCTTCCTTTTCCAACATCAGTTTTACCAATACAAAAAGATTTATTCACCAAAAGAATTCCTGATGATATAAAATATAACTTCCTAAAAAGTTTGCAATGGAGTATTTTGTTTCAGCATCTGTTAAACATGAGTGCAGAATTTCAAGTATACAGAGTTGTGCAATCTTTCCTTGCGGAAGACATAAGTCTTGAAAAAGCAAGATAGAATTAGAGTTAGCCTTCCTTGGCTTACAGTGCACCTAACTTAGGCATGCATGACCCATTGCCATCATTACTGTACTCACGCCAGCTGGTTCTGATTATTAAGAAAGCAGCACTGCATGTTACATGTTGAACATATAACAATAAACCACTGTCATATGAATGGAGCACTTTAGCTTCTTTGGGAT
Organism: Tragopan temminckii; assembly: GCA_028571105.1. Lineage (NCBI taxonomy): Eukaryota > Metazoa > Chordata > Aves > Galliformes > Phasianidae > Tragopan > Tragopan temminckii. The sequence goes on from JAOWBP010000001.1 coordinate 35,583,285, forward strand.
ATAAATATACACATAATATATGTAAGGTGACTCCAGCTTCACATCTCATGGAGAACAAATAAAACTCATCAAGTGTACCGCAAATGAAACAATGAAACCTGGGTAGGGAAGATCCTCCTACTCTTTTTCCTTTTTTTTTTTTTTTTTTTTTTTTTTTTTTTTTTTTTTTTTTTTTTTTTGTTTTTTTTTTTTTTTTTTTTTTTTTTGAAGGGAAGTGAATGTTTTACCCTTCTTACTCCACTCAAGTGAACTGATTCCAAGAACATATACTTCCAGATAGTTCAGGGGATTTTTTGTCACGTTCTATGTTCTCACCCTGTCCTGACGTCATTATGAGTTATATTTAAGGGTTGGGGAAAATAGGCAAAATCTTTGACAAATAGGATTTACCATCTCCTCCTCACTGGTTTTAAACCATGCACCATGAAAAACTTGGACACATAGCAAATAATAAACTGTTTTAATATTTCCATCAGGGAATAATAAAATCAAGTAAGTATGAAAAACATACCCTTTAGCATATGAAAGAATAGAAGCTTGTGAAATTTCACAATATGCAGTAGATACCTCATTCTGTGTACATTCACATACTGACAGAACAATGCATGCCAAATAAAACTCTCATGAAGCTTGGAACCCAGTAAGACACTATAATAAAAATCTGGGATACAACTTCCTGAAGTGAGGTTAGAAACATCACGTTCTACTAGGAATTATGGAAGAGTAAAGTCCCTGGAAAAGGATATCTAGATTTCGAGGGAAGTGGTTGAAATAGAAGACTCATTTGGCATGTGTCTAAGTCTTACTGATTTCATTGACTCCTACGTGATTTTATCCAGCCAAGACATGGGGCGTGGATGCATCTTGAAAATGGAAAATATATATATATATAGAGAGAGAGAGAGAGAGAACAAAAAAATGCATGGAAGATTTTGCAGTACATTTAAAGAATATCAACATTCCAATTTGCGAAGTGCATGCACACATTTCTGCAGTATTTTTGGCCACAATGAACTCTGGGCTGTTTATATCAAAACCTTGAAACCCCTGTGGATGAAACACTTGTTTGGTAAACATAATATTTCAGAAAAGGAAAAATATACATGTACTGATCATTAATGTGATCTTGATAATTTTAGCTAAAATTACTATAAAAACTGCAAAGGGATTCAGTATCAGGTTGTAAGTTTGATAACATTAATTCCACATATTGCACTAAGCCTACAGCTTTACAGAATAAACCAGTATCCAGAGGAAGATGAAGATGAAGGCAGCTTAAAAATTATTTGTGAATTCCTACGATCCATGGGATGTTCCTTTGGCTCACCATGTCTGTATCATCAAAGACACTACAGGTTGCTAGTTCTTCTCTAACCTTACTGCTGGGATAGAATTCCAGAGCTCAGGAGTGAAGGTTTGTATTCTGTGGTAATGTGAACTCTGGAGCTAAAAGGCTTATGTCTATCCCTTAACCTGGACTTCACATCTAAGCATCCTGTTAATTATTCTGACTTTCTTAAATTTCTGAGGCCAGAGGGAACTATTTTAATAATATTATTGGTCCAAAGCGCAGGTTATATAGCTTAATCCACTGATTCCTATAACAACTCTAAGAATTTATTTTCAAACTAGAATACTTCAAAAAGATTAGTGCTAGTCTGAAGACTCAACATGATACGGACTCCAAGACAGAAAAGGAATCAGAGACTGAAATATAGGGAAATATAGTATATCCTTTGGTAGTCTGTCCCAATATATCATTACATAGATGACCTGTTTGCACTAAGACAGTAGAACAATACATGACTGTATTCTCATAATCATTTGGATTTTCATCAAAACAGCATGTTATTGCTAACAGAACTTTGGACCACTTAATTCCAGGACATGCTGTTCACACACTGGTGGATAACTGAAGCAAGCACATCACTAGTTACCACGTATCATGGGAGAAACAGACAGAAAGGAATTGTTAAGATATTTGCAGACAGCATTTTGCAAGCTACAGCATCTCACTCATCCTGCAATCTCAACCAGGCTTAGACCCCGTCTGAAGCAGCATCTACGTAAGAAGCTTGTGTATGGTAAAAAACTTAGACTTGCTGAGTAGTGCCTGCTGGCATTATGGATCTTGTTATCAGACGCACAGTATCACAGTAGCTACACAGTTCCCCTCAACACAGCACCTTACCCTAAATGTGGTGTAATTTCATTCCAGGGTCAAGTTCTGTTGCTCAGCCTGTTCCTGATGAAATCCTTGGTTGGGAAGGGAAGGGAGGGGAGGGGAGATCCACTAAATCTTTTGTTTTGTGCTCATAAAATCATAGAATCATAAAATGGCTTGCATTGAAGGGGACCTTTAAGATTATCTATTTCCGACCCCCCTGCTATAGGTGGGGACACCTCCCTCTAGACCAGGTTGCTCAAAGCCTCATTCAGCCTGGCCTTGAATGTTTCCAGGGAGAGGATGTCCACAACCTCACTGGACAACCTGTTCCAGTGTCTCACCACCCTCACAGTAAAGAATTTCCTCCTTTTATCTAATCTAAATCTATCCTCTTCTAGTTTAAAACCATTTCCCCTTGTCCTGTCAGCACATACCCTTCTAAAATGTCCCTCCCCAGTTTTCCTCTAGGCCCCGTTTAGGTATTGGAAGGCTGCTATAATGTCCCCCTGAAGCCTTTGCTTTAGGTTGAAGAACCCCAGCTCTCTCAGTCTGTCCTCAGAGGGGAGGTTCTCCATGACATAGGCAGCTGAAGTTCATGACACCACTCCCTTAACCACTTATTGATTTTCCTAATTTTATCTGTGCTTTCCCTCCCTATTCCCCTAATCAGGAGGTTTGATGAGAAGACTATCTGTGTCCTGAGTTCTTCTTTGCTGCTCCCAACTTCTTGTAGTCCCTGCTGACATTCTTGAGGTTGCTCACAGCTGCATCACTGGTTCGTATGTGAAACGGCAGCAGCAGGTAGTAGTCTGTGGGATGTACGAGTTCTGGCAGCCTCTCCGTCACATCCCTGTTGCAGGTCCCTGACAGGCAGCAGACCTCTCTAGATAGCAGGTTATGATGACAAGTGGGTGCCTCTGTACCCCTCAGAAGACAATCGCTTACCACTGTCACGCATTTCTTTTTCTTAGTTGCGGTAGCTGTTATGCAACAGGGAACAGGTCTGGCTGCCTTACTCCTGCTTACTCTGACGAATTACCTGTTCCTGTTTGTTTTTCCTTCTCAGAACTGTGAAGCAGTTCTGCAGAGGCACCTCAGCCTTTGGGGCAGGCTTCTTCCTCTTGATAGTCTTTCTCATGGCAATTTGCCATTTCTCATCACTGTGTTATAATGGAGAAAGTGAAGAGGACTCCTGAGAATACAACCTTGAATTTTGAACATAGACACAGATAACATAAAATACCAATAAGAAATATCAGTTACGTGATCTGTAAATACAGTGGTATGTTGAAGATTATAAACAAGTTGATTTGCTGAAGAAAACAGGTATTGAATACTGCAGCATGCCCTCTAGTGAAGTTGAGACTCATGGTTGCTGCATACATTTTAGCTCTCTATCATTTGTTGGAAGCTGTGTGGTGTGGAGGGAAAGAAATTATTTCACTACCCTATGCATCCTGGAACTGCTTCTTTAGCCTAGGGAATAAGCTCCTTACTTGCATTCTATATTTTAATTGCAAGTCCAGATGGCATTTTTTTAATGAAACAGAAAGATCTGAAACAAGGAAAAGGCTACAGCCTCAAATGGAGAGAAAAATGTAGCGGAAAAAAGGCAGCATAGGTTTCTACATTCCATTTCCATATGCGTCACATGCATTCCATGTATAACACTTCTGGTGCTGCCAATAAGAAGTTTAAAGAGGATTTACAATTTACTAAATGTCTGGCCTCACATCTTAGCCTCAGGGATGTCAGTAAGAATTGTACCACGGGATTTAATTCTGCCTCAGTTCCTTACAATAAAGTCACTGAAGCTACTCACTATATATGAACCTAAATCTACCTCCAGAACCCTTACGATTGCTATAGTTAGGCTATTGGCAAACAGAGATATGAAGTGTTTGTATGTCTCCATGATAAGTGTTATAGCTAGTAGGCTATCTAGAGTTTTCTCAAAGTGCTTGCTTACTTTCCTCAACATGTTCATCAAGACTAAGGAACAATAGGAGCAATCTCTTTTAAAAGTGACTGTACAATTGACAATCTGATAGAAGTAATTTAGTGCTTGTTTGTTGCTATATAACATGCTTAAAGAAACACTTGAAAAATTATTGAAGGTAGATGAGGGCTAATTTGCAAGTAGATATCACCTTGAGCTCTTTGAGGAGAAACAACTATTCTAGATTTTCCAGCAGTGTTAGGGTTTTTTTCAGCATGTTACTCGGGGCCAGAAAACCTGAGGGGTTTCCATTTTTTTGTGTCATGCTTCTGCACTTGGAATCCTTAGTGACAGCTGAACTAGAGCTTGTCTAAGTACAAGCTTAAAAGCCTGTCACATTTGAATGTTTGAGAACTCTGCATTTGATCCTTCAAAGTATCACGTGGATCCACTTGATGATTTTAGAGAAGAGGACCTTGAGAACAGTAAGTGGAAATCTCTTGGAAAACCCTCCTTATCATGTCATGTGTGGAGATTAATTCAGCATTGTTGGCACATATGTCTCAGAGTATCACAACCTTGAGAAAAGTAAACCACGGAGAAATGTCTTCTCCAGATGAGATAATAGGCCTTTAAATAGGCTTAATAGGCATTTCTAGTGATACTGCATTAAATTCCAGAAAAATATTTGATTGATCATGTTTTACACCCAGTTCAGCAAACAGGATCTAATTTTAATCTCTTAAATTTCAATATCTAAATTCATTTTGTAGCTAATTTTTAGTTCTTTTCTTTCTGCTACATTTTTTTTTTCAAATTCTGACTCAAAATTTTTCAGAAGATAGAGATAAGATGAAAGATCAGTTTTTCTGCAGATACTTTCAAATGATACATGACAAAAAAAGAGGGTTAAACTTAGCTACGGTTTGTTTGCCTGTTTGTTTGTTTGTTTTCCTGATGTAAGGACTTTAACAAAAAACCTATTTCACTCTTTATGAATATTATTTAAACATATATATCAGATAAGTTCAAAACTTAATTACAAAAAATAGAGCCCTCAAATTATCAAAGATTGGATATTAGAAGTGCATAGTAGGAAGTTTAATATTATCATATTCCACAAAAAACATAATTGTAGAAATTTATTGTAGTTTTCATTATTTATACTGTTACTCAAAGAAAAAAAAAAAAAAAAAAGCTCTAAATGGTGCAGCAGAATAGGCTCTATAGGCTCTATTCTCCATGAAAAATGGCCTGCTTTTATTATCAGGTGTCTTTATAATATGATGCCAGTGTACCGTTGAATATCTATCATCCAGACAAAGTACATTCTAGGACTCAGAGAACAGAGGACTCATCTATTCTCTGAAGCTTATTTCTTGAAAGTGATTTTGAGGCCCATGAAATTGAACTAAGCTGAAAGACACAGTTAACACAGCTAATTCACCTCAGCAGAAACACATAAATAATTTTATCAATGTTTTGTCATTGTGAAGTGTGACTGGGAAGACTTAGTTTGAACCAGAGACCATTAAAGTCACATAAAGAAAGATTTTTATCAACTTTCTGGATTTCAGAACAGTCCTGTGAGACTTGAAGAAAAAGTGAAATTGTCAGATATATCTGGAAGTTTTATTTGCCCTTTTTAATAATACAAGAACAGGAACAATTAAATAGAGAGGTAGCTTAAAAGCATTTTGACATATGTGATCACTGACTTAGGGAATTCATGAATAAATCTTAATTGAATCCAAGATACAGATACTCAAAAGGGAAGAAAAAAAAAAAAAAAAAAAAAAAAGGATTTGTTGTTTGTTTTGATTTTAATAGTTCATTTTCTGCAATCCATCAATGTCAGTTTTTCTTTCAGACTGGAAAATCTCATATTCTAAAGACTTTCTTTTGTGTGTTTGATGGTGTGAATGTTGCTGCTTACTGTCTTTGTTCTAAGATTATCTGCCATTTTTCAACTTACTACTTATTAATAATACGTAAAATTGCCTCAAGCCTTTCTGTATACTGTTGGCTATAGTCTGCATAATCATTTTATACCATGGGAATTAACAAAAAGAACAGTTTAACTTAATACTGAGTCCATATGCATATAGTTATTGACAGAAGACCAGTTCTTTGTTGATTATATGAGATGCAGAAGAGGACTGCTGGTTTGGAACATCACATTCTGCCTCTGCAAAATATATTTATATGCAGCATTATGTGACTTTAAATATGAGACTAGAAGCAGTCTATTCTCTGCTAAAATACATAATTAATATTTCTACTATCAAATATTCAAAGTGGAACAAAATTTTAAAGACAGATTTTTGTGAAATAAAATCCTAAAGAGACATTTCATTTATACTTCTCATTTGACTCCGCTTTTGCTATAGATAACTGTTTCTAAAGGAAATAAAGAAACTAAGAGTTTGAGCTTGATGGAGACTGAAGAAAATGAGTTCTTTTGCTCAGTCTTCACAGCCGTTCAGGCTCCTCATGCCTCTCTTGTCCCTGAACTTCTAAATAGGTGTCAGGAGAGCAAAATCCTTCCCAGTTAAGAGCAGAGCAAGATCGAGATCACCTCATGAGGCTGAATGTGTACAAGTCTATAGGGCCAGAAAACATGTATCACAGCATTCTGAAGGAACTGGAAGATGTGAGTGCCAAGCCACCCTACATCATATTTGAAAAATTATGACTGTCAGGCAAAGTATCCAATGACTAGAAAAAGGGAAACATCACTCCCATATTCAAGAGAGAAAAGAAGACCTGAGAAATTACAGGCCAGTGAGCCTTGTGTGTGTGGACACATTACTCCAAATAGGACCTCACAGGGGCAGAATAGAGTGGGCACACAAGAATCTAATGAAGTTTCACAAGGCCATGAGTAGGGTATTGCACTTAAACTGAGGCAATCTAGGGTGTAAATACAGACCTGGAGAAGAACTCGTTGAGAGCAGCCCTATGGAGAAGGACTTGGGAGTCCCGATGGACGAAAAGGTGGACATGATCCAGCAGTGTGCTCTTGCAGCCCAGTTGGCCAAGGGTATCCTGGTCTGCCTCAAAGTGGTGGGGAGGCAGAAAAAAGAGGGAGGTGATTGTCCCACTCTACTCTGCCGTTGTGAGACTCCATGTGGAGTACTATCTCCAAGTCTAGGGCTCTCAGCACCATAAGGATGCAGAGTCCAGAGGAGGGCCACAAAGATGACTGAAGATCTGGAACACCTCTCCTATTGCAAAGGTTGAGGGTGTTGGGCTTGTTTAAGAAGAGAAGGCTCCAGGAAGACCTCATTACAGCCTTCTAGTACCTGAAGGGAGCTTATAAGCAGAAGGTAAACCAACTTTTTACATGGTCTGCTGGTGATGGGACAAGGTGGAAGGGTTTTAAACTAAAGGAGAGGAGATTTAGGTTAGATATAGGAAGAAATTTTTTACTCAGAGAGTGGTGAGGCCCTGAAACAGGTTTCCTGGAGAGGTTGCAGATGCCCTGTCTGTGGAGGCAAATGATGCCAGGTTGAATGAGATCTTGGACAGTCTGATTTAGTGGATGGCAATCCTGCAAAGCTTTCAAAAGTCAGGGCAACTGGATCTAGATGTTCTTTAAAGTCCCTCTCAACCTAAGCCATTCTATGACTTTCTGATAAAGCATGGAGAAAGTGCACTACATGATATTATGGTGTGGAATACCACTTACAAAAATCATAAAACCATGACAGTTTTTAATGTGTTTGTTTGTTTGTTTTGTGTTTGTTTTCCCCTTCTGTGTTAACATTTTATTATTTTTAGCTCTCTGAACTTGAAAAAAAATGACAATTATGCTCCAGGCCACAGGCAGCATGGACTGTCCAGAGTAAACAGGGATGAATGCTATGTGGCATGAACCCTTCCAAATGGAAATCTCAAGTTTGGAGTTCTAGATATAGCAGTATAGTTGATGGCTTTCCCTTCAGTTAACTACAATGAGAACTGAGGATGATCCACAAAATCATGGACATCTACCGTGGGAATCAATTCAAGTATTAGAAAAAAATAGATGTTTATATGGAAGTTGGATATGCAAAATCCCTTTGCAATCAGGTAGAAGTAGTAATACAGTGACTACAACTCATTTGCCATGCAGATTTTCTTTAAGGTGATCCCATTTGCTCTGGATCCTAAGCACCTAAAATTTAAAGAGATGAAGTGCAGCCCAACAATTTCTTTTTCATATGGACAACAGTACTGAGCAAGAAACATGATAGTCTGTTTTCCACATTCAGCTGTGTTGCTAGTGCCAGTAACTTTTAAACAATTGAGGAAAGAAATACAGAAGAAGCTTGCAAGCAGTATTCATTTACTAAACTACAGAAAAAGGACCATGAAATACCATCAGTATGTCTCTATATAGGGAATTAATTTCCGTGGACATTTGTAGATTTCCTAATAAAGTCACAAGAGCATTCTCCTTAAATGCAAAAGGGATAGAACATTTTGTCTGTAGTCATATGTCCATTAGGCTGAAAAATTAGAAATTCATCTTGTAGTCTATAAATCCTCAAAATTCAAACCTGGATTTTGTTTAAATAGGTCAATGAAATCTTCAGCCAGGAACTATAACAAATCTTGTGATGGTAGACGCTACTTCTGTGGCTGAAGCATTGGTTACATTCTTGCCTTACTTTTTAGAACATTGCTAATCATCTGGATTAGGGATTACAGAGAAAACAATGTTTCTGTTTTCCCTGTATTGCTATATGTACCTACAGAAACACTCACTGATTTAGTTTGGAGCAGAAAATACAGCAATATAGATGATAGCTTTCCCTTCAGTCAACTTCAGTAAGAATTGAGGGTGACACATAAAGTCAAGGACTTCTACTGTAGGAATTATTTCTAGTATAACAAAACAATATATTTGTTCACATGAGGGTTGAGTATCCAAAATCCCTTTGAATTCAGGTTTGCTCTCAATCTTATAGCAGTCTTTTATTTCTGTTTTCCTGATATATTTGTTTAACCTTTTATAGAGAATTAATTTTTTTCCAAATGGCTAACTTGAAATAGAAACGGTCACGTGAAGTGAGAATAAGGTAACCTCAGAAAAACAAGTTTGTTGTTGTTTTTTTCTTGTTTTTTTTTTTTTCTCTTGAACTATAATTACAAGAAAAATATTGACAATTGGTAAATTCTACTGTCTTTATCTAGAACAGTACAAGTAAAATTTTGTAGAGTGCATTAATAAATTGCATTTATGATAAGTGAGTAGCTGACATTAAGAAATTCAATCCAGCCACAGAAATTTCTGTTTTATATTTCATTTAATAGACAGCAATCAAATAAAGAAAATAATTATCACCATTTAAATCAATGTTTTATGTAGGAACAAGCAGAGATAATTTCTTAATTGGTGAGAAATTTAAACAATCCTGAAAAAAGCAAGTAACTGCCTTTGAGTAGGCTTTTTTTTTTTTAAATATATTTATCTCCTTGAACACTGATGTGATGACACATAGTTATCAGTACAATATTTACATCAGAAGTTAGCCAGAAACACAAGAAATATCAAAATTTTTATGGGGTGATAACATTTTAGAAGATATAGCTATGTATATCATCTAGGGGATTTGATTTTTTTGCTTTTCTCTCCCCAAATCAAATATGTACATTCACACTAAAACTTTGATGGTTTGTATTAACTTATTTAGCAGTAATGAAGACTTGCTTTTTCCAGCTGGAAATCAATCAGGCATTGACTCCAGATATATTTTGAAGCGATAGAAATATGGTAATAAAAATTCAAAAAAGCATGAGTTGATTAAATAAAATACAACAAAATATTACAATAAAATTAAAATTTCTTGGATGACACCATATCAACTTACTTGCAGATACTTTAGTAGAATTTCATAGATCTTTACAATTACTTCCAGAAGGCTTCCTGAGATGTGTCAGATCTGTATGTAAAACTCATAAAATCACCTCTGTGAGAAAAAGCCAGTGAAAGTATTCTAGCAAACAAAATAGATAATGGCATCCATGGTAATTCTTCCCAGTTTTTGTAATGCCAAAATCTAAGTACCTGCTTAAGAACATGTGCCTTCAGATACATCCAACAGAAGCATTTTGCATTTCCTTCACTTCCCTTTTCATTCCTGTTGCAAATATACACATAGGAAAATTAAACTGATAAAATTCAACAACTTAAAAATAATGTGAAGGCTCCATAGTTTTTTCGATCTAGAAAATATATCTTAAAAATAATGATAATGAAAAAATAAAGCACAGAAGAAACACTTTTTCTTTGTACTAATCAAGAAAGATTTGAGGAGAAATCTTAGTCTAGGAAGGATCTAGACATGTTCACCTGAGCTTGATACTGAAATGAAGTACCAGGTAGAGTTTCCAGTCAGACACTTGGATTAGCTGCACATTATTTGCAATATTCCAACATACAAATGTAGAAATGCATAATCATGTCAAAAATAGCCAGCGACTCCATAGAATGCATAATAGTAATCAGATACTGAAATATTTCATCATAACTTGGAGGCCTTATTTTTAAAGCCAATTTCAAAGAGTTCTTTCTCTCTTCCTTTAAAATAAATTGTTTCTGCATACATCCAGCCATTTTTATCTTAGATAAATTGTTTTAAGCTCATTGGTAATATTCTCAATGAAATATTTTACACCACGATAATTTTGTACACTTAAAATTTAACATGACCTTTCTAGACAATTTCAGCATGTATCTGGAATGTATACCAAGTACTACAAGAAATATAATCTTCTTTTCCAATTTGAAAAATGAAAGATGAACTTTTGGTATGCCAATGCGAATGTTATATACTGTTGTTGTGGTTTAATATGGCAGAGCAGCTAACCACAGAGCCATACATTCTGTCCTCTCACCCAGTGGGACTGAAGACAGAATTGGAAAAATAAAAAAATTGTGTGTATGGGAACTGCTGAGTCACAGCCTGAACCTCTGATTGATCACCTGGGGCGAGCAGTGAGTCAGCTGTGGGAGCACAGGTGAAGGCAATTCACCTGTGCTGCTGGAAGGGGTGGAGCCTGACTCCACCCCTCCTAGACCCATTT
>JAOWBP010000001.1:35594564-35612937 GCA_028571105.1 Tragopan temminckii
GAGATCTTCTCTTCTGGAGGTTCCTAGTGAGCCCAGGATATGGGTGAGCTCTTTATCTTTTCTTTGCTCTGGTTTAATAACTTAGCTGAGCTCTTTAGTATTTATAATATCTATATATCCATTGATTGTACATTGTGAATAATTAAATATCATGGAAAGGGAAAGGAAAATAATAATGATGATAAAAGAATATACAAAACAAAAAATGTAAAATGCAATTGCTCAACACTCTTTGACCAATTCCCAGCCAGTCCACAAAAAACAGCAGCAGCTCCCATGCCAATCAACTCCTCTCAGTGTTATTTGTTCAGGATGACATCATATGGTATGAGATATCCCTTTGGCCTATTTGATCAGCTGTCTTTGTTTTGTCTCCCATAGTCTCCTCACCAACAGGGAGTATGGGAAGATAAAAATTCCTGAGTTTGTATATGTACTGCTCAGAAAACACTAAAAGATCAGTGTGTAACCAAAAGTATTCTCATTGTCAGTTCAAAACACAGTACCATATCATCTACTAGGAGAAAAATTACCTCTATCCCATCTGAAACCAGGACAAGAATGTAATGGACTAACTATTTCTGTGGGTTTTATTATTATTATTACCATTCTTGATTATGCTTTCTCTAGCAGCCACTAGTAGATTTTTTTCTAATCCATTCTAAGCGTGAAATAGCTTAAAATTAAAATGAAGAATGGAGAATGATTAGCAAAGCCTATATTTTGAATATTAATTACTGATGATAAAACCATATATTTGTCTGTAACTTGTCTTGTATGTAAAAGAAGTCATTTGTCCTTTACTGGCTTATACTTCACAATTTGTTAATTAGATATTTGCATCAGGGTTTTGATATTTCTGGTGTTAAGAAATACGTTCATCATTTATTGCCTTAACAATATAATACCTTTCTGTTACTTCCATAGAAACAGTAAATACAACAGAATGCATTTGGAATTAACCCAACCAATAACAATGGCAAAGCACTCTCTGAATATTTTTGTCATTTCTATCATATATTTTTGTGGGGAATACTATAGCATCATATATCAGGTGGACTGCTTTACAATACTGCATATTTTATTTTCAAATGCCCAGTTATGAAATGTAAAGTTCTGTTAGAATGAACTGTTGGGTGTTTTTCATTAAATGCAGAAGTGTTTCAAAATTAATAATCAAGAGCTGCTTCTATTCTCAGTTTTCTGTGTTTATTAGCTAGTATCTCATTTAAGAATGGAGATTTTAAAATGCTCTAAAGAGCCTTAAAGTTTTACAAGGCCAAAAGCAGCAGACACAGAAGTACTCAGCAGGTCTTGTCAGTATGAAATGAGGAAAGTGACTGTCGAACTCTATGTGCTACAAAAGGGATCTGCCTTTCACTTGGTTTCCATCCTCCAGTTTAAAAGGATTAACAAGAAGAGGATGATGGAAAACCACAGAGGTGGCCTCCCAGAGAACCTATGCGGTAGGATTCTGGGCACTTTCCAGTCTGAAGTACAAGGACTGCTCTGAAACTAATGCCTCCTATTTTGTGATATTGGCCCACAATGTGAGGGGAGGATGAGTGTTGGTGGTAGGCATTGCATTTCAGCAGCACCAGCAGCAACTGTGTATCACCTTTGCTGATGCAGATTTTTGCAAGCGCAAGCATGCAAGCTCTTGTTCATCGCTGGCAAAACTACATGGCTAATGGTGGTTAAAAAATGGTGGTGTTGAAAATATATATATATATTTGTAGCTGAGAACTTGCTCTGTTAAATAATGCCATTGTTCTCACTGTATCTGATGTAGTTACCATGGAAGTAAATAGGAGGCATTACTTTTGGAGCAACCTTCACAGATTTTAGAAGAAATAGGAACTTGCAGCAACAATGAAGAAAGTGAAATTTGAGGAAAGTATCATTTACTGAAGGATGATATGAGAAATGAAAGTTTTAAGTCTTAATATGAGAGAGGTACTTTTCCTAGCTTTTTTCCTTTTTGAGAGAGACTTTACCAAATAGGAACTCAAAATTTTTGCATCTGAAATTTACTTGCAGGGGTAGCAACATAATTTGGGTAAGTGGTATACACCTGAATTTCAATAATGAAGAATATAGCTATTTACTTATTTATTGTTTCTTATGAAGAAACAATAAGTAAGCATTTCTAAGTAGCATTCTCATGTTAACTGAAGTTGAAATCTCACTGAACGTGCCTATACTTCATTTTAGAGGCAGAACAAAGAGTCTTGAAGTCTGAAATCACCTGCTATACAGAAAGCAAATCTGGATAAGACTTAGAAGGTCAGGAATTACCTAACATTGAAAACTGGCTGAACAATCAGGCTCAGGTGATGATGGTCAGAAACATGAATTCCAGCTGGAGACCACCAATTAGCATTCTATCCCAGGGGTCAATACTATGTCAATTTCTATTGAACATCCTCAGTTATGATCTCAGTGATGGGGAAGAGTGTAACTGCAGCAAGTTTGCTGTTGATAGAAAACCAGGAGGATTGGTTGTTATGACAGAGGATTATTCTGTCATCCAGAGGGACCTTAATGGGCTGGAGGAATGGACTGAAAAGATGCAGTGGTTTAACATTGGCAGGTAGTTCAGTAACACCACATTGTAGAGTTACCACATCTCTCACTTCCCCTCCTCAATAGAACAGGGTGAGGAAAATAAGATGGAAAAAAAAGCTTGTGGGTTGAAATAAGGATGGGGACTTCAGTTACTAGTTACCTTGTTGGCAAAACAGACCCAAGATAATGCAGATTAAAATAATTTATTGAAGACAGACTGGAGCAGTAAGAACTAAAAGCTAACAAAAACAACTTCTCCTCTTCTACTTCCTTTTTCCTCTCTTCTGAATGGATTTTTTTTATCTTCCTTATTTTTTCATTTCTAAATTTACTTGTTTCCTCAGAAATATGTCAAATATACCTAGTCAGCCAAGTCAGTCTGTATTTTGGCACCTTGAGGAAAAAAAAATGATGAAACTGTTTAAGGGGAAGAAGGGATACAGGGGGACGTTACACAGAGAATGGGTAGCGTATCTTCTGTTCCAGCCTTCAAATAAAATGGTATCAATTTATATTTCGGGGTAAGTCGTGTTGTTGTTGTTGCTGAGATTACATTGACTCTGAAATTTAAAATTTTGCCATGTTATATTGTAAGTTTTTTGTTGCTATTGTTTCTTATCAGATTTGCCTTTTTTGTCATGTCAAGTTGAAAGGACTTAGCTAAAAGTAAATATTTAAAGTAAGGATTAAGGCTTTCAAAACCACAGTGAAAGGATGGTTTCATTCCTCACAATTTTTGTGGCTGATATTAAGTATAACATACAAATGTCTGTCATAACTAAAAAATGTATTCCTTATTGAAAACCTTTTCCAGCTAAGCATTATCGCGAATCTCAAAAAAAAACCACAAAAGACAAAAAACAAAACACCTACCCAAATAAACAAAAAAAAACACATTTTTTTAATATTATATAATTAAAGTAATAATGTCTAGTGTAGTGTCTAGAATAAGATGTCCTTCAAATCTACAAAACAAAATCTTCTGACTTGCTCAACTACTTAGGGTGAAATAAATCCTCAGCGTTGCATTCTATTTTCATCAGCTGCTCTTATGCTACAAGTTGTTAAAGGCATCCTGTGAGGTGCCACAGTGCTCTTCATTAGATAAATATTGTTCTAGTTGTGTATTTACTTATATATTCTCTGTGTTATATTGTTGTCATACTTATAACATATTCCATATTGTTGCCTAACTCCTCTTCAACTTCACCTTGACAGAAGAAGTCATTGTGTGAGTGAAATATTGCAATATCTTATCAATGCTAGAAAACACTGTTACAAATTATATCTCTCTATCTTAAAGGGGTTTTTGTTTCCAACATCTTTTTTACAAGGTATTAAGCAAAGCTTCTTCTTTTCCAAATACACTTATTTCTATATTTTTCTTTAAGTGGCTGTAAAATTTCTGTAATTCATGAATGAATGTTCTACAGATGCAAAGTCAATGGAAATAGAATTCTGAATGTAATAGGTAAATTTTTCATCTTGAATTTGCAAAATCTTATTATGAATACCTTGAGGATGTGTACTACACATACTTTTCATTTATATGGCTAGCAGGCAGAAACTTTTAATGAAAATATGTTTCAAATTGACCACTATGTCTGAAGAAAATAGTCACCTATGTCTTGAAGCTGCTTTCTTGTGCATCATAGGAAATGCGACCCCTGCAATCTCCAAGAAATGTAAGGAAAGGGATAATAACAATTCATTAGAATTCTTCAGCTATCAGAGGTGAAGCTGGAAAATATGTTATTATGTGAAAACATATTTTGAAAGTGACCTAGTGCTAAAATAAAGCATATAAGACAGCTTTCTTTTTTCTCTTTTTTTTGTTTGTTTACTTGTTTTCTTTCTGTAAAAGAAATGCTTACAAACTTACAGTGATAATATTTGATACAATAAGCAAGACTACCTTCTAAAATTCTCTAAGTTTCCTTTTAAAAATTTAAAATTACAAATTTTGAAAAGAATTGCATGTGCCCAAGCACTTAAAGTGTGCAAGCTCTTTTTCATATCAGAACATGTGTCTATACTAGCACATCTGTGTTAAAAATCTTACTCTGCTGAGTATTGACAATACGAGTTACAATAATCTTCAGCTGTATGTATATGTTCCAACTCTAACAGTTAAGGTGCATTTTATTTGTTTGTTTATTTATTTTCATTATGAATGTTCCTTGAATTCTTAGTTCTATCTTAGATGGAGTAAAAGTAAGAGACAATAATTAACTCAATCTTTGACTTCCAGTTGTATCTTTGGAATATGTCAGTTTGAGTAGCAGCTTCCTCAGTGCCAGGAAGTGAATGGGGATGTGCAATTAAAATATAATCCGGTGCATTGATGCCCCTGCTAGCTCTCATTCTAATCTACTCCAAAACAAAATGAGAAACTCTGGAGAAGACTGTGACTCTTCAAGACAATTCATTATCCTTTATATATGAAGCTACTAACATGAATGAATTATATGCAGACTGTAGATAAACACATCTAAAGTAAACATACAAGTTCAGGCTATGCATTCTTCTATGAAATTCAACAATCTGCAAATGCAGCGTTTTGACTAAAGAGCTCTGTGCACAAGGATGATCGTAAATAAATACTTAGATACTTCATTTTTAGGATTTTAAATAAACATTTTAAAGTAATGCATTATTCATCATTACTTAAAATATTTAAAATATTTGAAAAGTTAAGGCACTGTGTAAAAAGTAAGATTCAACTTGAGATATATATGCAACGAGAATAGAAAACATATAATATAGAAATATTGTGCCCCAAGCACAAGATGGAAAAAAAAACCTGTTTGCACTATTTCATTATACTTTCCAAAAGTTGTCATAACATTACTTTAACTGCTCAGTGAAGATTAAATTATCTGATGAGTTCTATAACACAGAAACAGTTGTAGATCTTGGTAATGCTATGGAGGTAAACCCAACAAATTTATGAGACTGAAGAGAACATATTAATATCTTGCTCCAGTAGTCAAGGATATAACAAACTTATTAGGACTCAATCAGTGTGCTTTACACATTGACTATGGAATATGAAATCATAGTCACTTGGTCTTTATGTTCTCTGTGTCAACTTAAAACATCTTCTAAAAATGTTTGGAAGAGAAAACTGCAATAGATGATTTGATTTCCATGGAAAATGAAATTATGTGAAGTGTATTGTGATCTGTGGCAAACAGATGTTCCTGGTTTAATTAAGTATTAAAAAATATTCAATTCCCTCACTATCCCCTCTGTTTTTACTACTGTCACACCCAACAAACATGCACATGCTAACGGAGAACCTCCTGACTCCTAAATCAAGAGGAAGGCAGATTTATCCACCACTATTAAAGGATAAAATACAGCAACGTGTATTTATATATAAATACGCTGTTTCTATGGAACACGGGTATCAATACATAGGTGTGTATAAAACGCACTTTGACAAAAGCTGTGCTGTTCATACTGTATCTTGTGAGAGAACGAGCAACATGATAAATACATTATAAATGTAACTTACTATGATAATGGAAGAATGGAAGATACTGATGAATGCAATAGGAGAACTGACAACAGAGAGAGAAAAAAGAGAATCTGCTTTTATAAAAAAAGGAGAATATGGGTCTGTAATTAAGACAACTGACAGCTGTAGCATGAAATTTGTGACATCCAAGATGACCAGAGGTACTTTCTGTACTCCATTTGCTTAGAAAAATCTATCCTCCAGAGCTTACAGCTGAAAGCTATATTAAGAAGGTTACTTCTTTAACATTTGAGAACTTTTAACACATTTGCAACAATTTGTTGATGAGATCAGAACAGGTTTTGTTGCTGTTTTCTTGTTTTGTTTTGTGGCTTTGGAATTGTTTTTTTTTCTGCTCGCTAAGTGTTTGACTGGTAGATTAGATTTGCCTTTCAAACTCTGCTGTACATTCACCACTCTCATCAGAAAACATCACTTTTTGAAGTGCATATATGTTTAAACGTTTTAGAAAACTGTAAGTAGGTTGTTAAAAATAGATGCAACAAAATGAACTGGGCACAACATGCTATTTCAGTGATCTCAGACTCAACAAAGAACACAGGTTTCAAATTCAGAAAATAAAATAGATGATAGATAAGATTCTCCATTTCAGTATTTTCAAGGAGTTATATATAAAACAGATTAAGGATTTAGTATCACAGATGTTTTATACAGCAACTTTCATGATATTATAGCAGGATTATATATGAGTTTATCTATGCTAGATAATTAGACAGTTTACAAATTATTGGCACTACAAGCAGTTTATAAATTCTAACTGTAATTCTTACCTCCATGTATACATTGTGCCCATTACAAAATCTTACCTTTTGAAAGATGTTCAGTGCACTGGCTATAAGGACTGAAGTTGATGTATGTATAATTGACCAGTTACTTCTTAACAGAAAATATTTTGCTGATCACTGCCAATTCTTAGAATTAATAGAAGAAGTGGTGCTAAAAAGTGTAGAAAATCATGCTAAACCTGAGTTATCAATGAGCTTTTCTTTCAGAGTCTAAGCTGTTGTGCTAGAAAAACTTGCACTAACTTCAGAGTTTACTTTTTTGCCTCTACTTTTGCCAAGATTCTTCAACTAAAAGTGAAGTTTCAGTCTCAGGACACTAAACCAACAAAATCCTGGTTTTCCCTGGAACTAGATTTCAGCAGTAAGCTAAAGCTGATAAGATTAAGCATTTTTTTCAGATGATGGTTGCAATGGTAAATAAATAAATAAATAAATAAAACACCAAGAAATAACAAACAATTCAAGACTTGTTGAAGACTATGCCAAAGCAGATGATGCTACTAAACGTATTTTCCCATACTCTGAAATTCAATGATATGCATATGAGGAAGCAGAGCAAGTAAAGCTTTCTGATCATGTTGATATTTAGACATTTGAAAGGTTTGTTGTTCCATGCAATTTCCTTACAGACAAGTGTTTGCATATTTGCTTATTTGTTTGTTTACTGATAGATGGATGAACTGCTGGTAATCTAGTTATCAATACTGTTAGGTTAGGAAAAGATGTAAGACTTATGTATATCAACTGCTCTGTTTAAATATTATATAAGTTTATCTGGAAAACTAGTGAGTACATAAGTTGAAAGACAATCTATGCAGTTAATAAATAATTACTGTATTATTCATGATAGCACGAGTAGTTTGAAAAAGAAGAATGGTAAACTGACTGAAAGATCTTCATCTGGAGCTGAAGCAAATAATCATTTATTTTAAAACACATCATTTACTTTCAAAATCCAAGTTTCTTTTTTCATGGAAAATTGATTTTCAAAGGAATTGTCTTCAGTGGAACACAGTTCTTGGAAATTCAACAATTTCCCATTACCTTTTTTCTGAATACATTACCTCTCAACTCTCTGAGCACCCACAAAGTCATGCAGGAGCTGAGGATGAGAAACTGGGCACTCCAGGCTCATTGCCGCAAAAACCCAGGACTTTCCAAATGTGCTGGGTGATTTACTGGTGATCTGGAAGTCGTTGTGGGACTTTCCATGTTTCTAGATAATATCTTTCACAGATTTTGAAGAGAACTAGTAATCTAGAGGCCCACTCTTTAATAGAGTAGATCAAAATCGAAGAACTTAGATTTTCAGGTTTCATTAAGATACTTTTTGTGTAATTCACTTTGAATAGCATAATTCAATGCTTGCTTTCCATAGCTCACTAAGAGAACACTTTTGCATTTTTTCTTGGTAAAATATGGAATCTAGTTCTTTAGTATTTTTTGTTTTCCTCTGCAATTGGAATTTTGAGTTCCATTATTTCTTATCTGAACACATGACAAATCTATATGCAAATATTTAAAATGTACAGTAAAATTACCTTTAATACTGGTTAAGTTTCATGGCACATTTATAAGTAATAAAATGTTCCTCAAATACTTTCAATAAAATAATGAAATTGTGTTATATTTAAAAGATAAGAGACTGTATTCTATATAAATCAAAAGTAAATGTTGCCTCCTAATCCTAATCTGTAACAAATGAATCAAATTTTGATTTTTCATTGGAACTGAAGTGCAAAATTGGAGTAATTATTCTGACGACAAACTTAGATCACTCTCTAAAAAAAGCTCGAATTTGACCAAAAGAGGAAAGATTAAAAAATACATACCTTCTAAAAATGTAGTAGATTGATAGAGAAGCTCATGAGTGTTTCAGAGAACTAGGTACAACTTTGGTCTCAAAGTAAGGGATCTGTAATCATTTCACACGTAATGGACCAATTATGAATTGTTAGAAAAAGCTGATCAAACATCAGAAATAATTTCTATGAGCCTGCAGTTCATTAAAATGACAATAGTATTTCAGACAAATTAATGGTAAAAGGAAAAAAGGAATATATTAATAAATATATTTACATATGTTGCAAGCATGGTACAAATAATGAATTAGCAAAGTGAAAAAATCTTCTGGTCTTATTAACCGACTCTTCACTAGACAAGAAAGACAGTTCCTTCTGTAATGCCAAGAAAGGAGAAATAGAATCTGTCAGTCATTAAAATGCAAGGTATATAGCACTGTGGCTGTCTGAAGATGAAATTGGATTTCTCTGTCTGGGCTCTTCTGATTCCTTTTCATTCCACAAAGCAAATTGCTTTGCCATAACTTAGTATTTAACAGAAAAGAGGAAAGGATTCAGCTGGCACTGGTATTGCTAAAAGCTTATTAGGAACCATACAATGCATTCTCTACTGAAAAATGTGTATTGGAAGACTAGTTTCTTGTTTTTTTCTAATACATAATTAATTTTCCAAATTTTTTTGCAAGTTTGTCTTCTCGTTTATTTGTATTCTATTTTATTTTATTTTATTTTATTTTATTTTATTTTATTTTATTTTATTTTATTTTATTATTTTCCCCTGCTTTAGAATGCCTTTTAGTCCTTTTCATTCTTTTTTTTTTTCCTACTGGACTTTTCACATTTATTGACAGCTGCTTTATTTCTATTGGAAACAAAAATTTTGGAAACTGGAGATTACCGCATTTGTGGTAGAAACTTGCAAAAGAATTTGAAGCTAAAAAATATATATATATCTTTGCCTTCATTTGATCTATTATTCTCAAAAATGTTAGACTCTTTTTCATGCCTGACAAGTATATTGTCATTTGCTTATTACTGTACATTTATCTAATAAACTATAATCCTCTCTGATGTTATATGTGTCTGTACTAGCATTCTGTATATTCAAGAATACTGATTGAGAAACTGTATCAATAATCTGTGCCAGCTGCTCTCTGGCCCATCCTAAGAGCCAGACTGCAAAAGTCAAAGATTGCAAAAATCCAGATGAACACAGGGAGACAACGTTAGAAGAGGAACACAAATTATAGACTCCTGAGCAGACACCTTGTACAGGACCCTATCAGAGCTATCTCAAGAGTGCCTCATCCTGCACTTTCAAAAGTGAAACCATTATCATGGATCATTGAGAACTGTTCTCTGAATCCTCTTTCAGACTAAAGTAAGGCTCTTACTCAGGCCTGTGGTAGACATGGGAGGAAGAAGAAAATAGTTTGAGATGTTACAGGGTTTGCTATAGGTGTTTATGGGAGGAACCAAAGAGAAAAGGAAGGACTTTAGGTGAATTGTGGAAGAGCAAGTATTGCAAATAGAAAAAAGTCCATTCATGTGGAAGCACTGAATTACAGAATCACAGAAACACCAAGGTTAGGAAAAACCTCCAAGATTACCTAGACCAACCATCCACCTACCAGCAATGTAATTCCACTAAATCCTCTCCCTTAGTACCACACTGAAATGTTTCTTGAGCACTTCCAGGGACAGTGACTGCAATTCCTCCGTGGGTAGCCTCTTTCAGAGAAAGGAGTTTTTCCTAATATCCAGCCTGAGTCTCCTCTGGTGAAACTTAAGGTCATTCCCTCTTGTCCTGTAGCTAATTACGTGGGAGAAGAGGCTGACATCCACCTTGCCTCCACCTCCTTTCAGGGGGTTGTAGAGAGCAATAATATCTCCCCTTAGCCTCATCTGTGGACTAAAAAGTCCCAGTTCCCTCAGCTGCTCGCCATAAGACCTGTGCTCTAGACCACTCATCAGCTTCATTGCCCTTCTCTGGACATGTTCCAGAGCCTCAATGTCTTTCTTGTAGTGAGATGCCCAAAACTAAACACAGTGCTCAAGGTGCAGAATGAACCAGAATTCCATTGACCTTCTTGGCTACCTAGGCACACTGCTGGCTCACATTTAGCTGAGCATCAGTTAACATCTCCAGGTCCATTTCTTCCACACAGTTTTCCAGCCACTCTATCCTAAGCCTGTAGCATTGACTGGGGTTGTTGTGGCCAAAGTGCAGGACCCAGCACTTGGTCTTGTTGATCTTCATCCCACTGGCCTCAGCTCAAATTTCTCTGTAGGGCCTTCCTACCCCAGGAAGAGTGACACTTCCTCCAAGCTATATGCCATCTGCAGACTTCCTGAAGGTGCACTCAGTCCCCAAATCCAGGTCATCAATAAAGATATTAAACAGGACAAGCTCCAGTATCGACACTTGGCAAACATCACTCATGACCGGATACCAGCTGGGTTTTATTCCATTCACCACCGTTCTCCGGGCCCGGCCCTCAAGCTAGCTCTTTATCCAGCATTGGCTAGAGGGTAGGCTCACCTGGTAGTGTTCTGTGTCTGATAACCACATTCTGTTCTGTCCTCTTATTTTCCAGCAAGGGACTCTTTACTACAAGAACATGTGTGTACGGGGTTTGTGGTGTCAGCAAACGTGGTGGTGCAAGTGGCTATGAGATCACTAGGGAAGATCAAGCCAGACAATCCAACATACAGGTGAAGTGGCCTGGTACCAAGAGGTGTCTGTGTGGGTCTTATGGACAGCTTAGATTTTGAGAGTGACTATTGTCTCTAAGGTCAAGGTCACGCAGGTGGACACCTATGAGATCACGGGAATCCCAACCAACTTTGGAGGTGTGTGTAAGTATGCACACACACACACACAAGAGAGACAATATTTACTAGCAGCTGGAGTGGAGATATGGCCCTAAAGACTCACGTGGCCAGGTATCATCAACTGGGGAGACTGATTCAGGAACATCTACTGGGGAAGCTTATTGAGCTCCAATGCTGGAGGCACTCATTTTGTACATCTGTACACATACTCTCCAGTTCTGATGAAGAGATGAGCAGGATAACACCACTGATGCTGCAATAACTCTGCTGTGTGTCTGTCTGTTATGTAGCCAGCTGTATGCATTTGTAAGCATGTGTGTGCACACTTGCATGTGCATGTGCACCAAGAATTCATACTCAGCCTCATTAATGATAGCACCTGAAGAATGAAGCTGTGCCAACCTCACCTACCTCAGGCTTCCACACAATTTCAGTAAGAGATGAAAGTAAGTTGCTACAAATTGATGTACTTTTTGTAGAATAGCTGCTTAATTTGCACATTTTGTTTATTAAAAAAAAAATAAAATGAAGCTGACATATATTGAACACTCACTCCCAAGGAAATTTTTCAGTTACTGGTTTCTGTCTTTTTATTTCACATTCAACAGGGATAAGGGAAATGCTTTAAAAACAGGACACCTTGTTTGTGCTGGATCTAAAAGCCAATGAAGTGGTTTTCATTCATAATAGAGAATTCAAGGGTTTTAGAGAGTGTAAGGTCTATTTATTGCAGGAGCAATGTACACCTTTTTTGGAGGTTTAATTGAAAACGCAAATGTTACTATGACTATTAGAGTGAATGGACTTTGAGGCAAGTATCTAATCAGCCACATGAACTTTCAAACGGATATAAACCAGGAATGTCAAACAAGAATGTGACTACTCCAGCTCTGAAGACACCTAAATCTATAAATGCAGAATCCTATTTATTCTGAATCTTTCCAAGATGTGTAAAATTTTCAACTTACACATCCCAGAATCATCCTTACACTTTTTTGAACTTCATCAATTTGATCTCCTTCCTGTTATTCCAGAGAGATCTTTAAATGTGCCCTAGATGAAACCTGCTGATGTCAATTTGAGTTAATTTTAATGAGGATAAGATATTACCTAGGTATAGTTACACAGTTCCTTCTGAAACAAGGAGTAGCCTGAATCTTGCAAGATGCCTTACACTCCCAAATTTACATTCCATCTTTTTAATTCATATTTTTGTACAAACCATAGTCTTCAGTTTCTTCTCCTACTTGATTATTCATCATCTGCTTTTTTTTTTTTTTTTTTTTTTTTTTATTGCTTGGCTTATGTTTCAGAGTTCAGAACATATTTGATCTAAGAATGATGAGAAAAAATATGAAAGTCTTCATCTTTTAATGATAGTAAAGCAGTTATGGGTAATGAAGTTAAATGACACTTGTACATGATAACTGAAAATTTTTATTATAATGTAGAATAAAGTTATCTGTTAATATATGAAGTATCAATTTTTTACTTTTCTATTATGATAATTATTATGTAATTGTAGTATGATTTTGGGTCACAGAAATCTGTTCATTACAACTTGCAGAAATTTGCATCATACGTACACATCAGCTGCCTGAGCCAGAGAATATGTAAGTTGCAATAACCACTAATCTGTCCCTAAGTCAGTAATAACAATAATTTCAGTTTCATTTATATCTTTGAATATCTCTAATAACTAATCACAATGCAATAAAATATTACAAATGTATAATAACAATTTATTTTATTAAGATACACTTTAAATTGATATGTTATTCTGCAAAATTTACTCAGTTCTGATAGAAGTACAGTGTATGTATTTATTTCCGTATGCCAATAGCTACCTAAGTATGCAGAGTACCAAATAATATTTGAAGACATAAGCATATAAATATTTAGTCAACTATTAGTTTTATAACATAATTCTACATAAGTAGAGAAAATGAGCTCTAAATGGTAGCGTAGACTTCTGTCTATGAAAGAAAGTACACACAACCAGAAGGAAAACAGAAATGCTAGGTGCCTCCAATCATGCAGTTGGCTGTTGCAGAAAACACAGGAAGTGTCTTTTTTCTGTATCTAGGCAATATAAGACAAGTAATGGTCATACAATTGCAGCAAGGAAGACAATATAAGCAAAAATAAATTGCTGTATTTGTACAGCAATTGTACAAATACATACGCTGTAATTGATTGCTTATGACAATTACTGAGTTTTTAAGTGTAGGCTGTATATACAGACATCTGTTTCAAATGGCATAAGCTGATCCTGATCAAAAGAGTAGGAAGAAGGTCTAAGTGACACACTGAAATGCTTTCTGTCTACTCTGATTCTATATCTCCTACTGAATAGTAGATTTGCCTGTTACATATATGACTTAAGGCAAAATGTGGCAAACATAAGTCTGATCTTTTGACTTTATGACTTCAACGGTGATGTCAATGAACAGTTAGCATTCAGTTTTCAGCACTCTATGAAGAACAGCTGTCTAGGAAATAGGGCTGGTAGTGAAAACTGCTGTTTTTGTCTATTTGTTTTTGTTTAAATGGAAAACTTGTAACTCCTTTGAAACTCTTAGAAAAATGACAAATAATTCTCAAAGAATGTGAAGTTGTGTATAAGGTAGACATAGCATATGTTCTTAAACAGAAAATATCAAAGTAGAATATACAAGATTCGTGACACTTTGATTTAATGCTGGAATACAAATTTTTGTCAAATTCACTACTTCACTGACTCAAAATGTGAGATGAGTACCAGACTATCTTCTTTGTAAGATCTTTAGAATTTTGTTAGACCAGTGAAGTGTCATAGTTTGAAGGCTGCCATTGTTTCAGCCTTCAAACCCACTTTGTTTTAATTAAAAAGAAAAATAAAAATTAAACCAGTATTTTTCTTTTTAACCCAACTTTCATTGTGTACCGAATAAAATAATTTAGAGAAGCTGAATTTCGTTACTAAAATTATTTTGTCTTTATCAGCTGGAGTTGCAATCTCATCAAAGAACAGCATCATTTGTTTAAAGATTTATTTTCATAGGGTAGAAGATGCACTAACAATTCCAGCTGCACTGGGAGCATTTATATTATCATTGCCAAGCAACAGGCAGTCAACAGCACATCACTGGAACAGGCCATACAGCAGAAATGTGCACAGCTGCTGCTTCTGACTGACTTCCCACTGTTTAGGGCATCCCACAGCCAAAGCCAACCACCATGAAAATAATTAAATGTGAATATGTGACAGGCCTCATGAGAGACTAAGAGACGTGGCATGATCCCTATTCAAAAAGCATGTGAGGTGGTTGAAGGAATCTGATGTTTGAAGAAAATCTTATGGACCATTAAGTTTCAGCATGGAAGATTTAATGTATAATATACCTTTATACCATCTGGATATTCATTTCTAAGTTTTTGAAACCACTAGGATCTAAATAAAGTTGAACTTTTTATTTCCACACAGAGTTCAAGAAAGTGCCAAACTGAAAAAAAGGCTTTACTCTATTCCACAAAAAGGTCACACATTCTTTTATCAAAACACTAGCAGTTTAAACATAGATAAACTTAGATATGAGAGATATAGTATTTCTTATTAAACCAAAGTATATAACTACAGAAAACAGACAAATTAGATGCACAAACCTCTCTAATGAATCATGTGTAGGCAATGAAAAAAAAAAAAAGGGTGTTGTTAAAGGTTTAGCTACTTCTGTCATCAGCCCAGAGCATGGAGAAGGGGCTGAAATCAGTGAATGCCCCCCAGTAGGAATTCAAAACATGGAGGAGGTATTTGCTCTGATCTACAGATAGGAAACTGCTTCCAGTTTCTCCATTTATGTGTGGGCCATATATAAGATACTATGCAACAGTGAGAGTAACTCCTGATACTACATTTTGTTGTTTCTGTTTACATTAAAAGATTAGAGGAGAAAATTACTCCATATAAATCAACTAATTAAACTTTCAATAGCGCCAATGTTATACTACTTCAGTTCTATGATTCTATGATACAAATTTCTAGGTAAGTTACAGTAAATCAACATATAACTCACATTCTCTGTTCCACCACTTGTCTTAGCTTCATGGATCCCTGTGGCCAGATCACTGGTTTCAGTAGCTATGTGCATGGCAGTTATTCAGGGTAAATACAGAAATGTATGAATGCGAGTGTCAGAAATCAGATAAAAGACCAGATCAAACAGGAACCATCTTATTCCATTTGTATCATAAGAATTTAAAGTACTATTCAAAATGTCCAGAACAAAATACAGTTGACTTTATGCCATTATGATAAGGCAACCACATGGAGGCAGCGAGTTGTTACTGTGTCCTTAGGTATGCTTATAGGCACGTTAAAGGAACATAGTTTCTGATGGAAACTTCTGACAGAAGCCTCTCCTATCACTTTTCATCTGGTCTTGCTGGTAAGCTCAGTTTTCAAGTACTTTTCAAAGAATGTCCATGGCTTTGGGTAAAGGCCTATTTGGCAAGAGATTTATTGCAGATCGAAATTGAAGTGAATAAATATCTCTGAGACTCTTGCCAGCTGGCTCAACTGGTAACAATCTCAAGGTCACACAAGGAAACAATCTGCAGCCAGGTGGATTGAGATCAGAAGGGTGCAAAGGCCGTCTTACACTTCCATTCCTAAGCTGCTGTTTGTGGACCTTGGCAAAATGTAGCTGACAGTTAGGAAATGTATATATTTCTTGCCAGCTCAGCCAAAGCGAGGCCAATTTTTGGGAGGCCTATGAGAATCCCATTGCAAAGTTTTATTGTCATAATTTACAAGGTGCCTGCACAGCAAGTGCAGCCAAAGGATGATGATTCAACCTGTGACAGATGTAAGAGTCCTGGAAACACAGAAGTGTTCCAGCCAAAAGGGCACATGTGCTATTCATAGCATATGTTTCATGAAATGTAATGTCTTCTTGTGTTCTGCTTCAGTGGTGGGTAAATGAGGAAAAGGACGTGAGAAAGCTGAGAAAGGAAAATCAAGCTGTGCAAAGGTGTTAAAATTAAGTCTTAGGAAAAAATAAAATAAAATAACAAACAACAGCCTGGGAGTCTTCTTTGTTGTTCCTGCTCTTCTCCCAACATACATGTAACTCTATCTTTCCCCAACAAAATTGCTTATTCCTAGCTTCAACCAGTTGATAAAAATTCTAACTGAAGAAATGAGACCGGGTGAAGAAAGCAAACAGACAGTACATAAGCGTCCAACCTTTTGGCTGGTCTGGCCTGTACTGAGTAAAGCGGAACTGTCTTGGGACACATATATGTAGGTCACTCTAAAAGTAATGCCTCTTTTTTATACCCATGGGAACTTCAACAGGTACAATGAACACAGCAACTCTGCTTGAGCACCATGTCCTAGCCAGAGTTGCCACACACTGAATCAGGCTGCCTGAGGCTCCATCCAGCCTGGAAGACCACAGCTTCTCTGGGTAGCCTGTTCCAATGCCTCATAATCCTCCCAGTAAAATATTTCCTCCTAAAATATAATCTAAATCTCCTCTCTTTATGTCATTCCTGCCTGTCCTTTCTCTATCAGACTGTGTAAGAAATCTAGTCTCCTTTTTAAGTATTGGAAAGCTGCAACGAGGTTTCTCTGGAACCTTCTCTTTTCCAGGTAGAACAAACCCAGCTCCTACAGCCTGTCTTCTTAGGAGTGTGGTTCAGCCCTCTGAACAATTTAGCATATTCTGTTAAAGTGATTTCACTGAATTATAAATGTTCAACAATACTAAGTTCTGCTCCAGAGAAAGAATAGTTAATTTCCTAAATTAATTGTTAAAAACTATTTCAGAGCATACCTGTGTTTTGAAGACATGGCAAGAGAGTTTATGAATGAAGCATAGAGGAGGGCTTTTTAGAGATTTACAGAAGGATTTACAGTAATAAAACCTATACTGGAAAATTCTACTGATACGTAACTGTAGAGTAATTGAAGTTCCTTTGTAACTATTGACAGTATTGGTAATATTTCTTCCATCTATTCTTTTTGTATTAACATATCACATTATCAGTCATGTAGCTGCTGTGTTAATTAACACTACTTCCATTCCTCTACTGGACAAAGCAACTTTATACACTTCATTTTGCCCCACACACCAAAAATTCAGCACGTTTTCTGAAAACACTAGCCATTAACTTATTTCATCTTCTCAAAAATCTCTTGCTATCTATAAAGAAAATTATGAGGTGAAGAAAAAATCAAACATGTTTGGCATTAGAATAAAGAATATGCTGATGCCTTATCACTCTGTGTGATGTATTTTATTGTTTTAAATTAAAAAAAAAAAAAAAGCATTCAGATTTTCTGCATTATTAACTTGAGTGGAAATTTGACTGAAGCACTCACAGACATAGAAAACTTGCTACTACAGAATGTGGGCTGATGTATTAGAGTGCCAAGATCTGATAACCTTGAAGCTTTCTGAAATGCTGAGTTTAAACAAGAGGTTTCAGATAATTTATTGATACAATAAGAAAGAAAAAGGTCATGGTTTTATGTTTTTTGATTTTCAGTATTCTGCATCATAACATCATGTAGTGCAGTGGAAGTTAAAGTGTTAATGCTCCAATTCCAGGTACCTATCCCTATACATTACGGAAGTCATGAGATCTGGCCCTTCTGGGTGGGGCGGTCTCTTACTGCCTGGCAGTGGGTGCTGAAGGGTGCTTTCCTAGCCATTTCAAGCTTTTCAGGTTTGACTCGGTCTCAGGAACTCTCTCTCTCCTATCTTATTTGATAAGTTTCAATTAGATTGTATTATATTGTGTTATCTTGCATTCCGATATCATAGTTAGTAAAATAAGTTTTCCTCCATAGA
>JAOWBP010000001.1:35620926-35638793 GCA_028571105.1 Tragopan temminckii
CTTTAAACTCAGAAATACATTTTTATAGTTAACACAGCTTCAAATCTAATTTCCTATGGACATCATTCTCTATTCTGTTGGAATTTAATAAATTCCAATGTAATTTCAGGATATCCCAAGACTTAATTCACCTTTTTAGGACTTCCATTTACATTTCTTCTTGTTCTTTTAAAAACAAAGATGAAATTAGCATCTAAAGAGCATACAAAATTAACTGACAGGAAGCTTTGTCTGCTTGGTCACTTCTTAAATGTCTGAAAGTATAATGTTTAATTCATCTCCCATTAAACTAGAATAAATTGGAATTATAAAAGTGAGTTTCATAAGAAACATAAGAAATAATGAAATTAATTTTTTTGGTATTTTATATTTCAGTAAATATTAGTACTGTTTATATTATTTTTAGGTTAGTTTTCCAAATAATAAAAGGATATTGACAATATTAGAATTCAAAACTTTGATTCTTCATACGTTCTGATTTATTGTCTGATATCAAATAAATATGATGTAGATGACTAGTTTATGTTCAGTGATGTCAAAGGAAGATTTTAAATGGATGAATTTGTTTTCAAAATTTAAGTCCTTCGTAATGATTAGCCAATTTGATTTGTTTTGATTTTAGGAGATGTACAGTATTTAATATCATTTTCTAGCTGTAAAATCTAAAATTTATGAAGATCTATGGAAATTAAATTGAGTTTACATTTTAATTCAATATATATCTCTCTTTTCACCACTTTTATTAACATTAATTTCATCTGACTTATGAACATGACATATACCACTGTCTTACTTCTGTGCTGAAGCATGTAAAACAGACTACAAACATTTAAGCATTAAGCACATCTATTATACATTAGCAGCATAGCTGTTGAACTGATCATACTGGGTCTTGCTGAGGTGGAGTAAACATTTCAGAGCAGGCTACATAGTTCTAAGTTTTGTATTTGTGAACAAAACTGTGTTGGTAAAACATGAGTGTTACTGTCATTGCAGAACAGTGATTTCACGATATCCAGGCTTTCTTTTTCTAATTGTGAGTTTACACATACACATTTACACAAACACCACCCTGAAACTGAATGAGGAAGTGGGAGGAAGACCTTGGGAAAAAACATAGCTGGGGCAATTGATCCAGACTGGCCAAAAAGATATTCCATGACACATCATGTGAGCGGTTTTGGATGCCACAGTATAAAAGGGACATAAAAATACTAGAGAGTGTCCAGAGAAGGACTACAAAGATAATGAAGGGTCTAGAGGAGAAGACATAAGAAGAGCAGCTGAAGTCACCTGGTTTGCTCAGTCTAAAGAAAAGGATATTGAGGGGAGACCTCATGGTGGCCCAGGGCTTCCTCATGAAGGGGAAGGAAGGGGTAGGCACTCATTTCTTCTCTCTTCTGACCAGAGATAAAACCCAAAAGAATGGCATGAAGCTGTAACAGGAGAGGTTCAAGTTGGATGTCAGGAGAAGGTACTTCACTGGAGGTGTCAGGCACTAGAACAGCATCCCCAGGGAAGTGGTCATGACACTAAGCTTACTGGAGTTCACGAAGTGTCTCATACATATGGTCTTTTTCTTGAGAGGTCCCATGTGTAGCCAGGAGTTGGATTCAGTGATCCTTATGGGCCCCTTCCAACTCAGGGCATTCTACAACTCCATGATTCTATGATTATATAATGTTCAGCAATCAAGCTGAGACAGAGGAAGAGGGGGACAGGAATTGTCTTCCAAAGTGTTTGTTGCTTAGAGGCTGACTGGGACATAGATTTGCTTGTGAGAAGTGATGAATGATTGCTTTTTTGTCACTTATTCTTTTTCCTCTTTTCCTCAGTCTTTAATCTTTATATCAACCTGCAATTTTT
This sequence comes from Tragopan temminckii, assembly GCA_028571105.1. NCBI lineage: Eukaryota > Metazoa > Chordata > Aves > Galliformes > Phasianidae > Tragopan > Tragopan temminckii. The sequence continues at coordinate 35,622,793 of JAOWBP010000001.1, forward strand.
CTCACTTTTTCTCTTCCTATTCTGTCCCACTAATGGGAGAACAAGGCGAGAAATGAACAAGTGGCAGTGGGCATCTAGCTGCTGACCAGAGCTGACTCTCCACGCTGATATGTAATTGATTCTAATCACTGAATAATAAGATCACAGATTATCTTGACTTGGAATAAACACACAAGTCTGATTTCTGGACCACCCAAAAATCAAGCTATATTTCTATGACAAGGAAGTTGTAGGACACTGTGAGGCCTCCTCTCAGTCTCCTCTTCTCTGGACTGAACAAACCAAGTGACTTCAGCCATTCATCAAACATATTTCCCTCTACACTCTTCACCATTTTTACAGTTCTCCTTCAGATGCTCTATAATAGTTTTTATGTCTTTTTTATATTGTGGCACTCAAAACTGCACAAAGTATTTGAAGTGAGGCCAGGGCTGCATAGAGCAGAGTGGAACAACCCCTTCCTCAGCTGGTTAAAAATGCTATGACTGATGCAACAGAAGGTACAGTTGGCCCTTTTGGCCAAGGCACACTGTTGACTCATATTCAGCTTTCTGTCCTCTGACCCTTTTCCTCAGGACTGCTCTGCATCCTCTCATCCCTCAGTCAGCATCATCCATAAACTTAGTTCAGAATACCTTCCAAGCCTGCAGTCAAGTCACTGATAACAGCCTTAACGAGAACTTGCCCTAAAAATGGAGTTCTAGGGAACCCTACTAGCAATTGACTGCTAGCCTGATGTAACTCTGTTTGCTATAAGCCTCTGAGTCCAATCCATCAACCAATTGTCAAACAATGCATTACGCTTTCTAGCTGTATGGCAGGTACTTTGTTCAGAAGGATACTGTGAGAAACAGTGCCAAAATCTTTGCTGAAATCTTAAAAATTACATATTTGCTTCACTTGTTCAACTGGATGGGTAAAAAAGTAAGTTTGTTAAATAGGACTATCTATCTATGTATAAATGTTAAATAGGACTATTTATGTCAGTGACATAGATTACGTGATTGAGTGCACTCTCAGAAAACTTGCTGAGCTGGTGCAGTTGGTATAGCAGAAGCACAGGATTGTTATCCAGATGGACCTGTACAGACTTGAAAAATGGGCCCATGCGAACATAATGAGGTTCAAGAAGGTCAAGCACAAGGTGTTGCACTTAGGTTGGGGCAATCCCAGATGTGTATACACACTGGGAAAAGAACTCATTGAGATCAGCTCTGCAAACAAGGACTTGGGGGTCCTCATAGATGAAAATCTAGTTCTAGTTAGTACTAGATGATCTTTGAGGTTTCTTCCAAATAAACAATTCTATGATTTTATGAAATAACTGATCATTAGGCTCAGGAAGAATAAAAAGTGTTTGGGGAGAAGCAACAAACCCACAGGTACTGATGAAGATGCTAATTTTTTTATTGTTGTTTAATTATATAAAAAGAGACCTATTTAAAATTCTGAGAAAGCTAAACAAAAAAAGGAAGCAGAAAACTTGCCATTTCCTTCAGCAGTTGAGACTCTGTATCATTATATACGTCAGACTCTGGAATCTGAAGGCTCTGTATTTCAGTAAAATTTCAGTAGTTTTAGAAAACTCATGCTATGTTCCTCTTTCAGTTGTCTTTTAATGTATGTAGCAGAGGCATCTTTTATATTCTTAGAAGAATTGTACAACATGCATGTATATATGTACACACATATATACATACATATATATAAAAAAAATTCTATTCCACCATAGTAATATTTTTAAGAATTAATAAAATTAATCTGACGCATAACCTCAGAAACAATAATCTCATTGGGAATTCCTTTTTCTTTTCTTCCTTCCTTCCTCCTTCCCTTCCCATACTCCTTCTTGCTTCCTGCCTTATTTTCTTCCTTCTCACAATGAGAAAAAAACAAAATAAGCCTTTTCATTGCTTTGATTTGTGCAGAATATCAAGCAAACAATATGCCATGACTCTTTGGATATGCCTGTGTTTACTAGCTGATTCAGAACTGCAGAACTTCCCAGTGAATTTTCGGTACCTGCAAAGTCAAGTTACTCAAACTTGCAGACCCTTATTTTTTTTAGAACAGTACCATTTCTCACCTGATAGTATACTGCATCATGCTAAATGTTTTCTTTTATTAAATCTATCATGGCTCTTACAGGCTCTGATGGTACACTTTCATTGATCAGCCCAAAAATGCCAAATGAGATCACTGATTCCCACCATCTTTATTGTTCTTATATATCTTATAAGAAATGTTGTAACTGAACTTTTATTATGAACTCTTTGTTCCTGAGAAGTTTTTTTTATAGGTTGGGCCATATATCTGAGTTAAAAATGGTGTACCTTTCAGCTCAGTGGTAATTCTTTTCCTGATTTTCTTTTGTTTTACAGAAAACTGCAAAAGACTGAGAAGATGGTAGAAAGGTGGATGCATGTAAGGCCAGAGAAACCAATCATTTTAGCACCATTACATACTGTGATCCCATAAATGAATTTTGCATTTGGTAACTATTATGCATTTTTGAAACAGAAGTATCTTAATAAAATAATATATAGCAGGAAACACTAAATAATATCAAAAATAAATATTTTTGTTCTTTCACTTCTTGGCACTAGAAAACTGAATATTTTTCCATCTTGTGGAAAAGGAAATTTGACACTACATAACTATTCATAAATTTGCAGAAGAAGAAACAGGAAAATTATCCTTACTTAAAATACAGCCATATCAAACAATTTAGAGAAAAGTGGCAGAAATATGAATAAAAAATAAATTCATTATTTTTGTTACCAGAGATATGAAAGGTTAAACAGGGTCACATTTTTATGAAATATCTCAATTTTTTTCTGTATAAACATTTTCCTTATGAACGTTTTATGCATGATGTTGTCATAAAGCATATTATTTAATTTACTTTCTGTTTTTCTCTCATTTTCTACTGAAGTAAAAATGAAATTGAGCATAGAGAAACTATACGTTAAAGACAAAAAATCATCCATTTCAAGAACTTTTTGTAAAAACATTTACTTGTAATATATAAAACTTTACTTCTTTTCAGGAAACTCTATCTCCACCATGGTTACAGCATCCCTCCTAGTTTGTCTGTCTTCCTTTTCATGTCTACCCAGCTGCACAGAGGCTAAATTTGTTCAACGAAATGGCAATCTCATTTTTTTTTTCTGAACTGGTGGCTAAAGCTACCAGGAAGCTACCAGAACAGCAGCTGTCTTCCCTTAACGCTGATCCCATTCCAAATATAATGTATATTAAACTGCTTAATGCACCAGATTTGATCTTTCCCTAGGATTTTCATATACTTTATACCAGTTACACTGGTGCGGTGGTAATAGAAAAATACCCCATATGAAATCTGAGATTAAAATTACATTATTACTTGTGTTCAAAGCTTTTAATAGCAGATTTTAGAGAAAGAACGCAGGGGGGAGAGGAGGGTTATGATTTTTTAGGGTGAAAATGTGGGCAGAGCATTTGTTTTAGGCAACATTTCTCATTAATGATTTGAAAACTGAAATGTTTTAGCTAGACCCAAATGCTGAAAAGAATTTTATGAAAGCTGTAGTTTACCTGGATCTAAGGATTTTTTGTTTGTTTTTCCCATGATACAAAAATGCTAGGTTCTCTTAACATTCACACACTGTACAGAATTGAAGTAGAACTACTGTTGACCAAAAAAAAAACCAAAACAAACCAACATGAATTTAATGTGTATGCATATCAAATACAGTGAGATATTTATTTCTGAGGCAGGAAAAGAGCAAAAATCTGGGAACCCATCATTCTTTCAGTGGAAAAGTAAAACCGTACACGGTCAAAAGTAGGCAAGTTTCTTTGCTATTTTTGGATAGACGATGGTTACTAGATGAAATGGTTCAGTGTTTAGTAATATTTTCAAATTTCTTAAGATTTTTAGGTTTCTTTGGTCACTTCTTAATTTGATTTCTGAGTCTCTGATTTCTATTGAAGACTACAAATCATATACATACATTTCTGTTGTTGCTGCTCCGGTTAATCAGAAATTATACAGTCCAATGGTACAATCCTAACAATTTAGCTGTGCTGTCACTGCAACTAATGAAATCTCTGAGGACACTTTGGCATCTTCTGCTAACAGGGAAAGGCTTAGTTTCTGTCACTGCAATCTGTCAGGCCTATTCAGTCACAGTCACTGACTAGTTAGATTGGTTACCACACGGCACTTCTAATTTCATCTTTACCTCACAACTTTATCTCAGAAGATTAGTTATATTTCATTTAGCTATTTTCCAACTGTCTTTCATTAAGGCACTGGCAGATTCCTCTGTCTATAATCAGTGAAGAATTGCTGCTCCAGAGGGCAAGTGGGAACATCAGAATCATGATCTGTCTCTGACACTCCAGGTTAATCTTTTTTACTTTATTGAGTACAGCTGAAACTGGGTGGGATGAATACCCTGCAGAATAAGAGGATGTTGACAGTCTGTTATTAACTAATTTGCTTCAGTATTCTTTGTTTTATGGCTTTTTATACCACCTTGCTAATCTGATGAAGAGAGCTTTAATGTAAAGCTGCCTAGAAGAAGAATGACACAGTTTCAATTGTGTCTGCTTAGAGACAGGAAAAAGAGAATGGGGTCTATGGAATAGAATCTGAATAGCAGCAAAAAGGAATTCCAGCCAGTAAGTCACTTTCAACAGAGGCCCAAATTAAATGCCTCTGTACAAAGACACATCATATGGAAAATATGCCAGGGGAACTGGAATTTTTAGCTCTGTCTAAGGCTATGATATAATAGGGCTCAGTGAGACATTGTGGGAAAGCTCACCTGATATAAGGGCTGAGATGGATGGCTACAGGCACTTCAGAAGAGAGAAGCAAAGAAAGAGAGAAGCTAGCCCTCTGTATTAAATATCTTGACTGCACGGAGCTTAGCCATGATGATAAAAGGGTCAAGTGCCTCAGGGGAATGGCCAAGAAGAGAGATATTGTAGATGGAATACAGTATAGACAACTCAACTAAGGCGTAACTGCATGACATTATGGTTCAGATTTCTATAATTTTCTTTTATTTTTTTTTTATACTTACCATTTCTTTAGATATTTAGAATTACTAATTTGAAAATATTGTTTGCCTCCATGTTCTTTCTCAAAACATTCAGGTCAGTCTTAATGTAACTTAACAAGTGTGGTAGTGTGACAAGTGTCGCAGCACATTCCCTTACAAGCTAATTGCTTTACTTTTTATTACAAATTTTTGCTTACTGCTTTCCAATGGATTTGCTGTCCAGTGGTGACTTTTGTAAACAGAACGAATCAAATTTATTAGGAGAAGGAGGTCATGCCAGATATTTCAAATTAAATATCACTCTGAACAAAATATTCTATGACTTTCTCCTCAGCTAACTTTTGCCTTTTGTGTGTGTGTGCATCTGTGTTCTTTTCCCACTTCTTTTATCTTGTCACCTAAAAAATTCTTCATTATTTTTCTAATGTCTACTACCATGGATTAGGTTAATTATATATGAATCTTCCGACAAAGAAGAAAGTGGGAAATACTTTAGTTTTATAGATAAACTATCAGTGATAGCCACAGCTAGACTTTTTACTATTTAAACTTATCAAAATTAGATGAAATTTTTATAATTTTTTTTAATTTATTGTACAGCAAAATTTTGTAGAAGGCTATATCAGAGATTCTAGAGACCTCTAGTGTACTGCAAATTTAAGTTTTTTTCTTCCAGAATCATCAGATTCTAATATGTACCACATAAACAAACTGAATGTTTACTCAAGGGTCTAAACAATATCTGAGGGGACATTTGTAAACAGTAATCATGCAGCATAGTTACTCAAAACAACATTAGTGTTATGTCACATGGGTACACATTCAGGAGGCACTCTCCCATGTTTGATTTTTGGATGACAGAGATCTTGGGACATTTACCTTTATACAGCTGTATAATTCCTAGAAACAGTAAGTCTGTATAAGAAAAGTTCAGAGGTATCTGAGAAATAAAAGAAAATGATTTGTTATGCATCTGTTGGCACCCCACTATTTGGGAGGGAAAATATTACACCATTCTCAGTGCTACAAACAGAGCTTTGAGTTATTGCAGCTTTCTTTCATGCTGTTCACACGATGTCTGATGGATGAGACCTCTAATTATTATAGAATTTTTTTTGGGTGAGGATCAGAAACTGAGAAGACACAAAGATGGACTGCTAGAGATTAAAACATTATGAGAAGGAAACAGTCTCAATGTGAGAGAAAGAGGTAAAAAGAAAGATAAAATGTCCTCAAAAAGGAAAACTTAAAATTTTTGAATAAACAACAAAGAGAAGAATGTTTAGCTACTGTCATGGCCGTAATTAATCAAAATGTATGAAGAGAGTCCACTTTCAGAATGAGATTCTGTTAAGTTCAGAGGCATTTTCTCCTGCAGACTTTTCCTTTCTTATCTCCTTTGACTCTGTAGCTCCTAGTTCTATTGTCTTCCACTTGAGGATTAACAGATTGTAGGTAGTGAAGAGGGAGAAGTCCCATTTGATAGTATTTACAACTTTTTCTTTGAGTTAAAGTTACAAACTCTTGTTGCATATTTTTAAGTTTTGTCAAACTGTATGCTGTTTTGAGCGCTACATATATTTTTCTTTGAACTTTATATTATCATCAGAAAGTTATTTTTTGCATTGTTGTAATTCTAACATTTCTCTCTTTGAAGTTAAAATTCTCATTTGCAAAATGAGCTTTGAAAGGCTTTCTATTATTCTCTTTCTTAATTTTGATTTATTTGAGGATATATTTACTAGAACTTTCCTCCTAGATTTTTTTTTCCCACATTCTGCTAACAATTCTCTTAAACGAATTCACATCTACTCAAATGATTCTCTAAGTTTTTTGCTCAGCTAAACTTTATTTCAGAATGGAAACATTCTAGTGATGTGTATACTATTTAATCAGTTAAGTTATATTTCTCCCAGCCAGAAATTTAGAGCTTTCTTCTAATGTATGGTTCAAGTACAAATTTTTGCATTTTCTTTTTTTAAAAACAATACCTTAACGAATGATAAATTTCAAAGGTCTAAAATTTCTTTTGGTAGCACTTCCGTTTTCATGAATTAATAGTTCTGCTTGGATTAGGTAGATAGATTCATCCCTAAGGTAGAATTTTTAGCTTGAGATTACTTCAAGCTGAGTTTAATCAAGTAACTGATGAGCATATCCACCAAATATAAGTTGTGATTAGTGTCTTGCATGTATTTGTGATGCCACATTTAAATTCTTCAGTGTGACATAGAGCCAGCTGTGCAAATGTAATTAGAGAATAGGAGAAGAAAAAAATCACATATGCCAGTATCCTTCACTTTATTCTATTTTATCTGTAAAGAATACAAGGGACCAGGGGTTGATATAGGACATGCTCCTCTAAGCTGGTTATTTCAGAAGCATAGAGAATCAATAAAAATTTAACTGTGGATGTAAACTTCTTGTTGTGTCAGACCTAGATTTTTCAGCCAGATTTTCAATGCATGCAGGTTTACACTGAACTCAGAGCAAGAAATGACTGTTTTGTGTGACAACTTGATCTGCATAAATTAATATATGAATCTGTACCTTTTTATGCTGGTTTTTGTTGCTGGTATTGGTTTTCGTGCATGTAATAGCCCTCCAACTTGTTGCAAAATTGATTGAGGTCCTCCTTTGAACTCAGAATGTATAGTAAATGATTGAGAAAAAAATCTTGATTATCAGAGCTCATTTTAAGATTTATTTTCAGACTTCATTGTTCCTACTTATTTGTGGTATCTAACTTAATTCTCTAAAGCTTCCTTGAGTACCATCTGATGGATATCATTGTTGCCTTTGCAAGACAGTGTGCCAGAAAAAACATCTGGTTTTAAATGACAGTGAATTAGGCCAACTCTCTGATCTGAATCCTGGGAGGCTATAACATACAGCAGGCAAAGCCTTTCCTTTTACGTACATAGTGCAGAAGACATCTCTGTTTATTATTTGCTTTAGAAAAGCTATCAAAGTGTAAATAGAAACTATAATTAAATGTGTATATATATCCAAATATCACAAAAGCTCTTAATAACTCAGCGTTGACAGGCACCATTTTGTGGTATTACCAGGAAATACCATACCATGTACTAAAGAAACAACATGGTTTCCACGTGGTAACAATGGTAATAGCACACAGTAATTTACCTAACCAGTGTTACACTTATATGCTGCTAAATAGCAAAATATTTGAGACCATAATGTGCACAGTAACTGGAAGGTGCCTATAATGACAGAAAGTTTTATCCTATACTTTAAAAGCATATGTTAAAGCAACAGTGTTATTATTCAGTATAAAAAGTCTTTATAAGCATGGAAATGCAACTCTGTGCTTTTGGTCTTCCCTGTAAGACTGCTCACAAATTTTCCACACAAGGGATTTGACACAGGAAGTCCTGAAGTAATCTTCACAGATGGATAATCTTATCCTGGGACAAAAGTTGTTAGGACCTTTCCCCTTCACTCCTCCAAACCCTTAGACCTTTATTTTTTTGCTCACCCTAGTGGTTGAGAGAATGAGTTGGATTCATGCTGGAAATACATTTTTGGAGTTTATAGTTCTTACACTTCACTAAAAAAAAAGTGACTGATGAGACAAGGGAAAGCATTCTAGATACCAATTTCTGGAAAATGTATTCTGGTTCTGGTGCCCTGTCTTATGTCTGTAGCTTTTCACAGAACAATGCAACCAGTATTTCCAGCCTTTGAGAATTAGCTAGAAATATTTTCACTTGATATTTTGATACATGCTATTCCAGACCTGGTTAGAAATACTAGCAAGATGGACTTTCACATTGTGATCAAAAATAAGAGCTCTAACAGAGAGTGTAAAAAAAAAAAAATAATAATATAGATAGCAAATGCAACAGCCTTTGTACTTGGCACTACCATTGGGAAAAGACAGAAATGGATTTTTTTTTCCCTGCAGTCTAATTTATACAGTCATTTATGTATATGTATGTTGTAATACTTTTGTGCAGTTGAGTAGGTGCATTACTTTGAAATAAAGAATGGAGCTTGGAAGGAAAGTTCACAGTGTTCACTTTCATAAAGTAAATTTTACAGTGATAAACATATAAAATAGGGTAAAATATGTTCCCCTAAAAGAAATATTATTTGATTCTTAAAACAATCAAACATACAAAACAAAAAAACAAACAACAAAGAAAAATCACTACTTCCACAGCATCTTGAAATGTCTGTAGATAACAATACAAGTGTAATATTACATACTTCATTTTAAGTAAATGGCCCAAATATCTACCTCGAATGTAAACTAATAATTAGCCTCAAATTTATGCTAATTTTTTCTCCTTTTTAGGTGTGTAGAGAGGTTTCCAATAGCACAGAACTACCTATTTAAAGAAAATATTTTTAATTTGAGAGTATGTATGTAGTTCTGTTGAACAACACAGTGGCTTAGAATCTTTTTTCACATTTCTGTCTTCCACAGACTGAAAGGGTAATGGACTTAAATGATTCTTCAACTTTTCTCGTATGAAAGTCCAAGCTCTGCAGGAAAGAATGACTAGCTCTTCTGCACTGAATTCTGTGGGTTTAGTAACATTCAACAATGTATTTCTGGAGAAACTCTGCCAAAGCCAGTATGCAAAAGCCATGTGAGATAAATCTGGATGCATTTGTGATTTATGTTTTATTTTTCTAGTAATATTATAAATTTTATGTGAATTATTTTTTGGCAAGTAAAATCACAGACCTTCTTACAGCTCCATTGGAGCCACAGAGTTGTCCTGTAGATAAAATGAGAAAAAATAGCAGAACAGAAAGTAACAGTCAGGCACTTAAGACAGTTCTGTGTGGCTAAGATACTAAGATGCTCAGTCAGTACCTCATTCATCAGAGATACAGAGACAGAAATAAATATCAAATCCTGAATTCTCAGCTGTATATATATAGAAAGAGAGAGAGAAGGAGAAACTGAATCATAGGATGGTTTGTGTTGGAAGGGACCTTTTAAGAACACCTGCTAGTTCCAGTCTCCTGCTATAGGCAGGAACATCTCCCACTAAACCAGGTTGCTCAAAGCCCCATCCAGCCTAATCTTGAATGCCTCCAGGGAATGGGCATCCACAACCTTTCTGAGCAACCTGTTCCAGCGTCTCACTACCCTCACAGAAAACAATTTCTTCCTAATATCTAGTCTAAATCTACCTTCTTTCAGTTTAAAGCCACTGCCCCTTATCCTGTTCCTACATGCCCTTCTAATAAGTCCTTCCCCAGCTTTCTTGTAGGCTCCCTTCAGGTACTGGAAGGCTGCTATGAGATCCCCTTGGAGCCTTCTCTCCTCTAGGCTGAAGAGCCCCAAATCTCTGTCTGTCCTTGCAGGGGAGATGTTTCAATCCTTGAATCATTGTGGTGGCCCTCCTCTGAATGTTTTCTCAAAGGTCCATGTCTCTTCTGTACTGAGGACTCCATGCTGGATGCAGTACTACAGATGAGGTTTCCCCAGAACAGAATAGAGGGTCAGAATCATCTTCCTCGACCAGCTGGTCACGCTTTTCTTGGTGCAGTCCAGGATGCAGTTGGCCTTCAAGTGCATGTTTCTGGCTCATATTGAGTCTTTCATCAACTGGCACCCTCAAATCCTTCTTCTCAGGAGTGCTCTCAAGACATTCTCCACCCAGCCTGTATCTGTGCTTGGAATTGCCCCATCCTGAGTGCAGGACCATACACTTGGCTCCCTTGAACTTCATGAGGTTGGCATGGACCCACCTCTCAAGACTATTCAGGTCCCTCTGGATAGCATCTGTTCCTTCCAGTGCATCAACAGCATCACTCAACTTGGTGTCATCTTCAAACTTGCTGAGGGTGCACTCAATTCCACTTGCACATTGCCTAGAAAGATATTAATAGGCCACTCATCACAGGACTTCACTTAGAAATCGAGTCATTGACTGCAACACTACAAGTGTGGCCATTCAGCCTTCTTTATACTCCTTCCTTTGTAGTATATAGATTCACTGGTACTTTGTGGTGTTGTACATTTTGCAGCCCCAAGAAGAAGATTATCCTTGAAGCCAGGATAATAGATGAGTAAATACTGTTAATGATTGTTCAGTATTTTTCACAGCAGTGCAAAGCTGGATCATACCAGTTAACACAAACATTAAAGACTAAATGTATGCTCATTTTCTCATGTAGTTGACACTTTTAGAAATACATAAATACTTTCTCCAACCTGATTTTAAAAATCTGAGGTAAAAATCTTTTTTGTTCAGTTTGTGTGTCTCCTGCCTTTGTTCAAACTTTTTTTTTCAACTCTATATTGAGCATTCTCATATAATTAATTTACTCAAATACTTGGTAAGTGATAAACTGAAGGAGTTAAAGAAATGTACGATTTAATGTCAGATGTATGAGTTTTACAGAAACAAGAATCAAGAGGCCATAATAATATGCATCTGATCCATCTGGTAACTGCTCTCATTACTTGAATATCAAGTTCTCCATGTAAACCATACAACGTCATACTTGTTCTGTCTCCAAATTCTGAGAAAGAGTTGAAAGCATTACGGAGTTGGGTGCACAAGCAATGTTGCAATACAAACCCTGACTTGAAGGGTGATATGAGACAGGTACTTCCCTTGGGTAGAGTTCTACATTTCCTCGAACTATGGACACCATCCCAGAGGAGTGCAGCCCTTTGAGAAAGGAAAAAAGGGACATTATTTTCTGATGAAATTAAATGTAACAGTAGTCTGAGATTCTGAAGACAAAAACTGCTTGCAGCTTGATTTGATAGTAATGTAAATCTAGATGCCTCTGTAATCTTGCGGCAAAAAGGTCTATGTCATACTTACATAGAATTCAGTATAATTTAATATGTTAATTTGAAAATATATATATACATATTAATAAATATATTTATTAATCTTAGTTTTCAAAAAAATGAAATAATTGCTTTTAAATTAGTGGAAAAACAACAACAACAACAAAACCCTCTTTTTTTTAAGACTAATATTATCAATATGGAACACAACAAATTCCTGAGCTGGATAGATCATAATAAAAATTAAATCTTAATTAAACATAAGAGCAGTTAATGATGCTAATATTTATATTTGTCTTTTGATATTTGAGCTTTAGTGCCTTAAAAATGTGTCTGCCATATGTCATTTTAAAAAAGAATTCAAAAAACAATTTGAAAGCAAAAATTCCCACGCTATAGCATCTCTACTGATGCTAATGTGCTAATAAAAAACACTAGAAGAATACTGTTACAAAAAAAAAAAAAAAAGACATAACTTGTATATTTCTTTTACCATTTTAAAAATATTTTTAATCAGTAACAATGGTACAAAGTTATACTGTTTCACAGTAATACATAACAGTGGAAATTGTGCTGGAAATTACAGGGTGTTATCCAGCTGAGAGAGTGAAGTAGTGGAATTATCTTGGAGGACTCATACTAGGGAGGCAATCTGAAATAGAATTTTATGCTGCAAAGAAAATATGGATAAATGCTTATTGACTTTTGTACCAAGGAGAGGAAAGACTGCTCCAATATATCCTTTCTAGTGATTTATTTCCAAAAACATTACAAGTTAACTTCCTACATAAAAAGTAATCTCCAGTATGAAATAATCACTATGAAATAATCATTAGTCTCCATTCTAAGATGTTCAGAAAGCTCTAAAATGCTTCTAATTACTTGGGTGCTGCTACACAGTGAGTCTTCAGAACTGTGTCCATTCAAATGCCAGATCCTGTCATATGTGGTAGTATTTTCTGCAAACTAGGTAATCCCATATTGAAAACACCCACTTATTCCATGTGGTCAAAGAACAACTGCCAGACTAATATTTGGCAGCTAATGAGTCATCAAATTTAACTGTTTTAACCAAAAATTAGTTTTAACATTCTATCCAATTCATATTCTCCATCACATGTTAATTGGGAAATGATTAATGACAAAATGTTCATAACTGTTCTAGTAGTTTTATTGCATTCATGAGTCTAGCTTCACCTGAAGGGTGAAATTATTAATAAATACCAATGTGACTTCAAGAAAGATAAAAAAAAAAAAATAAATTTATATATCTGATTTCAATCCACCTTTTTAGGCTTTGCAGGGTGCTGATGGGAGTGGAAGGAACTGGTACTGAGGGAATTAACTTCGCTTATCCTGAATGACAGCTGCATCTTAAAACATCCTACTAACACATAGATGCCCTTGGAAGCATTCTGGAGAAAAAAAAATACTTCATAAGAGATTAGTCAAGCTATAATTCAGAAGTATATGTGTTGTATGTTTTCAATTATTGGGAGGTTTAGATATCAAATCATTTTCCTTGGCTTTGCTGAGAAATGTTTTATGATGTTGCTTTGTTTCCAGTTGATAAGCTAACAGCTTCTTGTGGATGCAGGAAAGATTCCAATGACTATTTCGTCTGTATTAAACCATTTGTCATGGGGAGTTAATGCATTAAATAGACTTTTTGTGTGCGTGTGTGTATGTGAATATAATACAGATCATATGGATCAAAATATATTGTACTAAAATAAAAAGTATTCATGTAAAATAATAGAAGTGATTTACAAAATAATGATATGTTAGAAAAAAGCTAGTTATAATGGTATCAATAGCAACTAGATATTTGCTAAAGAACATTTCATATTTACATGTAAAGTAAGAGGTAAAAGAAAACTTTTGAAAAATATTTTTTATTACTTGTTATTTTATTTTGTTAGATTTGCAAGTTTACAGAACAGTTCATGTGGAAAGGTTTGTGTTGTTGATTTTCTTATTTCTTTTTTATTGTTGTTTGGTTGTTGCTGTTTGGTTTTTATTTCCTAGATTAGTATCAATTCTCTTATGAAATGTCAAGAAATCTTTGATTTCAAAATGCTCCTCAGTAGAGAGATTTCCAAGTCAGAGTCTCACAGATGGGTTTAAATGAAATCAGAGCTGCACAGTTCAGGTTAACCACAGGTGTATAATCTTATAGGTTACAACAAGGACTTATGATGAACTACTACCAATGAATAAAGCATTTTTTCCCTATTTTTGAGCTACATCACTCAATCACTACTGAAGAAAATGAAACTATTGTAAATCATAGAATCATAGAATGGTTTAGGTTGGAAAGGACATTTAAGATTATCTATTTTCAACCCCCCTGCTATAGGCAGGGACACCACCCTCCAGACCAAGTTTCTCAAAGCCCCATCCAGCCAGGCCTTGAATGCTTCCAGGGAGGAGGCACAACCACTCTGAGCAATTTGTTCCAGAGTCTCACCACCCTCATAGAAAATAATTTATTCCTGATATCTAGTCTAAATCTACCCTCTTCCAGTTCAAACACATTTTGCCTCATCCTATCACTACATGCCCTTCTAAAAAGTCCCTTCCCAGCTTTCCTGTAGTCCCCCTGTAGGTACTGGAAGGCCACTATTTGGTCTTCTCAGAGCCTTCTCTTCTCTAGACTGAAGAGTCCCAGCTAAGCAGGGGAAGTGCTCCAGCCCTCTGAATATATTTGTGGCCCTCCTCTGAAACTGCTGCAGCAGAGGAGAATAGAGGGGCAGTCACCTCCCTTGACCTGCTGGTCACGCTTCTTTTTATGCCATCCAGCACACAGTTGGCCTTCTGGGCTGCAAGCACACATTGTCATCTCATGTTGAATCTTTCGTTAATAGACTCTCCCAAATCCTCCTTGTCAGGACAGCACTCAAGCCATTCTTTGCCCAGCCTGTATATGTGCTTGGGATTGCCTGACCCAAATGCAAGACCTTGCACTTGGCCTTGTTGAACTTCATCAGGCTGACATGAGTCCACCTCTCAAGACTGTCCAGGTCGCTCTGGATAGTAGCCCTTCCCTCTAATGCGTTAACTGCACCATTTAGTTTGATGTTGTCTGCAAACTTGTTGAGGGCACACTCAATCCCACTGTACATGTCACCTACAAAGATGTTAAATATCACCAGTCCCAACACCAATCCCTGAGAAATGCCACTCATCACTCGTCTCCACCTGGACATTGAGCCATGGGCTGCAACTCTGAGTGTTACCATCCGGCCAATTACTCATCCAGTGAGTGGTCCAACCATCAAACCAATTTTTCTCCAGCTTGGTGACAAGGATGTCATGCAGGAGAAGTCCAGGTAGTTGATGTCAGTTTCTCTTTATCCACTGATGCTGTAACTCCATCATAAAGGCTACCAAGCTTGTCAGGAGTGACTTGCCCTTATAGAAATAAGAGTTTTAAACAGACTCAGAATTAAGATTTTAGGGTTACATTTGCCTAATTTCCTTATATGTGTAAATGATACTTAGTTCATGAAAAAATAAAAGGCAGTCACCTAAATGAATTTAATTAAACTGCAATTAGATGGTTAACTAATTGTAGATAGTGGACAGAAACATACAATATACCCATCTCAAAAGAGAAGAGGCCATCCCAACAAAGACCAATAGCCCTCGCCAAAATCAATGGAAGAATCATATAAAAACCAGAGGCTGAAAACTTGCACAAGTTCATACACCTGAACCAATCAGCTGTTATCTTTCCTTCTCCAACCGAGAAATCACTTTTGTATCTCCTGTTAAGCACCAGTATGAAAAGTATCATTAAATATTTCTTCTCCCTGTAGTTTGGCCATAACAGTATGTAAACAGATGTGTCTATAATAAATACGACTGGTATGGTGAGCTGTTAGCATGCTATACAGGTCCCTGTTAGAGACATGTTTGACAGGTGGTGGCACTCTGGATAAATGTACACAACCACTGAAGATTTGCTTAGAATAGATTCAATCATTTTCTGCTGGGAAACATCAAGGTTCAGTAACAGAAAGCCAGCAAAAAAAAAGGGCCTATGATTCTAAATTACAGTTTTATAAAAACAAATTTAAAAAAAATTTAAAAAAGGTGTATAATACCCTGTAACCACCAGAAGAAAACAGTGTCATGATATTTAACTTAAAAGT
>JAOWBP010000001.1:35642569-35654073 GCA_028571105.1 Tragopan temminckii
AATACATAGAAGACATAGAAGACATAGAATCACAGAATGGTAGGGACCAGAGGGGACCTCTGGAGATCAACTAATCCAACCCTCTGTGCTAAAGCAGGTTGCACAAGAAAGCATTCAGGCAGGTCTTGAATATCTCCAGAGAAGGAGACTCCACAAACTCTCTGGGCAGTCTGTTCCAGTAATTCGTAACTCTCTAAGTTAAGAAGTTTTTCCTCATGTTCAGATGTAACTTCCTCTGGTCCAGTTTGTGCCCATTTCCAACCGTCCCGTCGCTGCACACAACTGAAAAGAGCCTGGCTGCATTCACTTGTCTCCTGCTTTTTAGCTGTTTCTAAACATTGATAACGTCCCACCTCAGTCTTCTCTTCTTCAGGCTGAACAGTTCCAGCTCTCAGTATTTCCTCATAAGGAAGATGCTCATAATCCTTGTGGCCCTCCACTGTACTCTCTCTAGAGGTTCCCTGTCTTTCTTGAGCTGGAGAGCCCAGAACTGGACACAATACTCCAGATGTGGCCTCATCAGGGCAGTGTAGAGGAGGAAGATAATCTCCCTTCAGTCTGCTAGCCATGCTCCACATACATATATAACTGTGTGTATATAGAAATAATGTTTTTCAATCTAATTTTTATAATTTGGAAGAAAGTTTACAAAAATTATTTTGCTTAGCCCTTTAGAAGTATGAACTAGAAATAAAAATAGAATAAAAATATTTTGTTCTTCATTCTCATTTCCTTAAAGACTGATTGCTTAAAGGATTATCCAACATTTGGTTTTGGCAGCTGTCATAATCCACAGTTTTGCATTTACTTTTACAGAAAGTTCAAACAACTGTAAATAGTGAACAAATGATTAAAAAATGCATAATCTTTCCACAAATTATATGTAAGAACCAAATTTGTCAGATAAACTCCTCCTAAATATATTTGGCTTAGTTCTCAATGAAAACTAGACATAATGAAAAATACATTGTAGTTTTGATTTTTGATTTGGTTTACTGAAATATTATTATAAACATTGTTAAACAGTTTTAGAGCTTTTTTTGGCTAGTTTTAGAGTTTTGAGTTTGAGGATTTCCTTCATTGTTGGTGGGGTTAGTAAAGTAGAAATAATATATGTGTAGATGATATCAGACTGAGGCAGTTACAGTCCTTGTACTGTGACCTTGCCCTGCTAAGAGAATGCATTAAATCAAAACAAACAAATATATAAATATTAAAATTGAATTAAGAATTGGAAAAAAGAAAAATTGGAAGTTTTTTTTTTTTTGTCAGCGATTTCCATATTACATCTTCTCAACTCTCAGTTTAAATGCAGAAGTGCAGTGGCATTTTGTCTAATTGTTCATTTCTTAGACTCATACTGGACTCTGAAAGTGAAGCTGGATTTTCTCACAAGTCTCCTACAAAGACCTTGCAATCTGACTTTTGGGAATCTTGTTAATGATGTGCCAGCTGGAACCAAGCCCAGTTCACTCTCTGGGAGCTGCATTGCTTCTGCAGTGCAACATGTCACTAGTAACAGCACTTTGCTCTAACAAAAAGGCTAAGGACAGCAGTAGACAGAGACGTAACATGTCTCAGAAGACTTCTGTTATTGTTTTAACTCTACTGCACTAGCTTGCTTAGTCATCTTGGACAAATTGCTCCACTTTTCTTTCCTATCATTCCTACATCCATGAAATGAAATGATTTGTTAATTATGTGATCTAAAATAGGACAGACTGCATCGTAATTACTTAATACAAAGGTAGTCAGGAAAGGTCCAGCTGTATGCATCGTAGTCTTTTTGTAAAATTAAAAAACAAACAAACAAAAACATTTGCCTATGTCTATTTAAGAATAACGTAAAGTTGAATGTATCTTCTTACAAACTATGCACTAACTCTGACAGAGGAAGAAGGAATACCTAAGTTGTTACTTATAACAAAGAGGAGTACATGAAATGTATATAAATGTTAATGCTTACCTACCGTCATCAGTATTGTAGCACCTACTAGAACAAACCACAGATACTGATATTTTAAGTTCTGTAGAAAGTTACATGCTGGTATCATAAAGGATTGTGAAATTTCCCAATCAAAATTGATTTAAAGCCCGACAAGATTAAAATGAGGAGGACTAAATAAATAAATGAATGAATAAAACCACAAGTAAACAAAAAAAATAGAGAGAGAGAGAGAGCTGAAAACAAAAGGATGAATGTCTACAGATATTCTTTTCACATTGGGCCAACAACAGCAATGCAAAACTTGTTGCATGCACTATGCTAATCTCCAACATTTTTTTTCCCTCACAAAGTAAGAACAAACCAAAGATTTCACAATTACTTTTTGCCTAGATGTCTTATTAATTTCTTCATGATGTGACTAAAAGAAATGGCATTTAATCTCTCTGTTAAAATGTTTAAACAAATAGATTTCTATTTCTCCTTATGACCTTACAGTGGTGTCCTCTGTGGCACATGCAAGATTCAAGACAGCAAGACAGGAAGAGAGCTAATGAAGGAAGGTTTTTGTACCCCTGACATTTTTCTACATGCTTGCCAAAGTCTAGCATATCATATATATGAGAGTGCTCCAAAAGTAATGCATCCTGTTTAATTATTTTGCCCATGATGTCAGAAGTGAATGTTGATGGTATGGCAGTATAGGTTGAACCTTTCCACCAATATTCTGTTATGTTTTGTTGTGGTGTGACAGATGGTAGCAGAGGGGAAGTCTGAGAAAATTGCATCTGACGTGAAATTGTGTATGAAGCAAAGGTGTGTCACTGAATTCCTCCATGGGGAAAAAAATGACATTATCAATGCTTTGACATTATGAGTGTCTGCTGAACATTTGTGGTGACCAAACAGTGGATGTCAGCACAGGGAGGCAGTGGGTGGTATGTTTCAGCCGCAGTGACAGCACCACTGCACAATTTTTACAAGAGTAACATTCAGCCTCTGGTTCATCACTGGCGAAAATGCATAGCTAATGATGATGGCTATGCTGAAAAATAGCCTTATGTAGCTGAAAATTTTCTCTATCAAATAGTGTTATCATGCTCTTTGTATCTATAGTTGTTTTCATGGAAATAAATAGAAGGCATTGCCTTTGGAGCAATCTTTGTACTTTCTAGGTGAGACAAGTAATGAAGAGCAAAAACAAATAGCAGCTGGCTATTTACTAATCATGTATTTTCACAAAGAAAGCAAACATGACTGCAATGAACATTTTACAAAGTTACGGATTTCTTGATAAGAGAAAGTTAATTTCTGGTTGGAAGCATCTGTTCATGAATTTTCATTGAGAGACAGAACACACACTTAAAGACTAGCATTCCAAAGGAGATTAACATAAAATATTTTCTGAGAAGCTTGAAGTAGTAAGGAAGGAAGTTCATGAAGTTGTCCCTTTACTAAGAAGAAGCTGATTCCAAAGGATGCAAAAAGGAAAAAGGTCACTGAAAGAAGCTGCTACTTACTGTTCTGGTACATAATTTTGCTTACCTGGAGAATTATTTATTCTCATTTCAGAGCTATACCATTCCATCAAATGTGACAACACAGGGAGAAGATATTTAAATGCAAGATGGATCCATGTATGCCGTGAACACAACTGCCTGTTTTTGTCCTTGATTCATCCAACCTCAGGACTAAAATCTACTCACCACTGAATTTAAATTACTGGAAATAAATAGTAATAATTAAAAAAAAAAAAAAACACAAAACAAAAAACAAACAAACAAGAAAACAAAAACTATTGCCAAGAAGAAAACAACAAAACTTTAAAAGAGAATAAAAAAGATTTTGTTTGTTGTATTTTCATTTTTTTTATGAAGAAGATCCAAAGAACTTTTATGATGTTGTTTTCCTTACAGTCCTTAATTCTCCTCCTCAGCTCCTGGCTGTTTTGCAGTACTAGTTCTCTGTTTACATTTGTTTTCACCACTCTGCTAATCTTCCGTAAGTTTCCAATAGTTCTGTCGGGGATTATACTTAAACCCTACTTTCAATATTTTACGCTGTTGAAGGTTTTATCAAAAAAAAAAGAAAAAAAAAAAAAAAAAGAGCATCAAAAGGAAGACTTTACTGACTCACTTTTAAAAAAAGGAGCTATTGAAAATGATTGGATAGAGGATACAAACAATTTCCATATTCCTCTATGAGGGGAATTGAATCCCCCAGTAGAATTAATTTCCAGAGATGCAAAACTTTACACACAGCTATTTTTGCTTGCAATGATTTAACTCTTTCTTTTCTATTCTAGTTATAGTCTTTTACTTCTAATTTCTTACCAGCTGATCTGAAATGATTTCTTCAGAGAGGCTATAGAATGAGTATCTATTTTAATACTTCCTTGTAAAAAGATTCCAAGGATAAAAGATTATTCAGTCTCACCATTATTGTCTTTAAAAGGTTAAAAATATAGACATGAATTATTTAAATGTTATTCTGTCACAATGGCTACAAAACACTTATGTAGCTGTAAGTAGTCTATTTTACTATGAGAGCAGGAAAGATGCTGATACAAGGGTCATTCTGTATCTCCTGTGCTTGTCATCATCCCAATATATCTAGTGTTTGACATATGGAAGAAACTTAAGAAACTAGAGTGATGAAAAATGGAAGAAAGAGTCTGCTGATGATCAGAATTGAATGAAACATTTACTTCAGGAATGTATTTGAATCCATGTTTGTGCATTTTCCTGTGCATTGAAAAGGTCAGCATTTCTACAGAAGCAAGATGAACTTTTGAGTGAGAAACACAGAAAGTGCTCATGATTCCTTGCAGACTATACCAACGACGCAAAAAAAATATATAGATCAGTGATGTCTGCGCTAGCAGAGCTGTGACTGACAAGTCTGTGTGGCACAGAGAGGACCTTTGAGGGGCTCAGGTCTTAGACAATACAGCTTCTTTTGAAGAAAACGCATCTGAGCTAAAACATCCTTCCTTTTAATGGTAGCTATGCTACTCATCTAACTCATTCAGATGCTGCTGACTCATTCCAGCCACAGAAGAACACACACAATTCTAAATTTCCTCTATTAGCCCAGTCAGAACCATCTCAGGTGTATCTGCACTTCCTGCAGTAGCTTAGAAAAAGGATGTCAAGTCACTTGACAGCTACAGAGCTGTGTGTAACTGTTGAACACTTGCACTGACATGGTTACACCCCCAATTAAGCCTCATTCTCTTGTTGTATAATCATGGCATACCATGGAAAATTATTGTGTTTCCTGGCAGGGAGTTGCAAAACGCAAATTGTCCTCTCAGGCCAAGAGCAGAGCAACAAGTAAGAGTTCTTCCAGGCCTTTCACTAGTTCCACAAGCCTAGTTCCACGAGGTTCCATTCTGAAAGGAAAAAAATCAGCATACGTGAAAATGTTTGTAATAACAAAGCATAAGGAAAATAATCTATTAAATGCATATCTGAACACTTAGAATGAAATATCTCAGTAGGTCAATAGTATAGATTTTTAAAAATAATTAAATTGTGCTTGTTCATTCAGGTTGAATTCACAGGATGACTGATAGAGTCGATTATTGCATATACAGTACAATTGTATTAGCATAGCAGTTTAAATATCTGAAACTGTAGCAAATGTATCTTGTCCTGTTTTAGCATAAGCAATATAGTTTACTAAAGATTTATACTGAGAAAATAATACATTCATCACAAAACTAAGCATTGCATCATTACGTATTTTAAACAAAACAGATATTTTAGAATTACTTTCAGCCTTTTATCACTATC
The DNA here is from genome assembly GCA_028571105.1 of Tragopan temminckii. Classification (NCBI taxonomy): domain Eukaryota; kingdom Metazoa; phylum Chordata; class Aves; order Galliformes; family Phasianidae; genus Tragopan; species Tragopan temminckii. Next base: position 35,648,312 of record JAOWBP010000001.1, read on the forward strand.
TCCAGTATGGCAGGGACTCAGAAACAAAAGTACACTCTGGGGGCAATCAGGCACAAACATCCAATTTGTTCTTTAGCTAAATAGAATCTATTTGACTGCCTCCTTGTTACCCTTGAGTTACAAATCCCTGTGAGGCCTCAATCAGATGCAGTAACGTTCCAGTAAGTCAATCTAGTGGGATGCCTGTTCAGATTATTCCAATTCATCTTCAGTGCAAGCTGCTGGTATGTGCATGTAATACTATACCAGTAGGGAGTGTTGAATATTCAGCTCTTATGTAATTAGACATTTGCTGTAAAGAACTACAGAATTATATAACCATCCTAGTAGACAAAAAACAAGCTTTATTTTCTGTGCTACTGAAGCATGTACAATTTGTTATCCACTGCATTCAACTAATTTATTTCTCTGCTTTTTGGATTAAATATTAAGATACTGATAAGCAAATCCAAATTACTATGATGAGATTTGAAGATATTTGAGTACAGCCACCTTATGTACATTTAATTAATATTGTGAAAAGACTGGATTTACTAGCATTTTTAATTCTATCTCCTTAGATGAAGAAAATTATACTAGCATAGAATATTTATATGATAGACATACTCTAAGGAATATGCTGTTGTTTCCAGGAAAACATTCTACAAGATTTAGGTTTCTAGCCAATATTGCCACACTGGCAAGTATCTCTAGTTTAAAAGTAGTCAAAGTCTGAGTTAGTACACATATTCCAGATATATAGAATTTTGGGGGGGAATATGAGCACCCACCTTGTGAATTCTCAATAGTGAAAGTATCAGAACTCCTGAATAATTAAGAAAAAATACTGAAAAACCCTTTAGAGTTAGAAGTAGCCAACTGTCTTGGCTAGGCAGGTCTGTGAAAATGAAAACCTTCAAGAAATAAAGAATAAAAGACGTTTCCCTGGAAAACTTAGATGTCTCTCAAGAGAGATGTTCATCAGTGTAAATGATGAAGAATAGTTGCCAAAAATGATTACTTTCTAAAACAAATCCCCATTTAGGTCCTGTGTGTCAGCAGAGACATACACTTGAACAGCTGCCAGAGTACTGAATCATCAGGGAAACGTGTCCCAACAGGAGAAATTTTACACACTGGCTCCAGTATCATGAAACACACTATGTTTCCAAATTAAAAAAATATTTTCAGTATTTTGAAGACCATCCCAACACTACTGAAATTATTATGATTTAAGCTAATCACCAGCTGATTCTCCTGTATGCCAACACTTAATGAAATATGATTAAGTGCAGAATTTAATAGTGTTATAAATAACTACAGTAGTCATCCCCAACATTAACCTGCATTACCTAGCATAATTTATGTTTCATCTGTATTTCCAGTGAGAGTAGATTTGCTAAGAATCCATCACTATTAGAACTGTACATACTGGAAATATTTTTTTCTTTTTCTTTTTCTCTTTCTTTTCCTTTTTCCTACTGATGTGCTGCTATCAAGATAGAATATAACAAGAGTACTCATGATCATGTAAGGTAATAAGGAAATTCATATGCAAACACATTTAGTCACTAAGAATGTAGTTAATGGGATTATTTTAAAATATGGAAAATCTTTTTCATATTTAAAACATTCGTGTTTCTGTGCATCAACAGAATCCTTTCTGGACTCTAGTAGCTAATTGTCTCATAGCTCTCAAGAACCTTGTTTTATTCTTTTCTTTCACTTAATGCCAACTGAATTATCACCTTTGTCTCTTGATAGAATATGGTAAAATGACCACAAGTGATGAATGAGAGCCTCTTGGATTTCACAAGGATGAATGACCAACACTGCTTTTTTAATCGACTCTAGTAGCTATTTATTATCACTTAAGGAAGGTCTGAAATCAATCGAGATTTATTATGGAATTGTACAGGCATGTCAAATAAATACATTCATGCAGCATGGCAACAACGATGATAACACAAATAATTCTCTTGCAAAATTCTGTGCTGCAAATTCCTTTTGAGAATTATTAGATCTATTATGAGATCTGATAGAAAATTCCCAGGGAAACTGTCATTTACACTATTTTCTTCTTGTTATTAGAAATATGAGCGACATAACTGCAAAACAGATCAAGTAGCAAAAGGCTGCAACAAAACGGAAAGAAATTCTACTTTTTAGTAGCCATTAGCTTTGAAAATGGAGAAAGACCAAAAAGAAAATTATTTTGGTATTATCTAATGGAAATTCAGGACTTTCAATGAGGGATTTGTAGCTTAGTCACTCTTACACCAAACAACATATCTGTGTCAAACTGACATGTACACCTACTTGTCTGTTTGTTGGTGAAAGCAGAAGACATAAATGTGCAAATGCACTTTGTTAAAATGAGATGTAAATTCTTGCTGTTTACTTTAAATCAATATTTATTTTTTTAATGTAACACAGGATGGAAGCTACACCAACTTTATACAGAAACAAGACCTGTCTACTGACATCAGTGAGAGACTACAGGATGAACCCAATTTTTCCCCTTGTCAAAAAACACAGCAAATTACATTCTTTTGTGAATGTGTGTGAACAAATATGTGAATGCATGAGAAAAAATACGGCAAATGTTCCAGAAATGTTGTTAATTCATTTCAACAAATTAGTTTATATTTCTCTTCAGAACATCTCAGAATTTACATTGTTACTGTGATTGAAAGATACAACCACTCGAGGATATTTTATTGGAGAATCTAAGAATGCATCCACCCTTTTGTGCTCTCTTTACCTTTCTTTTATGATATACGGAGAAGTTTTCACTTACAAAAGAGAATATGCTGTTTTTTAGGCTAGTTGTTGGGAAAATAATTTCACAAGGTGTTTTACAGATGCCCACTTTAATTCTGGCTGAAGTAGGTGACTACCACCACTTTTAAAGAATAAAGATGTTGTAGAGCCAGAAGTTTTTATATGTGTATGTACAGTTGTGTACACATAAAGAATAAAAAAATTTTGTCAGTAGAGGTAAGAACACAAAGCTGATGTACATGTACATGTGCAGTTGGAAATCATTCATCTTTAGATTCCCTAGCCTCAAATTATCACAATTTTCAAAATTCTTGCAAAGTTCAGGGAGGGAGGGAAGGAGAAATTTAAGATGTACCCAAACTCAGTAAATGTTTACAAATCATTCATACTTGAGTTCTTCTATACTCATTCATATTTTTAATACCAAATCAATATTTGCATGTTAAGTTATTATCAGAGTTATGATATATTAAATATATATTTCTTTTTTTCTTGCAACGAAGTAGAAAACAGCAAGTACAGTTCTAGGGCATGAGACTTCACTTACTGTATGAAATAGGTTTTGAGAAAAATAACTTCATATCCACCAAGGAGCCTTCAGAAGGGAAGAGGAACTGAGGGTTAGAGTAAAACCTGCAGAGGAATACCATCCCACTGTAGCTGCAAAGCAGGCTTGGTAAGTTTAACCAGAGTCACCTATGGCCCAGATGGTCAGGCAGGTTCATGGTAAGGAGGCAGGGCCCAGGTCACACATGGTAGCCAAGTCAGCAGAGATGGGTCAGGGACAGTGAAGTGTGAGGCACAGTTATAGGCACAGGCCCAAGCACAGTATCAGACTTAGGTACATGTGCTCCTGCAGTGTAGCTCAGGCAGTGACCAACAACAAGGGCTTCAGTGTAAGTAGTCTCCCAGTTGAAGGGAAACTCCTCACAGCTCTGCTGTTTTCCCAATGCTCTTATTCAACATTATGCAGCTGCACTATATCAGTGTGGACTTTGAGCAAGGTCAGCTAAATTCCCAAGGGGATTATTATTAAGACACAAAGGATGAATACAAAGAAAAATAGTTATTAACTCATCAGGGCAATTAGGTCTTGCTGCACTCAAGACTCTGAGAAAGAGCATGGTATAGAGAGTAAAAGAAAACTGTTTCAGATTTCACTGCAATTTCTTAAAAACAGTCTGAAGTTAGAAAAAAACTGATTTGGATAAAACCAGTGTATGACTTCTCTTAAGTCCAGGGCATTTTGAATAATAGCACCTAACTTCTGGGAAGAAAAAATTCCTGCATACTTCTAACTAAATATTCTCCATTACCAATTTTCATGATGTGCCATTGTTGTAATGTGTGAGAAGTATTGTTTTAGTTATCTTGTACCTCTTCTGTCTGCAGACTCTAGCCATCATACTTTATTGGAAATGTCAACTTTCAGTAAAAGACAGCACACAGAAGAGATTATTGGTAGTTATAAACTTCAGGACAAACAAGAGCAAAGCTTTCTAATCAGATTTTTACCCCCAAGGCAGGCGTTTGCTGTTGTTGTTTTAAATAATTATGAGGCATTTTTATTATGTAATTGATTATTTTAATTATCAGATCATCACGCTCCTCTTAGAACTTTTTTTTTCCCCCTCAGTTATACAAACAGAACATGCATGTATTGCCTAATTAAGTGATCAGTGACATCAACAGTGGGATCAAATGCACCCCCAGCAAGTTTGTGGATGACATCACACTGTTTAGTATTTGAGGGATGGGATGCTATTCAAAGAGTCCCAGACCCACTGGAGCAGCGGGCCCACGTGGACCACATGAAGTCTAAAAAAACAATTGCAAGGTGTTGCACCAGGGTCATAGTAATCCCCATTATCAGTACAAGCTGGGGGACAAAAGTATTATGCACAATCCTGACAAAAAAGATTTGTGTGTACTAGTGGATTGTAAACTGGACGTGAGTGAGTAATTTGCCCTCACAGCCCAGAAAGCCAACTGTATCCTGAGCTGCATTAAAAGAAACATGGCCAGCAGGTCAAGAGAGGTGATCCTTCCCCTCTACTCTGCACTGGTGAGACCTCACCTGGAATACTGCATCCAGATGTGGAGTACTCAGTACCAGAGAGACACAGATCTTTTGGAGTGTGTCCAGAGAAAGGCCACAGAAATGATCCAAGGGATGGAGCTCCTCTGCTGTGAAGACAGGCTGAGAGAAATGCAGCTGTTCAGCCTGGAGAAGAGAAGGCTTCAGGGAGACCTAATAACAGTGTTTCAGTACCAAAAAGGAGTCGGGTGTAAGAAAGAAGAGGACAGAATGTCTTTGGAGACATTCAAAGTCAGGCTGGACAGGACTCTGAGCACCTTGAGCTAGCTGTAGATGTCCCTGTTCATTGCAGGGGAGTCAGACTAAATGACCTTTCAGGGTTCCTTCCAACTAAAATGATTCTATGATTCTAAGATAATATTGGTAGTGCATGTATACTAGTATGTCATCTTGTTTCAGTTTGAAGATTGCTCTAAACTATCCTTTGGATTCTGAGACAAACACTGAACGAGTTAAAATATCAGTATTTTGTACCTTTTTCCACGTGGAGTCAGAGTCATATCTAACATCATCTGCATTTAATATTGTTTAACCTGGCAAGCAGCTAAATACTCGCCCTCCCCCCCACAGCCTTTTACTCAGTTCCGCTCCTCCCAGTGGGATGGGAGAGGGAACTAGGAAAAAAAAAAATGTAGAATTCATAGGTTTAAATAAAACTATTTAGAAAAACAGTAAAATAAGAGAGAAATAATAGTAATGATAATAATGTTTAAATATGAATATTTTTACAAAACAAGTGATACACAGAACAATTCTTCACCACTCACTAACCAATGCCCAGCCAACTTGAGAAGAAACTACCCACCTTAGCCAACTCCCTCCAGTTTTATAGCCTCTTCCAGGTGACATCATATGGTATGGAATCCCAGTTTGGGTCATCTGTCCTAGTTTAGTCCCTTCA
>JAOWBP010000001.1:35675841-35691011 GCA_028571105.1 Tragopan temminckii
CCTGCATGTGGCAGGGGGTTGGAGATTTATGATCCTTGTGGTCCCTTCCAACCCTGGCCATTCTGTGATTCTGTGATACAAGACTAATATGGACAAAGCATGCTGTATTATAGATGAAAATAAATTCCCCTCAAGTACCATGTAACATTAGCATCATGGGTAGGAAAAAAATGGAAAGTGTGTAATACATAAATAGTGAGGAGAGCTTGGTAAGTCAGTTTGTTAAAATATTAAAACTCAAAGCTTTTAATACTCAGTCAGAAAGCAGATTTGAGGACTGCTTGGAAGTTTAAGCTCAAATTCTCATTAATCTTTAAATATGACTCCTTCTGAAACAATGAAGATAATGAAGAAAACATTGATCTAGGTCATATGCTTCCACTGACGTATCTAGATAACCAGCCAAGAACTTTCTTTTATCCACAGAGGAATCCCACAACCAGAAGACTAGTAATAAAAGCTCCACAGATTAAAAATGAATTATCAGAAGTAGAACAGTGAAGGCTACAACATATTTGATCAGCGTACTGTGAAACTTCCATAATTCTTCAACTCCTTTGTCAAGTCCCAAGAAAGAATCTTGTAATAAGAACAGAAAAGAAAATTATGTTCAGCTTTACTAGTCGCAGAGGTCTCCTTCTGTGAGCAGCCCCTTAGCAGCCAAGAAACAATTCTCCTTCCCTCAGACACGTGTTAGTATTAAATAAGGAAGATGAAAGAAAACCCGTGAATGTTCACACATTAAGAAAGTGACAATAAATTTAAAGATTTTTTTCTAAAAGATTGCTACTGTCTCATTATAGTTTGACCCTATGAAAAAGAGATTTTTGTGCAAAACATTCTTCTCAGTCAAAGATGAGAATTGCATCTCCTTATGAGACAGTTACTAGTCTCAGGTTAATAAAATCACTACAAAATTGTCATAATTTCACTTCACAGAGTCACAGGGGTTGGAAGGGACCTCAAGAGATCACCAAGTTCAACCCCCTGCTAAAGCAGGTACCCTACAATAGGTTGCATCCAGGTGGTCTTGAATATCTCCATAGAAGGAGACTCAGGGCAACCTGTTCCCATGCTTCATCACCCACACTGTAAAGAAGTTCTTCCACGTGCTAGAGCAGAACTTCCTATGTCCAATTTTTAGGCCATTACTCCATGTCCTATCACTACACACAATTGACAAGAACCTCAACTTACATTCAAAATAAGACAAAAATTTGTAGTAAATGAATCTGCATGCAACAAATCTCCATTGGAATCTGAAGATAGGAATATTAATTACTACAGTATAAAGTTGGACTAGATGATCTTGTAAGTCCTTTCCAACCTTGAGATTCTATGATACTATGTTAATTCTATGATTCTAAGGTTTACACCTGAATTTTAGGTACCTATATACTAAAAAGAAGTCATACTGGCTATTCTCCACAGTTGAATGATTCCATGGTTACATAAATTCTATTTTCAAAAACTGACTTTTGGGCAGAATTTCTTTTTCAGTTGGTTTAAGCAGGCAAGTTGTTCAAGTTTATCATTCCATGTTAATTCCATCATGACTCACTGCAAACACAGATTTCTTAATTTCATCTATAACTTCATTTAGATTTAAACCAACTTCATTTAGAAATAAGGAAAAATCTTTAACAGTGAGTGTGGAGGACCACTGGAACAAGTTGCCTAGTGGTGTGGTTGATGTCCCTGGAGACTTCCAAGGTGAGGCTGGATAAGGCCCTGGGCAGCCTGATCCAGCTGTCCATTGCAGGGGAGTTGGAGTAGATGGTCCTCAGTGGTCCCTTCCAGCTCTAAGGATTCTATGATCTATTTGTTTCTTTGTTTGTTTGCTTGCATCATCTGTGGGATTTTCACAAAAGTTGCTGGTGTCTGTTTGTCTCTTGTTTAAATCTGGGGATGGAGATCCACAAGGTCAACACAAAAAGCAGCTGAAGGTGAGAGATTTGTGACAAGAGAATGGTCCTGGTTTGGCCTAAGTTTGTGAGAACAAGCAGGTAATATTTCAGCATCAAATTTTGAAGGCCAGAGTGCCCAGAGTGAGATCTTTTGCTAAATTAAATTTTAAATTAATATTAAGATTAATACTCCTCAATATGCTAATGAACTCTAGGAAAAACATGTTAAACATATATGACTATAGTACTTAACTATCATCTCTCAATGCAGGAGGAGGGCAGGAGGTGCTCCAGGCATGGAGCAGAAGCTCTCTGCAGCCTAGGAGAGTCCAAGGTGGAGTAGGCTGTCTCTCTTTAGCCCACGTGCACCACATAGACAAGATCTCCACGTGCAGCCATGGAGGAGCCCTCGGTGCAGCAGTGGATAAAGCCTGGAGCAGCTCAGCCCATGGAGAACTCTTGCAAGAGCACCCCAAGCTGGAGCTGCAGCCCATAGGGAGGAGCCTAAGGTGGGTGGGAAGACATGGCGAGCAGCTGCACCAGTGGAGGTTCAGACTGAATGTTAGGAATAATTTATTCTCGGAAGGATTGGTAATGCTCTGGAACAGGCTACCCATGGAAGTGGTGAATTCATCAGACCTGGAGGTTTTCAAGAAAAAGGTGGATGTTGCACTGGTGGACATGGTTTAGTAGGTGTGGTAGTGATGGAACAACAGTTAGGCTAGATGGTCTTAGTAGTCTTTTCCAACTGTAATGATTCTGTGATTCTTTGTAATATACATTGAGAAGAGTGGAGGATTTTATCTGAAGATCAGATGCTCCCATTTAGAAGCTTACTTCCAACGTCGATTTTAAAAGAACTAGTACACATATTTGAAGCACTGATCCAGTGAACTTTGTATAATGGTCATTTTAGCAGCTGTTCATGTGCAAACACCAAATATGTGTATGTAACAAACCAGCTCCCAAGAAGACTTTTCCCATCTCAGTCACAGAATCACAGGATTGCAGAATCATAGGTGTTGGAAATCACCTAGTCTATCCACCTTGCTGAAACAGGTTCACTACAGTAGGTTAAACAGGAAAGTATCCAGTCAGGTTTTGAATATCTCCAGAGAAGAAGATGACACAACTTCTCTGGGCAGCCTGTTCTAGTCCCTATTCATCAGTCATTCAATTAGATAAAGAAATATTAGTTATTTAGATTATATTTTGATCCTGGTTCTGCCACATGGAGAAGTGCTGGCTATCACAAAACAAGGCATGAATTCCAAGTAAACTGTGCACTTGGATTTCCTTTGCCTCAAAATGATGATGTGAGAAGTGGTGGTGTCTATTAATCCTTCTCTGTCCATGTCTGGAACAAAAGAGTAGTACGCCTTAGCTCTTCAAGCTAGAAAGTACTGAGCAAGTCACAAATATTGTAATTTTTGCCATCAAAGGACAACTGAGACTATTTTTAGCTCTGCAGTACTCCTTAATAAAATCGTATTTCCTTGGCTGGCTGCTTTCCTTGATATTCACATTTTGTAATTACTAAAGGCATTATATATGAGATAGACTGAAAATCCAATTTTTTTTTCATAGCCTGAATACAAGATGATAATTCTGTATAAGATCTCTGCAGCTTTGAGTCATTTTCATTTTTTTTTCATTTTTTTTAGTATGGAAGACACTTGATTATAATCAGATGTCAGAGTCACTGAGTCAAACAATATATATTTGACACATCAAAAGTTTCTGAAAAGTAACGTCTCTAATAAAAACACCGGAAGATAAGGAAGCCAATGAAAAGCTGTGTCTTAGAAACTGATTGCAGGACAGCATATGCGTTCTGAATCTACATTTATCTTAATTCACAATCACAGCAAATTCAAATTTAAACTATTTTCTTGTAAAAGAAAATTTAGAAGGAAAGGAAAAAGAGAAGACTGCAAGTTCTTTCAGCATAAATAAATGCTATAATGCTGTGGCCAGGTTGACAGCTTGTGGGCTAAAATCAGAGACCAGACCAATAAAGAGCAACTGGTGGTTGGAGTCTACAACAGGACGCCTGTTGGGGGGAGTCTATGGATGAGACTTCGTTGCTCCAATTACATGAAGCATTGTGTCCACAGGCTCTCATCTTGGTTGGAGGAATTTCAGTCATGTGGATGTCTGCTGAGAAAGCAACATGGCAGGCTGTGAGTAATCCAAGAGACTCCTGGAGTGCACTGAGGATAACGTTGTATTCCAGGTATTAGATGCACTGACCATAAAAGAAATGTTACTGGACCTGATGCTCACCCATGCGGAATATGTCACTTAAGAGATTAAGATTGGAGGCACTGTGGGCTGCAGTGACCATGCCCTAGTTAAGTTTGTGGGGGAAGATGTAACTGTGAGCGAGTCACCAAAGAGCTTACCAGACTCCTTGATAGACCCTATCACTGTGAAACCTTGGGAGTCTGGAGTGTAAGACAGAGAGTATCTGTTTGCATCTAAGGGTAAACAGGAGGTTCCTTTTGTATGTATTGTTAATCTTATCACACTAAAGAAAACTTTCATCCTTTATCACTGTTGTTTGGGAGAAGCTAGGCCCAATTAACTGATTAGAGGGACAGGAATTTCTTGCTTGTAAGTGAATGGTATATAAGATGTATGTTGAACACAATAAAGTAGAACTATTCTGAGAACTATTCTGATGCTACAAGAAACTGTGAGAGCCCTCTAACTCGACTGAGTGCCGACAAAGTTTGCAATCTTGAAGAAGATAGGCTTGGCAAAAAGCAAAGGCAGGACCCTGAAATTAGGAGAGCAAACTTCTGGCTGCGTAAGGAATTATTGCATGAAATCCCCTGAGAATCTCTATGGGCATAGGAATGGAACATAGCTGACAGCACTTTAAGTACTCCTTTCTGCAAGCAAGAGTTCTTCATCCCCCAGGAAAAGAAGTAAAGCAGAGCAGGCAGGCAAATTGTACAGTTGAGCAAGGATTTGCTGGTCAAATTGAGGGGTAAAAAGGACAAATATATGCTGTGGAAGCAGAGATAGGTGGGCTGGAAAGAATACAGGGTTGCCATCTGGGCACAGAGATAGGATCAGAAAAACCAAGGCACAGGTGGAATTGAACTTGGTGAGGGCTGTGAAAAATAACAAGAAGGATTTATTTAGATACACTGTTCAAAAGAGATAGGCAAAGAAGAACATACACCCACTCATAAATGGGAAGGGAGAACTGGCTACAATACACATGGAGAAGGCTGGAGTACTCAACCAGTCCTTTGACTCAGTTTTCAGAGGATGCCTGGCTTCCCACACCTTCTGTGCCTTTGAATCTTTTGGTGTGGAACAGGGGACTGAAATCTCTCCCACTGTAAAGGATAAGATTACCTCATGAGAGTGAATGTGTACACATCATTGGGGCTGGACAATAGGCGTGCCAGGGTGCTGAAGGAACTAACTGATGTGGTTGCCAAGTCACTCTCCACCATATTTGAAAAGCTGTGACTGTCAGGCAAAGCGGTGAGAGGAAAAAGTGAAAACTTCACTCCCATTTTTAAGAACGGGAGAAAGGAAGACTCAGGGACTACAGGCCAGTGAGCCTCAACACTGTGCCTAGGAGGATCATGCTGGAAATCCTTCTGGAAGTGATGTTAAGACTTGTGAGATGAAGAGGTGATCCAAGACAGCCAGCATGGCTTCATCAAAGTCAGATCACCTATCAGGAGGCCTTCTATGGTAACAGCATCAATGGAGCAAGAAAGGGCAATCGATGTTTTCTGCCTGGACATGTGCAAGGCCACTGACAGGTTCTGACACCACATCTTTATCTCTAAACTGGAGAAATATGAATTTGAAGGATAAAGAATTGGTTGGATGGTCACAGCCAAACATTTTTCTCTTGAACTTTTAGGTCCACATCACCATAGTAAAATTTAAGCAACTCTTCAGATTTCATCAGTTCTTGGAGAGGTTTAAAGTAGAACCTGGTGACTTCATAGTGTTCTCAGTCTTTACTGTGCTGTGGAAATGAATCCTCAGTTTAAAAGTTTTACAGTAGCAATCACGGCACAAAATAATAACAGCACTTGTCCATGATTATGTTTGCTGTACCTTGAATAGAAATGTTCAGAATTTACTAATGTTTAGAAAAGAAATGTATAGAATTTTCAATTTAATTTGGTTGAAAACAATTATATAAATATGCAACACAACAGATAAGTATACAGAAACAATAGATAAGTATACAGACACTGTGTATACATCCAAAAATATTCTTTAGGAGCATATTTTAAAAAGCTGTTATCAAGAATTAGTATAGATTCCTATGCACCTCAATAAAATAAACTATGTTCCATGTTATACTGCATTCTGACCAAGAAAAATGAATGTCTTTAATTGCTTTGTGTATTATGAGAAAACAAAAATAATAAAATGATCTATAACTAAATTTGATTGTTCTTTTGCTTGAGAAGATGTTTAACCTTAGTCAGCAGATGGTTCTCATTCCTTGATACTTCATGTCTCTATGCAAGACAGAGTTTATCTTTTGACTGAGCATACCAGGCTGAAAATTAATTGTACCTTCTAAAGTTTCCATTACGAATATACATTTTATGACCCTTTATGCATCTTTATACATGCTGGCTGCTGCAAAAGTGATGTTTCCTATTTTATTATTTTGGCCCACATTTTCAGAGGCAGATGTTGGTGGTATGACAGTAGAGTCTGAACCTTATCACCAATATTCCATTACATTTTATAGCTTTGAGATAGATGGCAGCAGAGGGTCAGTCTGACAAAATGGAACATGACTTGGACGTGCTTATGAAGCAAAAGTGTGGAACTGAATTCCTCCATGGGGAAAAAATGTCACCATTGACATTATCCAATGCCTGCTGAACATTTATGGAGACCAAAAAGTGGATGTAAGCTCAGCAGTGGCAACAGCAATGTAAAAAAAAAAACAAATCACATTCCACACAACCATGCAGATTTTGATGACCATGGCAAGAAGGCTGTTGTTCATCGCTTGTGAAAACCCATAGCTAATGGTGGTGACAATGTTCAAAAATAGTTTTTTTTTTAGCTCAGAATTTTCTCTATCAAATAGTGTTATTGAGCTCTTTGCATCTGTTGTAGTTTCTATGGAATTAAATAGGAGTTATTACTTGCAGAATAATCTACATATATATACTAAAATATTACCAACTAAAAGTTTTGTATTAGGGTTCTTTGTTTGGCTGATTGTTTTTAATGGTGTTGCAATGTATACGGATGCTATAAAATTGTCTCTCCTTCCATGACAAAACTGCCATTGTAATTCATTACAGATTCATAAGTGAAGTATAAACATGTGGGACTACAGGAAGAGTGCAGCCCAGTCTTTTCCAGATCATGCCACAAAACTCACTTCTGAAGGATATCATACATCAGAGATTTGGGGGGGGAAAAAAAAAAAAAGAAAAAAAAAGAAGACTGACACTCAAAAGTAGAAACTAGAAATTAGGTCCAAAAATGGTTTTCCCTATGTATTATTATTTTATATAGGAAAGGGATGTACAGACCTTTATAGATTACATTAGCTTCCTGCCTTGGCATCAGATTCTTAAAGAGGCCTTGGGTGACATTCATATTAAACATTTCATAGGATCATAGAATCACAGAATGGTTTAGGTTGGAAAGGACATTTAAGATCATCTAGTTCTAGCCCTCTTGCTATAGGCAGGGTTACCTCCTACTAGACCAGGTTGCTCAAAGCCCCATCCAGCCTGGCCTTGAATGCCTCCAGGGAGGGGTCATCCACAACCTCTCCAGGCAAAATATTCCAGTGTCTCACCACCCTCAGAGTAAAGAATTTCTTACTGATATCTAGTTTAAATCTATCCTCTTCCACTTTAAACACATTTTGCCTGTCACTACATGTCCTTATAAAAAATCTCTCTCTTGTTTTCCTGTAGGCCCCCTTCAGGTACTGGAGGGCCTCTATAAGGTTCCCCAGGAGCCTTGTCTTCTCCAGGCTCAAGAGCCCCAGCTCTCTCAGCCTGTCCTCGAGGGGAGGTGTTCCAGCCATCTGACCATCTTCGTGGCCCTCCTCTGGACCTGTTCCAAAAGTTCGATGTCCTTTGGCACTGAACAGCGTTTTTCTGGAATGTAAGCCTTAAGCTGCATGTTACTATAGTAAAATACTAAATGTAGACTCTATCTGGATTTTAAAAACTATAGCAAGCTATATGTGATTCCTAATCTGAATATTTTCTTAACAAGATCAGCAACAGAAGACATACAAGTGCACAGAACTGAAATCAGTGAAGGAGTCAAATAATTTGAAATAAATTATCAGCAAGTCAAATAAGAACAAATTCACCTTGAAAGTAAAAATAAAATTATAATACTGTTTCCAATAAAAGCTTCAAAATAACAGTATCAAATGCTGGAACACAGCCCATGTTTTGGTAGAGGAATTCAAGAGATGGTTTAACTTTGGATTCAGTGGCACAGAAATGCCATACAATGCTTTAAGATCTTTTCTCTGTAGAGTACTCATGCAACAATCTTTTACAGAATTTCATATACTGAAATTCTTTGATGACACTTTCTTCAATGATGGATTATTGTATGTTATATATTTCTTTTTTCAATAAATTCTACTAGCAGGAAGATTGTTTTTCAAGAAACATTATAATAAAACTTTTGATTAAATATCCATATGTAATTATTTGTTTATGGTGGGAGATTTTGTTTAATAATTTTATAGATTTTGGCAAATGTGACAAATTAATGTTTTTTCATTGCAAGCTGAGAAAACAATTTATGTCACTGTGATAGAAAGCACTGGCTTTACTTTTCTTTCAATAATTTCATTCAAAAATATAATTTACAGGCTCAGTGACTGGTATTGCAATCCATATCCTCTACAAAGAGTTGAAAAGGATCATATTTTTCTGAAATGAGAAATTCAGCCCAAGCAAAATCTTTGCAGTAGTATATACACATTTTCCTGTGGGATGAAATGTGTTTTTATCAGCTGGCTTTTACCTTTAGGATATCCAAGAGATAACCTTTTTCTATAACACTGAAAAAAACACAGTATTTTTGTAGAATATAATTTTCCTCTTTTTATGAGAGAACATAAAAGAAATTGTATCTTGAGCGAACCTAGATAATCACCATTGGACAGAACTTCACCATGGGGCTCAACCAAGTTTTCATTAAATATCTACATATTTTTTGTTTCTTTATATTTCCTTTTCTCTTTCAGATATCAATGGTTTGGAAGGAAGGATGATGGTATTCCTTGATATTTAAAAGCCATGATAATGCTAGAATTAAAATATCTTCATTTAATGCAAAATGAAGCATGCTTATTGGGGCCATTCTAAACAGAAGTTTGGACTGCTTTAGGTCTTTATTATCTACGTCAAGTCATTCTGAGTTTTAATACACATATTTCTTATTAAGAATTGGTTTTTGTGTGGGCATATTATTTTAATTAAAAACTGATTGATTCTACTGATTTAATTAAATCTTTGCTCCTGTGTTGAATGCAATTTCTTTTACGCTCAACTGAGTCTTTTATTATTCTTTTAGATTATTGTGGATCCCTCTTCTGTATCACTTGTACCTAAGTTAAGTAGATGAATAAAAGGATTTGAATTAGAAAAGAAATTTTAACTATCATTTCATTAAAAAGGTATTTTTCAGTTGGAATTACAGTTATGTTTAATTCTAGCCCTCAGAAAATCAAAAATAGTTCATAGAAAGTAAGAGTGAAATAAATACTCTTTTAGAAGTGCATATACATATATACACATACATGTATATAAATTAATGTTTTACACGAACATTGAATTGTTCAAGTGGAAATACTTTTATGATAAAAGGCCTTGAAGCTTCTCCTTAAATGAATAATTTTTAGAAGTTTGTTTTTGTCCAACCCAGTACGTAAGCAGAACATGTCAACTAATAAATACTGTACAAATCATTCCTTCCTACATTTGCTTTCACATTCATATACAAATATTTCCCACAGGAATACTGTTAACTGGCAGAGCCATGCATGGTGAGCTGTGATCTACTTGCTAGATCATCTACCAGAATTTCATACTGATAACAGAAACCAACAGAAAACTGTTGGTCAAAAATCTGAAACTCTCAGCATATTATCAGCATAAAGGGAGATGTTAAGAGAAGCCATTTTGCATAAACTGGAATTTGTTTATTATGTATACTAATGACATAACATGCAACAATCTTTTACAGAACTGAAGGTTCTCTACTCCTTGGATGACATGGAAATACTATTAGAATTGAAATTTCATCCTACCTTTTATGTACATAGTAATTCAAGAATACGAATAGGATCAGTTTCAACAGGACTTCAGAAATAAGGACTTTGGAGAATGCTGAAAAATTCTTGCCACTTAGAAGTTCACTCTTCTCTTTGTCATTATAATATCTTGCTATATCCATACATTCCCATAGTATGCTATTGCACAATGCTGTTTTTTGTTAAATAAAACTTAAACAGATTATGAGTGCTTTTATTTGACATGATTTTGGGGGATTTTTGAGAAATTCTCACAAAGATTCCTAAAGCTGTTCTGGGGAAGAAAGCAAGGAAAGGCACAGAAAAAAGGCAAGGTAAGGCAAGGCAAGTAAGAAAGGGAAAAGTGTAGTGGGAAGAGGAGGGAAGGGGAGGGGAGAGGAGGGGACGAGAGGGGAAGAAAGAAGGCTTGCGGCACAGAAATACCATACTATTCTTTAAGATCTTTTCTCTGTAGAGTACTAAATATTCACAATATAATTTCTTCTTAAACTTAAGATTAAATTTGTAATTTATGAGATCAAAGCAATTATCACTCACTTTGGTTCTGCTCTTCTTTTTTTTTATTTTATTTTCATGAAATATATTAAAATTAAATATTGCACTTTTTCAGAATTGAAATTTGTCATGTTCACACTTGAATATGTTATGCAAACATATTTCTTTCTGTGATATTATTGTTGAATATGTCAGCTATTTCCATCAAGACTACTCTGAAATGTAAATTCTATTTCAAGAGATTCTTTTCAAAGAACTGATCCAACCTTCTCATTTATAACCATAACCACTAGCACTCTTTCATTAGAATTGAGTAATTTTGCAATGGTTTGTATTTTCTCCAGCTGAAATGTTAACACATATCAATCTTTAAGTTTCAAACACTATAAAAAAAAAATGTAAGAAGACAAGTAATTTCAAGTTCATTCATAATTAAAAGTATATTTGCCTGTAAGCTTTTCTGTATATTGTTACAATTTCCTTCTCCTAATTTTTTTACCTTACTTTCTGAGATTATTTCTAATATTTCTTTACTATTTTTCTATAGAAAATTCTTATGGTCATAGTTATTGAACCTGCAGAAGATTTACATATTCAATGACTCTGGTATATTTGATATTTCAGTTTAACCTTTTACAGGCTTTGTTTTAAGTTTTAGCACAACGTTGTAATAAATAAATTGTAATATTCTTGTGGATCCTCTTTTTCTTCATGTCCTGTTTCTTTATGATAGATTTGCTACAGTACACCTGTTATGATTAACACCAGTTCTTGATTTATTCTTTTTTAAAAATGAAGACTTAGGAAAGGAACTTTCTCATATTGAAAACTCAATAAAAGCAGAAAATTCATTATGCATTATTTTTATCTCTTAATCTAGGATTTATAAAAATGCAAATCCCAATTAACGTGCTCGTAGATGATTAATATAGAAAGGACTGCTAGTGAAATTGAGAACTTAGGTATCAAGTCTTCATTGTTACTCAGTTCTAAAAAGGAACAGGCACCCAGGTAATTTAAATATACATTAGTTTCCTAGGAAATCAAGGTTTTTTTCACATCTCTGTAACTGTTTCAGACACAGTTTGTTCACCTTCTTGAAAGTGCCCTAGGTGTTCCACAGGTCTGTTGTTAGGACAGGGTCTGGCAGTTGGCCACAGTTGCAGCACGCATGTAGGTTAGGATGAGAGCTGAGTGACATCTGTAGAAGGAGGAAGCCATGAGCTAAAAAGTGTCATCTTAATGTGGAATATAAAAGAAACATGGACATTTTTAAGTGAAATTTGAGACTCTGGAATGGAAGCAGACAAAATGAGATTTAGCACCACCAGAATTTTCCCTGCTAGTACTACATCTTCCATGCAGTTGTGAGTTTCCTACCCCCTGGACTAGAAGGGTGAGCCTCCATGCTGCCACCAGCGTTCCACCAGTAGAGACCACATCTCAGGGCAAAGAATGATTTGCTGAGATGGAGGTTCTTGACAAAGGAAATTACATCCTGAATCTTTCTTAAGGGGATAGGGCTGTTTATCCACTTTTTATAAATACTGATAACGAGGAATTTTTGGTTCTTCCAGAATGAATTTAGAAAGATGACATAAATTAAATACATCAGAAAACTTACATATGTACTATTCTAAACAAAGGAAGTGAACCTCTGCATAAACAATTTCAAACATTTGCCAGCTGTAATATGTTAAGTTTTCTGAGAGAAAACTTAAAGAGTTAGAGTTTCTCAAGAAAATTAAGTCCAGTTCTTTTTCTTAACCATACCTGACACACACCCTTTCAAGACATAATTTTTCTACTAGTGTGCCTATATCTTGTCTAACAGAGATCAGCTTGTACAAAATTATTATTTGCATGATGGCTAGAATGGGACAAACATGCAATTTCTTTTCATTATTCAGCCGGGCATATACTTGAAGATTTTTTTTATAGTTGTTGGTTAACTTGAATATTATTTTCCCAAATGTACATCATCATTTAAGTTGTTTTGTTTTGTTTTGTTTTCCAAATATGGACTTTTTTTATGCCTTGTTAATTCAATAAGTTTCACTGTTAGAAGTTTGCTTGTAATGAACTAAAATTTTATTTCTTAAGCTTTTAAACATTGCTTTGAGGTGCACTTGGACACCAACAAAAATGCTGCTTTTTTTAAAACATAGCACAACTCCACAGGTCAGAGTAAATCATTCAAACATTTTATTCACACTATAGCCTGGAAGTGCTAACCATACATACAAGACAGAATGTATTTTACTGTAAGTATTTCACATGAAATATGAATTCTTTTATCTGTCTTAAATGTCACAAAGTGAATAGTTCCAGTAAATTATATTTAATAGAATTAGACGTATGTATTTTTTAAACAAACTTTAGTAGTGTTATTAAGAAAACAGCAAACATCTAACACCTACTTTGGTGTTGTTCTCACCGTTTTTTCATATCACTTGTCATAAGGAAGAAATGTTCATTTACTCTCATTTACAAATTCCCCAAATACCAGTACTTTTCAGTTGTAGAACATACCTTGAAAAATGTATCTCATCATCACAATTCATCTCTCACTCAACAGTCTTACATGCAAGATCAAATTTCTTCCATTCTCTCCTTTTGCTGAAGATAGAATTGTGAAGAACATAAATGTTTCACAGAATAACAGAATGGTTGGAAGGGACCTCAAGGATCATGAATCTCCAACCCCCCTGCCACATGCAGGGCCAACAATCTCCCTATTTAATACTAGACCGGGTTGCCCAGGGCCCCATTCAATCTGGCCTTGAACATCTCTAGGGACGGGGCATCCACAACCTCTCTGGGTATCCTGTGCCATTCCCCCTTGTCCTATCACTATCATACTGTGTAAAAAATCAGTCACTCTCCTGTTTGTAAGCTCTCTTCCCCAAAAGGCTGCAGTGAGGTGTCCCTGGAGCTTTCTTTTCCCCAAGCTAAACAATACCAACTCATTCAACCTTTCTTCATAGAAGTGATGCTCCAGCCCTTTGATCATCTTTGTGGCCCTTCTCTGGATGTTCTCTAGCAACTCCGCACCCTTCCTGTACTGGGACCCCCGGACTTGGATACAGTACTACAAATAGGTCCTCACAAGGGCAGAGTAGAGGGGGACAATCATCTCCCTCTCCCTGATGGCCACCCTTCTTTTGATGCAGCCCAGGATACTGATGGCCAGCTGGACTGCAAGAGCACACTGCTGGAACATGTCCAACTTTTTGTCCATCATGACCCCCAAGTCCCTCTCTTCAGGGCTGTTCTCAGTGAGTTCTTCTGCAGGCCTGTAATAATATCTGGGACTGCCTTGACCCAAGCGGTAATCTTGTTAAACTTCTTTAGGTTGTTGTGTGCCCACTTTTCAAGCCTGTCCAGATACCTCTGGTTGACATCACTTGCTTCTACTGTGTCAACTGCACTTCCCAGCATCGACAGTGAACCTGCTGAGGGTATACTCAATCCCACTATCTCTCTCATTTATAAAGATATTGAAGAGCACCGGTCCCAAGATGAATCTCTAGTGGGGGCCACTCATGACCAGCCTTCATTTGGACACAGAACCAGTTCTGAAATCCTGCTTGCCTGATCTATTTTACTCTTCCTTTCAAATGGTATGGTAAATATAGAGAATCATCCTAATTTGCCAAAACTCCTAGAGACATTCTGTTCTCCTTATTGGAAATAAACAGCACCTTGCTGCAGGCTTCTTAAAATCTGTAATATTCTTTTCTTTAGTTTACACATCCCAGATGTGCTAAAGGGCTTCAGTGTTGTTCACAACATCTTTAACAGTTACAATATTTTATAAATATTGTCAGTGAACTTAGCTTATAAATTTTACATGTTTAGTTTGTTTCAGCTCTTCCCTAAGACCAGACACAAGGCCCAAATATTAGAGATGACATCTTTGGAAATAGATTGCTATTGGGTCCTGCACTTTGGCCGCAATAACCCCATGCAGCGCTACAGGCTTGGGGCTGAGTGGCTGGATGACTGTGAAGAAGAAAGAGGCCTGGAGGTGTTGGTTGGTGCTTGGCAGAATATGAGCCGACAGTGTGCCCTGGTGGCCAAGAGGACAATGCCATCCTGGCCTCAATTAGAAATAGTGTGGCCAGCAGGAGCACAGAGATAATCATCCCCCTGTACTCAGCACTGGCGAGGCCTCACCTCAAGTATTGTGTTCTCAATACAAGAAAGACACTGAGTTCCTGGAACGTGTCCAGAGAAGGGCAATGAAACTGGTGAGGGGTCTGGAGCACAGATCTTATAAGGAGCGGCTGTAGTAGCTGGGATTATTTAGTCTGGAGAAGAGGCGGCTCAGCAAAGACATTATTGCACTCTACAACTTCCTGAAGAGAAGGTTGTGAGGAGGAGGGATTTGGCCTCTTCTCCCAGGCAACAAACAGGACCTGAGGAAATGGCCACAAGTTGTACCAGAGGAGGTT
>JAOWBP010000001.1:35743605-35762298 GCA_028571105.1 Tragopan temminckii
AGCCCACAAAATCTAACTAAACATTCAAAAGTTTTCATTAAGTTTTCCTGCATTTCTCAAAACTGGCATGTCTACATTTATATAAAATTTTCAAATATGCTGTAGCATAGAAAGGTTGTTTTTGTTTGTTTTTGTTTTAAGCACACTGAATTTCAGCTGCACAATGCATGTTAGTCTTTCTTGGTGTCCAGTAGAGGCAGGTATTTGACAATTATCTAGAAGCTTTCTGCATGCAGTTCTTTTTTTAACCATCCACTGCTATCATAACTGTAAGTGACTCTTCCCCAGCATGACTCTGCTGGAGTCAAGACTCAGAGTGAAGACTCATCTGCTAATATGTTTGCTGTCATCAAATGACTTGTATCAGTTGCTCTCTAAGATCAGGATTATGATTATTCGACTTTTCTGTTTTGTTCATTATCTTTTTTTTTCTTCTTTTTTTTTTCTTCTTTGCATGACTTTCTGTAAGGTACCAATGAAATTCTGGAACATCAGAAAAAACCACATTCAAGCAATAAGACTATAATCTCCATTTTGCAGGTCAGTGAAATTGAGTTTCTTGAAGACTATGTACAATGGCATGGCCTTCATTTGTGTCATGCTGAAAGGTTCTATAAGCTTTCATTGAGGACATCAGATTTCATAAAACATATTTGTTTCAGAAACTTTACACTTGCTGCAGTAAATGATATTGGTAATATATTCTTTTCCACGTGTACAGTTTGGTTCTTTGGATACTTCTGATTGTGTAAGATTCAAATTCTATTTACTTTTAAGCAAGACTGCCTTTTGCAACGATATCCTTAACAAAAGGCAAATTAATTATGGCTATAACTGACATGACACGTAGATATTCTGCCTTTCAAGTTAATAAATATCTGAATCTTCTTTTTTCCTGCTCTCTACTGCTACTTTCCTTTTATCCCTATGGCCAGCAAGTAGCAACCTGTACCAGAAGTAGGAAAGAACAGTGAATTCCCTTGGTTTTAACAGCAATTGTACACAAAGTTTCATACCTTGTTTCAACTCTTTCATATCCAAGCACTCGAATATTACACTTTACAGATATAATGTTTTTTAACAAATCTAGCTGTTTTTTGGCCTGTTCCTATCAATTCCTACTTCTTTAGAGAGAAGGGACTGAATGTATTTTTAACCCAACAGAATAAATGAAGTTCCAAGGAGCTTCTGCACTTCAATCAAGGTTGAGATTAAACCATGCATCAAACACTGACCGGTAGATGGGACACACATTCTTCAAGCCTGCAAAGGTTAATGAAGCTGAGCTGAAATTTGCTAACTGGAGATGAAAGAAAACAAGTGATAGATAAACAGTGGTTTAAATGAGTGGAAAATCTAAATACTCATTAGAAGTTTTCAAGGAGACAAGTAAAAGGGCAGAGAAACAAGGTATATATTCCCCAACAGTATTAAGTTTCAGCACTAATACTACTTATGTTGCATTAATCCTCTTTGTGACATTTTTAACAGAAGTGCTTATTTTGCTTTGATAGTGAGATTATATTCTTTTTGATAGGTCATCTGTAACAGCAGACATTTCACTTTTAAAACTAAGGTCTGTATACCTAAAAGCACGTATCTCTACAGCCAAGTACTCCATTGTAATGAACTTCTGCTCTTGTGGACTGGCCAGTGGATGCTTCCTTTGCATCTCTAACAAAGATCCATTATACAAATATGAATCATAACTGATCAGTTATGAAAAAGCAATTAAATTATGCCAGCTCTCCCAAACACTCTAATACATGTATTTTAGAGGACTAAATTGAAAACTATTTTATGTGCACAGTTTTTGACTAGTGTTAAAAAAAACCAAAAAACCTAATAATTAAAGGTATCTTTAATTATTATTAATTAGAAGTCTCTCAACTAAGTCTAATAGTCCTACTATTTTAATTATTGGAGTCTTCTTCAAAAAAACATGCCAGCTTAGAGACAGAATGTTATCCAGATTTATCATCCTACAGAAAATAACAACAAACAAACAAACCAAAAAAAAAAAAAGAAAAGAAAAAAAATTGTCCTTAAGAAATTTAACCAAGTAGCTAAGGTATTTTGATTTGCTCAGGATTGGGTATGAAACAAGCAGCCATAGCACGTTTTACAAAGCAATTATTCCACATCTGGACAAGCAGAAAGCACCTCCAGGGCCACCAACAGTGAAGAGAGCTCTCTTGCACAAATTTTCTTCCCCTGCCAAAGGTCAAGAGGTAGATAATCTATGATAAAGAATACACAGAGCTATGTACAAAATCTGTTTCAGTTTTGCTCTCTGAAACAGGTAGGCTGGAATGATGGAAAGTAAGACAGTAAGAAATCCTTATCTGGTTCTGATTCTGAGATGTGTGTTTGTCTCAAATGAAGTAATTTATTTACTGATTTGATGCTGAAAAAATGCAACTAAGTTCTGTCTTGTTATAGATAGTGAAGTTAGAATTTACACCTAATTTCAAAGATTTCTGAGATGAGGAATAAACTATCTGCTATCTTTCAGAGTATCATGTCAGTTTACAGTGACACATCAAACTACTGTATTCACCGTTGAAGTCCTTGTCCAGTAGTTTAATAATGAGAGAGCAATCTCAATTACTATTTTTGTTTTCAGGTTCTTCAGGCACCTCCACTTGGTGTTATTCTTTCAGATAGCCTGGTATTGTCTCAGCAGCGCTATGTTCAATGAATGGTAAAGGAAATTACAGACAAATACCTTGTCAATCTCTTTATTCATAGGTTAAAATGTAATGGCATACAGTTCTTAGCAATTACTGACTGAAAAAATTATTGGCATAAAACAAGCAAAAACAGAAGGAGACTAATTAAAAAAGCCATCTTGCTTCAACTTTTGATTACATACAGAGTAATATACATATTTACAAGTATATTATATAAATATAATATATATGTAATCTCATAACCACAATAAATATCAAGGTCTCTTTTAGGCACACAGCATAGAAAAAAATGCAGAATCTGCACAATCCTTAAGATTCTTGGAGTGACTCACTCTTACATTGTTTTCACACTGAAAAAACAAATATTTTACACAAAATACGTAGACTGCTCTGAAAGTAATGCCTCCTATTTATTTCTACAAAAACAACAACAGATGCAAAGAGAATGACGCTATCTGATAGAGCAAATTCTGAGCTACAAAGTACTGTTTTTGAATACAGTCACTACTGTTAGCTATGCATTTTCACCAGTGATGAATGAGAGCCTGCATGCCACGCTTGTTAAAATCTGTACCAGTGAAGATGGCACACTGTTTCACAGTTGCTATGATGGCATCATTTCTAGGAAACTGTTGCCCATGCAGTCCGTCTTCCATCAGCCTGAAAAGACGGAAGTCAGAAGGCACCAATTCTGAACTATACAGTGGGTATGGTAGGACAGTCCACTGGCAATGTGCTCCATGGTATTCAAACTGTTATGGGGCCTGGCGTTATCATGTTCTAAGAGAAAGGTTAACTTCTTCTCTGGCCTGACCTTGGAAGTTTGAGCCTTCAGCTTAGTCAGAGTCATTACGTAGTGGTCAGTGTTGATAGTTTGTCTGGGTTCCAGGAAGTTCAGAAGGATCACCCTTTACCATCCCAAAAGACAGTGCACATCACTTAACCTGCTGAAGGCTGTGCTGTGTCTTAAACCTTTTCTTTGACATATAGATTAACTATATGTCACTGTTCCGCAGACTGCTGCTTTGACCCCAGCTCATACTAGTGATTCCACATCTCATCACCAGTAGTGATGTGATCCAAGACACTGTCACCTTCAGCCTTCATCCTGATAAATTTGAGTACAGTGTTCTTTTTTTCTGCTGTGACCATTTGTGGGACTTATCTGGTGAAAACTTTGTGATATTTCAATATTGCTGCCATTGTTTCCAGTGCATTAGAGCTAATATTCAGCTCCATACGCAGTTCCCTAGTTGTAATCTGTTGACTTGCACAGATGCACTGATCAAGATGCTCTTCTTTTTGTGGTAAGACATTTGTGCATAGCCATCCAGAACGTGGCTTGCTTCTCACATCGCTATCACCATTCCTGAAACACACCACCCACAGCCTCAGTGTGCTCATATCCTCATATCCATTGTTTGCTCTCCATAAATGTTCAGCAAGCTTTGCTGAAGGTCAATGTGTACCATTTTTTTTCCCATGGAGGACTTCAGTGACACACCTTTGCTTCATATGCGCTTCCATGTCAGATGCCATTTGTTAGAATGCCCCTCAGCAGCTGTCACATGACAACAAAATGTAACTGATTACTGGTGGGAAGGTTCAACCTCTGCTGCCACACCACCAACATCCACTTCTGATGTCACTGGCCAATATAATAAAATAGGAGGCATTACTTTCTTAACAGCCCTCGTATAGAAATACAGTTTATGTAGTCCCCAGTGAACAGGGAATCTTTTCTTGCCTTCCCATAAGTCTACTCCTTGATTTTTCTAATACTATTGCTCTATACAGATATTACATAAGAAAATAGTTTGCAGGTTTTTTTACTCAGCTAATAGCCTAGGTAATTATCATTGCTAACAAAATAAGTACAGCATATCTACATAAGGTATATACAAATGTCTGCACAAACATGGGTTTGGTGAACTTCTTCAGAGCTCACTTTTAATACTGGGGAGTTAATCTGGAAGCGGAAAAAAAAATCAGTGATATTGCCTCAGAAATATTACATCATTTGAGCGGGATCTGGGCTTCAGTGATAGAAAGCTTTAAAATTAGAAATTAATTAAAAAAAAAACAAATTCTCAGCTACACTGGCAGATGCAGGCTGCCACTGATTTTCCATTTATTCTCTTCAGTGCAAATGAAACTCAGAGAATTAATCCAAAGGGAGTTTTCTCAACCTGTACAGACAGTCATAACATCTTAAAGACTGTCACTATGGAGCACCTGAGATTGCACCTTAGTACGTGAATACGACTGCCTCTCTTAGGGGAGCCATGATCAGCAAGAGGAGAAACAAACAGAGAACTTTTTTTTTTTTGCAATTACAAGTCAGATTCTGGCATACCAGGCATATCTGCCATTAAGTATCCGATACCGTAGCGTCCATTTGGAGCAGTGTCCAGAGTTGGTGATCCAGTCTGTTTTCGATATATGTTTTTCCCAAAGTTCGGAGATGGCACCTCACTTGGACTCTTCCCATGAATTAGACTTGTATTATCTCCCTCCAGATTAACAGGCTCCTTTATTATCCGGCCTCTTTTGTAGGATACAGATGCCAAGCTACCAGAGCTGTCATCAATAAGGTTGCAGCGGCGCACTATTAAGACTATTGGGACTGGCAGTATGGCTAATACCATCAGAGATATACAGACAATCATTCCCCATGTTGGATAGCTGTGGAACTCTTCTGTAGCCTGAGAATGAGAAGACAAAAAGATTAAATAGATCTTTACCTTGAAAAGAGCAAATCTGCAGTTCTCGCTAAGGCCTGAAGTTTTCAAATATATGCTCATCTACTTGTCATCTTGCATCCACAATTTGGGCATCACTGCAAATTTTGAAGTTGAACAATCATGGAATGTATGATTGGTATTTTCCTGCCAAGGAGCAGGACCAAACTGCCATCCCAAAGTTTCTCACATTCTCAGAGCACTGAAGTGGAGCCCAAATCAA
Organism: Tragopan temminckii; assembly: GCA_028571105.1. Lineage (NCBI taxonomy): Eukaryota > Metazoa > Chordata > Aves > Galliformes > Phasianidae > Tragopan > Tragopan temminckii. Next base: position 35,749,263 of record JAOWBP010000001.1, read on the forward strand.
GATTTTCATATTCAGCCTTCTGCTAAGTTTGCTGGTACTTCCCTGATCCTTTAAAACAGCAGAGCAGGATGCAGTGGTATCTGTAACCATGCCTGGAAAATAGATCTTTGTTTGGTAGGCTAAAAGCTGAAGTAGACAGGGACTGTTTCAGATCATCGCGTGGAATTGTTCTGCTATGTCTAAACTTCACATAAACTGTAACTCAGTTTATAGTATATAGTTTTTAGAGTCACTGGGCCAGTGACTCTACCCCACAAGCATGCCTCTCTACTCCAAGCATGAATCACTGGACAACACACTCAATTTGTCTAACAGCTCAAGTAGTATTTAATTTTATAACGGGAAAGGAGAAACCCAAGCCTGCAATATGGAGGCATACTGAATTCAGAAGTCAGACTATTGGACTTGCTTAAGACGATCATGGTATGGATTAAAATTCAAGTTTCCACATAAGGCACAGCAGGTACTACCTGTCCCCAAAAAGGAAAAGATATCACATTGCTAATCTCAATATTTAGTTCCAAGTAAAAAATTGATGTGGTATCTGAAGTACCAACAATTTTCTGCAGTAAGATAAAATTTAGTGAAAGTGAACAAATTCTCTTGCCCTTAAAACATCTCCAACATACACCAACAAACTAAAAGTTACCAAAAAACACATATTCATGTCAAGTGGTTATATTTTAATGCAAAAAAAATGACTTCAAAATTTAAAAGATAGTTAATCACTATACCATTATTTATACTGATACTGAATTTGTAATTGAAAACTTGTGTTTTTTTTTCACATACTTCTGAAATACTTCATATCCGATTACTATGATTGCGATGACATCTAGTATATACATACCGTATCTTCAATCCATGCATTGTAGCCAGGAGGACTTAATCCCATTTGGACAATACTAGCTACCAGCAAACATAACAGTACTAAAGGTGAAACGTACTTCCACATGTAGTAATAATACTGGCTTGGAGAAAATCCAAGCATATCTTTCAGATCCTCCATGAATCTGTGAAGGAAATAAAAGGTTATCATTACCCTGGCCACTGAGATTTCAAATGCCGTAGTTGACAGTATCTCATTTGAAAGAATAGACAAGCTGACAAAATGTATGTATAGAAATGCCTGCACTATAGCTGACTGGAAGGCTTGAAAAATAGAACTTCATTACAGTTCTGAAAAGTTGAGCAAAAAATTACTCCACAGTGTAATGACTCAGTAAACTAGCTTTTGAACACTGAAGATTCAGACATAATACACTGTAACTAATACAGTAAAATAGTGCGATGCCCTTCTAGTCAATAAAAGTTTAGGTTCCAAGTTTAATGCCACATCCAAGTTATAATGTTGGATTGCTGAAGAGAAAATTGAGACTAGTGACATCTTAAAGTGCATTAAATGAATAATTTTTGGTGAGCAGAGAGATACAGTGAAATACCTGTAATTTTACTAACCGATTAGATCACATTTACAACTATTCCCTTGAAACACAGGCTCACTTAGTTTGTGAATTCAAATGATACTGTGTGTTACCATGTATTTTCTGAAGAATAATCTTTCATGTAAACATCAAAGCAGAATTGGAAGACCAAGCTCCTTTCTATTAGCTTCTATTAACAAGGTTGAGTGTTACAGAAAATACCCTTTCTGTTTATGTCACTTTTATGGAGACTGACAAACTTGAAATTCTGTTTCTGCCTCATACAGATGGCCTTATCCTGCAATGAGTAGTAAACTACATGAGTAGTTAAGGTACTCTATGCAGTGGAAAGGGTGAGATTTTAGAGGCAGACCAGACCGCCTACTGCTGTAGATGAAGCCACATGTCATGGACGTAGCCTATGACCCTTTCCAGTTTTTGTGAAGGCAGAAGAAAAAGTGGACACTGCTTCCAAAGCAGGCCAAACCTAGCCATAGCTACTATTCACCTACACCTCCCTGGCCCATTGTCAATCTGAACATTAGAAAGCAGTGGGACTGCTCTTTTGAGCAACTGCCAGAGAAGACACTAGCCCTTTTCCCCTCCTCAGAAGGCGGCCTTACGGAAGAATGTAGTAGGCTAAATTTAGCATGTGGGCAGCTTGTTAAACCATACCGGAAAGATGTTTAAACTCACCTTTAATTTACAGGAATTTACAAAAATCTTTTTAATGCTTGCCTAACGCTTGCTGAGGCGTGTGCCATCGCTGCTGAGCACATGTGAAAACAAGACATCTTACAGATTTTGCAAAAATATTTTAGAATCCATATGTGTACTGCAGTGTAAAAGAATATATTTATACATAAGTTATGGTTTGCATAACATAAGCTGCTGAAATAAAAGTCTGTGAAGTTTTAAATCTGCCTTCTTGTGCCTCAAAATTGCAAGTTATGATCTGAAGAAAAGTATTTTTGTATTCTTGATGGAGTACATTGTTCCAGAGCCAGTAGAAAAAGAGAATATTTTTAGAGCTAATTCTTTCGGAGTGTGCACAAGCCTTGATTCTCTTTTAATTCCCTTGTGGTCCTACTCCCTACTGAAATATGTGCATGAAAAAAGTTCTTATAGCAATAAATACATTTTGAGAGCAGTTACACATGTGAAGTTACTGTCACATAAACACTGAAAGAAATTTTGAACCACACAGTTTGGGGTATTCTACTCTTTGTTTGCACCACAGTGAAACACACCCTTGAAAAGAAGCTGAATTTGCAAATGGTTCGTGCTCTCTAAAGATTGCCTTTTCTTTCCGTGTTCCCCAGCTCTTCATCTAATGAAACATAAATCTGTTCTCTTCATTTTCAAAGTCCTTCATCACCTTCTTCACTCTATTAATATTTCTTATAAGCCACCAATCTCACATTCTTACAGTTTCTGTCAAATTATGTAGAAACATTAGAGATACAATGGTCTTCATTCCTCTCCTCAGTCATCACTGCTAGAAGACTAAACTTTTTTATATAACATGCTTCCTCCATTTAAGTTTTCATCCTATTCTTTGCTATGATTTCCTATTTTTTCCCTCACAACTAATGCAAAGAACATTTAAGTGCGAGAACCTCCCATAATAATAAATAAATAATAAATGAAAACCTCCTTACTGTTACAGCCACTAGAGTTTGCTTTGTTTCTCTCAGACTACCGAAAATGCTGCAGATTTATTCAAAATGCTCCTCCTCGTCTGCTGCTTAGACCACTGTTATGACTTCTTCAAATCCTTTCCTTACTGTCCTTTATATGTATAAATTCCTGATATTTGCCCATCCATCCTTCTTTCCATCTCTAATTTTGACTCTTTTACTGCATTCTCTATTTGTTCTATGGGTTTCACCTGACACACTATGCTTTGTTCCAAACCTGTTCTTTAAAGACTTGATTCAAGTCCAGATTGACCCACTTTGACTCCTTTACCGCACCAACAGCTTTATAATCATACAGACCAGCAAAAATAATTGCAGAAATAAATTCCTGTTTTCATCCTTAACTCCTACTGTGCTCATTTTGTTTTGCTTTTCTATCTCTGTCTTACAGTTTGTTTACAAAGAAGAATATCTTTCTACTGACTTGAATTTATGTGTTCACAGCAAATAGTTGGTGCTATAGAATTATAACAGTAGTAAGTATTGCAATGAATACTCTTGATATGAACAAGGGAATATATTTTCTTTAACTTACTTTTCTATTCCATAAATTCGGGTAACTGCAATGTTCTCCAAAATGACCACAATAAGCAGGGGCAGAGTAGCTGAGTAGTCATCAAACATCGTGACAAAATAATTTCCAGAGCGCTGCACAAAGATCAGGCCAATAAAAAATGCTACCAAGCAGCAGATGACTGGAATGAAGGACAGAAATATGAATTGTAACAACAACAATTTTCCATATAAAAAGAGCAAATGAAGCGAGAGTTTGAAATTGTTAAGATGTAACTTAACACATTATTTCATTTAATCAAAGTTGAAATAATTTTCCTTATTTTGGTCTCAGTTTTGAGAATATGAGGAATTCTAAGTACTCCCTGAAAACAGAAAAGTAATGAAATCGTAAGTATTGGAACTGCCATATTAGAGCAGCCCTTGTTAATCAGCAGAGATTAATCAATGGATTTTTTTCCCATTAAACATTTCTATTAATGTGACTGCAAGGATAAAATAAAGAAAACTGGTGAGCTGAGCATCATATTATTTAGTCGTTAAATCCCCTACATAATCAATATATATTTTTTCAGCTAATTTCATCAAGAATAGAATTGAATGCTTAAGCAGCTACAAAATAAGTCAAATTTCAATAAACTGTGAAATCAGTTGTATACTGAGCACCAGCAAGACTAACTCTCCTTTTATTCCTCACGCTGAGAACTTATGCTAATGATATAATTGTACAAATTCCAGATACTTGCTATTGAATAAAGTAGTGAAAGGAAAACAGGAGTTACCATAAAATGCACCATTACACCAGAGTAATGACCATATAACATGGTATTTTCCCATATACTTAGGGCAAACAGCTGATTTCTAAATGTCACATTAGTTATTAGCTATCCCTGAAAAATAATCTGATTAACATTTGTGAAGGATTTTATTTTTCAACCAAGCAAAGCAAAAAAAAAAAAAAAAAAAAAAAAAAAAAAAAAAAAAAAAAAAAAGCATGTTTTGCATTATTGCATGTTACATATTCTGCTATACCAGGCAGTAGTTAACTCTTTCCTCCATGGAGCCAGAAAATGATAAAGCAGCAGGGTTTTTTTTTTATTATTGTTGCTTTTTGTTCCTAGAAAATTCAAATTTGTACATAATATACTAAGTGCCTTGCAACTCTCCTAAAGATTTTCAGAAACACTTTTTCATATTTTATGCTGATTTTCTATCTTTAAAATAAAAACAAAAAACAACCTGCTACAAGATAATCAAAACTATGTGAAGAGTTTATGACTCTAATAATATAATAACTTCAGACATTATAAAGAGAAAAAAAAAACAAAACTTGTTTAAGATCCTTTACACATTCAACAGAGAAAAATATGTTCTTCTGGAGAGGATTTTTAATATAACAAACATTTCATAATACATTAAGATTTCATTTGCTTTTATCATCATGATTTATTGTAATTTGCAATACATTTTCATTCTTTCTTTCTGCTTTGTTTTCTTAATGTGTGAGACAAGCTTGGATGGAAAATATTCTAGAAGAGCTTAGGAGAACTTAATGTAAAGAAATTTTGAACAGAAGTTCTCTATTAAATTGAAGTTCCCTTTTCCAGCTCTTGTAGCATCCATAAGAAGCATTTACTTGTAAATATTAACATGCACATGTGTGGATGTACAGTCTGGAACAGTGATTTTCTCATCTGTTAAATGTAAGTACTGAAAAGTTTAAAGTCAGAAAACCAAGACTTATTACTCTTGGCTTACTGTTCTGGTAAGAAAAGAAAGGTGATGAAACTCACCAGTAAGAATTTCTTTCCTAATTTTGAAAGTATCAACAATGGGTGTGATAATGCCTTCAATGGTTCCAAACATACTTCCAAGTCCCAGATTTACCAACATAAGGAAGAACATGACCGACCAGAAGGGAGAAGCAGGAAAGTGGGTCATTGCTTCTGTAAAGGCAATAAAAGCTAAACCAGTTCCTTGAACGGCCTGTCAGAAAAAAATCCACATTATAATCCATGGATAGTAGCAGTAGTCTTAGTAGTAATAGTAGAGTGACATTTTAACTTCATGCTCTATTAACAATGTAATTTTTTGCTCTTTCACAGATAATTTTGCATAGAGCTATTATATCAGAATAGGAAATGTTGTAGTATCTCCTATTAGTATATAAAGGACTTCATTTCTGTATCCATGTTTCAGATTTAAAAGGTTAGAATAGTACAAAACTTTTTAATGCCTAAACCACTAGTTTATATTTCAGCTTCAAATGTTGGTGGAATTGCAGAGAGGTCAGTGTTTCAAACTCGAAGTCTCTTTGCAATAAAGTTAGAAAAATGTTCTCCACATACATGGTTTATCACAAAGACCTCAAAACAGGATGATGTCAATTAAACAAATGTCTAATAAGTAATGAACTATTTTCATTTCCACAAAGCGATAGCTATATAAAAGAATATTAAATAATATTGACATTAGAAGACATAATTGAGATGTTGAATAGATAAATCTCTACTTACAATTTGGAAAAATGCCTGCAGTCAAAAAGAACTTCAAAAATTTATCATCTCTTGAGGACTAATGTTATGGTTACAGTATGCTAGAAATCAGTGGAGATGTCAAACTCAAAAGTGCTCACCTGAGCAAGAATAAGATCCACAACAGAATCATATTTTCATACGGACTGCTATAGGTATACTTCAGTTTATTTCAGGCTTACAAATATTCCCTCTTCATAACATTTTTATTTAAGGTGTATTTATTTCCCTCACCTTGTCAAGCTCATCTTCAATTTGACAAGATTTCAAGCCTAGTGAATCAAACTCTTCTTCTTTAACTTTCTGAATAATGTCATAAACTAAATTGTAATCTTCTGCTGTAATGCTTGAGAAATTGATATGATGTGGGATCATATCTTGGCTCAGATTTCCTGTTTTCAGAAGTTTTAAAATCTTCTCTGAATTTCTGTAAAACACAATAAAACAGAGAAATCAAACTTGATGATCTATGTGCATTCATAATGAAATTTACCATAAAAATAATAATTAAAAAATTGATATTCATACTGGATAACACATTTCTCATTTATGATATTGGCTTTGAAGCCCAGAACTGCAAACACCACCAAGGTTGCCAGCACAGAAGTGAAAAAATTGATGAAGGACACCAGTACAGCATCAAAATGGCAGTTGTTGTCTCTCTTGTTGTAGCTTGAAAAGGCAATGACTCCACCAAATCCAAGCCCTAAGGCAAAGAACACCTGAGTAGCAGCTTCTCTCCAGACCTTGGGCTCCAGCATTATTTCAAGCTGTTTGAAATTAGACACAATATATGTCAGCTATAACATGCATTTCTGTTACACACACATAAAACAAAACAAAACAAACAAAAAAAGCAACACATGAAGACAACCTACATCATAAAACACTAATAGCCCACTGTACCCCACTATAAATATATTTTCATTATGATAAAGCTGAATGTAACACTAAGTTGTGTGCAATTACAGACCAGAATTTCCATTTAATTTATACAATATAAATCTTAAAGAGAAATCTCCTATACAGTAGAATGAGATACTACTGAAGTTATGTGATAACTGAAATAGCAGCTAGTTACACTGTGAAATCAGAGAAAACATCTGTCGTTTTTAATTTGTAGTACTCGCTCACCTTATTTTTACAGTACTTGTACTGACAGGCATTAGAATTAAGATTTCTTTTGGGAAGACAAACCCATTTATAAATGCAGTGAGTACACTGAAATTTTTTTGTTTGTTTTGTTTAATTTAAAAAGCAACAAATTGAATACGAAATACACATGCTTATATGGAGTTCTATTACATGCAAATATGTAAAGCAAAAATGTAGCATGTAAAACAAACACTTGGTCACCAGAATTTGTATAGTGCATAAGTAGAATCTCCCTTATGACAAGTTCAAAGCATCCAGCTGAAGTTAAATGAGTGATGTATTTTACGAACAACTAATCTTTGGATCTCAATTTAAATGTTAACTTCATAAACATTTGCTCTTCAGATGATCACACTTCAAGAAACATCTTTGTTTAAAGTTATTAGTCATTGTGTATCTATTTAAGATCCTTCTCAGTTCTGAATCATAAAAAAGTGCATACTTCAATATTTCATCTTCTTGAGTTGATCCAGTGTCTCTGTCCACTTAACAATGACAAACTTACTTCTTCAAATATTATTTTTTTCCTAAAACTCAAACCTTAATAAAAACAGTAAGACTGAAAGGCTGATGCAAGCAACAGAAGATTATCTTATTCTGAGAAAAAAAAGTCTGCAATTGTTATATATAGATAATAAACACCTTCTTCAGACTTATACTTTATAAGTATATATTCAGTTTATACTTTAACTAAGTATAAAATAAAATATATTTGAAAAAAAAAAAGGGTTTTACTGTACTAAATTTGTTCCTGTCAAATGTATATTTTTTTAAATAATTTCAATGCTCGAGTAGCTACTGTATCTACTTCAACCTGCTTGTATCACAGAGTCATGCTAGAGACATTCCACTAGAGGGTGCTACAGGACTAGTCTTCATTTTACCAACTCTAACTGGTTTACTTAATAAAATGCTTCTCCGTTTTCACAGACTACATGGAAACAACAAAATGTAGGGGAGTCTGAATACCCAGGTCGTTTCCTGGGAACCTACAACTGAAGTTAGTGTTTAAGTACAGAAACATTCAGAGATTTTTATAAAAATACTTCTGAAGGTTTATATCTACATATTCTCCATCTGACTTGACATGATTCCTAATCTCAGATTTAAACCACAACTTATATTTTAATAATAATAATGATAAATTGGCAGATTAAGTCTTTAAAGATTGTTTATCTGAACATTTGAAAAAAATTATATAATTAAATGATGAAGTTAACTATAAAGTGAAGATCAAGTGCAGCTTTTGTTGCATGAAAGATGAAATAATAAAGGGTGCAGGGTGGATATTAAAGAGGAGTTTCAGTATTGATTCCTTCTCAGGATGCAGTCGTACTTTTCTAGTTAAAGAAAGAATACTGACACTGAGAAACCAGATTAAACTTCAAGAGCTCTGTATTCCATTTCTGCTATAGACTTCTTCTTAGTCAATAAGCATTACTTTTCTCTGTTCCTCAGATTTCCCCAAATTTGCCTAAGCAGCCTGCAAGTTCCTGCAGAACCACAACTCTGTAAAGCAAGTGAAGATTATTTCTAAAAGAAATAGATCCTTTCGAAAATGACAAATTAATTATTTAAATCTGTGACAGTAGTCAACACTGTGAAACTCCAGAACGAAGCATTTAAATCCTAGAGAATCACAAGATTAAAAACGCACAACTCTTTTCATTACTTGGTCAACTCATCAAGTTTTCTAAGCATCCTAATTCCTATAAACAACACTTTCAGTTGCTTTGTAAAAGCAGCTAACTCAGGGAACCTATCACGTAAGGGAGGTAACTCCACACATAAATTCAGAACACTTGGAACCTTATGGAGCTTAGGGCTTGATACTTTGGCACCGGGGTCAACAGCAATTTTGCTATTGAAGCAAACAGGAAAACAGTCCATCTTCTATGAAGGCAATATGTTTATTTAAGAGCACTCATAAATAGTCAAATTGCCCCTGAATCTTTAAATACATTGCAAAAAAAAAAAAAAAAATTAAATTAAGAACATACCTTAGGTGTGAACATGTGACGAATTCCATCCAATGATCCATTAAGGAGCAGTCCTCTGACCAGAAAGCACAAGAGCACCACATAAGGAAAAAGGGAACTAAAGTACATGATCTAAAAAACATTAGAAAGAAATTTAACATTACATCAGTTGACATTATTTTCAAAAGTTTCACACTCAGTATCTTTTGTACATATGGCTGAATTAAAAACTATTTGTTCACAAAGAAATATACAAAACATGCTCCCTGCAGAACAGAGCAAAATCACAAGACTGTACTCAAATAAATTCCATACTGTATTAAAACATTACAGTTGCCAATATATTAACTAACTGATAACAAACTGTAAGTCTTCTAGGGAAACTGTGAGAGAAGTCAAGGAGAAGATGAGGAGAAGGTCAGAAACAGATTGTTTCAGAAATGTTTCCCTTTACAAATGGACTTTAACTCAAGTATGTGATACGATAAAGGTGGAGTATGAACAGAAAGTCATTTTGAGTTCAAAAGGAGAGAAGAAGCAGTCAGTGGAAAGTATTCAACAGATAGAATCAAACCACTAAGGAATGCTTACTGCCAAAAAAAAAAAAAAAGGAAGGAAAACTGGGGATATTCTCTGAGTAGAGAAACCATTCAAGATCTCATTAGTTTGACCCATAAAAGCAAGAAACCAATATTGCTTTGACTACTGGATGACAAAATGTCACAGGGCCTTGAGAATCCAGAAGAGTAACACTGCACGGTTTCTAACAGCTTTTTTTTACTGTTTAACGTGAAGATCAACAATTTTGGGCTTCTGTATCATCAAATAGAATATATTTATGGCACAATAATTGACTCATTTATCTAATACCCAGAGGAAATAAAAAATTTGTAATCAAATATGATCTTTTACTCTCCATCACTGAAAAGCAAATTTGTTCTCTGCTTTGAAGTTTAGTAAAACAATTCTATTGCTAAACTTGCAAGTCATTTCTCCAACTGTAATATATTTAAGTACACTGAAGAGATCAAAGACAGTTCCTGCTCAACACAAAAATTACTAATAGCAAATAATTAATAGGTGACAGGAATTAACAGTAGATCTCATCTGAAAATCCCTCTGGGAGAACAGATCTCAGCAAACCATCCACTGGCCAGTCTATCTGGCTGGATAAGAAAGAAGTCAAAGCGATGTACTCAGATCCAAAGGGATATTCGGTCATTAATCAAAGAAACAACCCAGAATCCTGCCTGTGATAATGACAGAAGCATGGATACTGATGACAGTAGCAATAAAAAGCAAATGCAAGGAATTTTGAGGGCCTAGGTAAACTGCAATCATGCTGAGCATTACAGATGTACTCAGAAACTTAGTTCCCTAGACATTCAGAAGCACACAAGCTCACGTTGCATTAACAGTTCAACAAGGCCAAGTTGCAGTTATTTGCAACAGTTATGTTGATGAGAACCAAAATGATTTTTCTTCAGATCTCAATCCCCGCTAAATTACAGTTCCCAAGGAAATTACCACAGTTTTAATGCTCAACTACTAAGAGAGTAGAGATTGTACAAACAGTGGGGTGAGTCACAGCTTCCAGCCTACTCCTACATATTTAATGAAAGAACAGAGGGTGTGGTGAACAAAAATGTAGTGAAATAACTCTTAAATGTTTCAAAGTAAAACACCTGTCATTTAGGTAAACAGCATACTCACTTTGCCAGAAGACTGAATGCCTTTGATCATGGCTAGGCATACCATGACCCAGGCAGCCAGCAGGCAGATAGTCATCTTCCAGTTTAAACCCCCACTCTCTGACAGAGAGCTGGAAATATTCAGTGCTTCTCTGTACCAGTAATAGGTTGTTGCAGAACTCTTTTCACACTCTGGTTCCACAACTGTCAAGACACGTTAGCAAGTAAAGATTGGTTTAGGACAGAAGTATTTTCCCAACACTTCACTGTAAAGTTGTATCAATTTCCAATACTTTCAATTGTGCCTTCAATGCTGACAGAGAAACTGAATTCATAAAGAGTAAAAGAAAATGGAACTGCTATCAATTGAAAGTTCTGGATATAACTTTTTAAAACACTCTTTTGGTATTACACATTCCTCTGCATATCGTCAATGTAAGTCCTAGGCAGAAATGATTTTTCAGCTAAGTAGATACTTAAATTTCATTTTTAACCCATAAGATTAGATTTTCTATATATATAACCGTGAGTTACTTTCTGTGAAAATTCTCCCTCTGAATTTGAAAGCTGAATTCTAATAATTCCAAAAAAAATATGAAGATCATTACCAATTGTGTCTGCTTTGATATGGAACTCAAATCAACAGATGCTTAATTACAAATGTTAGTAACACAGCACTATTAAAGTGATGAGAAAACGAAAAAAAGGCTGCTTCACACCTGTGTTCTTAGGAAAGGTGCTATGCATTCCAACGGTTAATTTTTTTTTTTACTATACTATAATTCTGCCTTATTCATATTATCAAACAGTTTAAGAAATTTTGTGCATCTAGGCATATAATACAAAGAAACAGAAATAATTCTTGCAAAAAAAAAATTACTTGACATTTTTATGAATTATTTTTGACAATCAATCATATTTTTAAGCTAGGTAATTAAACAACACAAGGGAAAAATACAGCAGGCATCAGATCTTCACCAAAATAAACTGTCAAAAATGTCAGGATGATATCAAATATAATACTTTTCTGTGTTTTAGCTTAGTTTAAATGACCTCTCCTGAAGTTTGGCTGAAAAACTCTGTCTTACCATTTCGGCAGGATAAGAACACGTAAACACAAAACTGTGGCTCAACTGTGGTCTTGTGGTTCAATACTTGTGGAATACAGCTGATTTTAATGTGTGCCAACATTCACAAATACTGATTATTTATTTCAAACAATTGAAGCAAGCAACTCTTGCAAAGACCATTTAAAAACATCTTACAGCTTTTCCGTGGTTATGGTATTCATTAAAGGAGGGGGAGACGAATACAAAAGATAATAAATGAAAATTTAAGATCTGATTTAAAAATAAATGAAAATAAATATTTCATATTTCAATAGCAAGACAAATCCCATGTGTGCAATTATCACAACTGAAATCAAAGTATAGGAAACTTTTCATGCTATTGCATAATACTTCCATATAAGACATATTACAACAGCAACAAAAAAAAGACCAATGATCTAATTGTTATTGGTGTACAAAGCAAAAAGTGCTTTAACCACATGCATTTCATTGATGTTTACAGTCTTCCATTTTCTGTTTTGTTAGTAGTGCAACCCTTCTTACTTTATCACCAGCGTGTATGCCATACTAAAAGAAATGGAGAAACAACTCTTCTACCTTTGTTTTTCACAATAAAGAAATATCAAAATCAGAAAGAAGTTATGAGAAATTGTTTACAGGTTTTTTTCTGCAACATACTAAGTAACCTAATTTTATTACATATTACAAATGCTGTTGACTGCGATGTTCTTTTCCAAAACCTTTGCAATTGTCTTTGATTAGTTGTTGTATTTTTTCTTATTAAAATGCAATACCAGCTTTGTGTATAACACTTTTTCCCACAAATATCTGTTTAAAGCACATTTTTTTCTCTTTTTAGTTTGAAAATCTCAAACTTGATGTGACTGACAAAACGACAATAGAGAATTAAGAAGGAAACTCTGTTCAGTATTTCAGAAAAAAAAAAAAAAAAAAAACTGAGACAATAATG
>JAOWBP010000001.1:35765013-35781277 GCA_028571105.1 Tragopan temminckii
CTACAGTCTGTAGGTTACTGTTAGCAATGAAACAGCTTTTTGAGTTTTATTTTCATAACAATATGATAATGCAATGAAAGCACTAGAGCAGCATTTGATCAAAAACTACACCAGGCTCTGAATAAACTACTAGTTTAGAGAATACAATGCTACCTCACAGAGACAAATATCATGGTATAACTACCTATTTCATATACTGTCTGCTTAAGCGTGTGATAGAAATATTCTTTGTCCTGCAGAAGCAGCTACATTCCCAATTTGTACTCTGGCATCTCTTGTGGTTCAACTTGTATACGCGCATAATGTTACAAACACAAAGGACTTACTTCCTACTGCAAGAAAAAATAAAAAAAAATAAAATTAAAAAAAAAGAACAGGATAGAAGGAAATAGATCTGATAAAAACTGAGAAAGAGTAACAACAACATTCCAGAATGAGGGGGCCTATCAAAGAATGTACAATACATACAATACTATTAAATACTCTTGTTTTATCACCATCATTCTCCCAAAATTTCTGTGAGACAGGACTACACTGATAATTCACACTGTAAACGAGACATGGAAGCTTAGGCTTCACAAGCTTTAAAAATGTGGTTGTACAATTCAGTGAAACCAATTGTACATATATATTTTTTTTAATACTGTAAAACTACTGCAAATTATACCTAATGCCTTAATTAGGTACGTATTGCATGGCTAGGCAGAGAAAAGCCTAAATATCTCAAAAAAATTGGGACCTAAGTGACTTACCCTGTATCCCTCTGGATGACTGCACTAGAGCAGGAACTGAACCCAGCTCTTCTGTGTCCCAGTCCACAACCTTAATCACAAGGCTGCAAAGTTAAGCACATGTTTAAAGACTGGGCTGATGTGGGTGCTTTATGGTGCAGTATCAATGTAAGTAGCAAGATTTATCAGTCAGATTCAACTAAATGAGTTAAATGAATGTGGTGCTAAATCCACATTACATTACATGTTACACAACCCTGTAATTCAATATGGATGGCCAGCGGATAACATCTCTTTACTTCAGGGCTTGTGCACAGGACTTGAAACATTGGTACTCCTATCAGTCAAACCTACTGAGGTCCCTTCTGATCATCCCCGTAAGGACATAATGGTCAACGGTGCACATCTAGGTTTAAATACAATGAGGTTTAGATACACAGTTGTATAATCTAATATCAGAGCTGCAAAATGCTTCTCTGTCCTATAGCTCTCATACTCCACAGCATCTCAGCACAAGTATTTTGTTGGATCCTTCCCTTGAAGCAAGACATACTTCAATAATCTGTAAGACATCTTCACTTCATCATAGAACAGAATCACTATGGAAACAGTTCAGCATGTCTTTTATTTGCCAGTCCATGAAAACACGTGTCCTTGGAGTAGCAACATTGAATAAGGATCATTTTTATTTGAATTAGAACAATGAACTGTACATGCCAGCCTTGAACAGCATCCTAAAATTAGTTACATTCATATTGTCTGACACATCTGCCAACCGAACAATTTTTTTGGTGGTTACAATTTTGTGGTTCAGTATCCCCAAGTCTCATTTCTATAGTTTAAAAACCTCTGAACTCCAAAATCACTTTGTTTGCGTATTTTGGTCTTAAACATTGGCTTTTATATTAAAAACCCCACTATTGTATAGTTTTCATCTCAACTTCATAAGGAAAAAAATATGTATATTCCAAATATATTGCATCTTTTTTCATTAGAATAGCAAAAATAATTTCTTGATTTTCAGACCTAGTGAATATTAATATTGTGCACAACACAGATTTAATCTTAATTTTTTATTTAGCCAAGTACCATAATCAGATATCTAATAATTTCTCTTTATACTATAATATGTACTAAGCTTAGCAACATTACTGATAGAGATGGAATGTTACCATTGTTTTTTATTTAAGTTTTTATAAATGCCCGGAAAAAAAAAAATTAAGTACAGAACTTAAGAATATAGTACAGAACTTTTCTTCTCCTTGAAACAACTTGAAAAATCTAAAACCTTTAAAGATTTATTTCAATTGCTGCTGCGGTAGTTTTTCACTTACTGTTTCATTTCTGTTCATTGCAGGGGAGTTGAAATGGATAACCTCCAAAGGTCCCTTCCAACTCTAAGGATTCTATGATTCTTTGATTCCATGATTCAGTTCTCACACAATAAAGGTGAGTTTTACCACTGCCTTGACAAGACATCAGTGTTCTTGTAACTTACAGCAAGTTCTTACCCATATGAAAATTAGCTTATTTTGAATATCAAACATTAAAATCTTCAAAGTTATAAGAAGTGAACAACAAAACATCAAAGGTGTACAGTCTACTGAACTACTTTAAGTGAATTTATTCACCATTACAAAATACAAACTGTTTTTAATCAAGAAAACTCTACTAATAAAGGTTTTATATTTTATCAGTAGGTTTACAGCCTATCTTACCAATTGGATGGTGTTCCTGTCAGTAGCCTTACACAGATTTAGTATGTGTGCCTATTTACAAAACTGTGTTTAAATCCCCTTAGCCAATCAGCTCTAATGAAGAATTAAGCTTGCAAATTAAAAATCAGACATTTTCAGTGCACAGAGTAAGATAAAACAAAATTTCATGAGCCTGATGCTACAGCGTAAATTAAGAATTCACAAACCATTGATTACACATTATTGATAAAAAAGCTAAGTAAAATAGCTGCTGAGTATATTATCAGTGCTGGAAATATAAGAGAATACTTGCTTTCTTCCCATTCCTCTAAAATTTCACGAGACTAAATTATCCAGTCGCTGCTGAGTCTTTAAGAGTTTACATGTTATTTCCTCAGTAGTTCTCAGGAATAGTTGCTTTGTTTTTCATAAGCTCATAGAACAAAACTGTTCAATCTGCTGATATTTCAGTACAAAATCCAGACTCCCTAACTGTGAAACCTCCTGATATGATTTCACTCATGTCACTCTTTTCAAAATGTACTAGTAATTAATCTGCTATAGATTTTCTCATGCTAGTCACATCTTTTATCTGTTTATCTTTTGTTTACTTGTTTTTGTTGCATATGAAGCAAAGGTGTGTCACTGAATTCTGCCACATGAAAAAAATGACACCCATTGACATTCTTAGATGCTTGCTGAGAGTTTAGAGAGACCAAATAGTGGATGTGAGCACAGTGGTGGGTGGGTGGAGTGTTTCAGCTGTGGTGACAGAGATGTGAAAAACAAACCACGTTCTGGATGACCACACAGATTTTTAAGAGCATGGCATGCAGGCTCTTGTTCATCACTGGTAAAAATGCATCTCTAAGGGTGGTGACTATGTTGAAAAATAGTGTTTAGTAGCTGAGAATTTGCTCTAACAAGTAGTGTTATTGTGTTCTTCGTCTCTGTTGTGGCTCCCATGGAAATAAATAGAAGGCAGTATCTTTGAATAAATATGAAGACCAGGGTCACTTGTCCACAAAAGGGCACAAAAGATAGCATGACTTCACAGGCAGGAAAGAATAATCCCAGTTTTGAGATAAGTCAAAGTATTAAAACATTATCAACTAAGCAATAATGGGCACTAGCAGAGAGCAAAATACGGATCAAAAAAAAAGTGAGTGTGCTAATGATCTGGGTTAAGGTCTTCCAGATCCCCTCTTCCAGTTTATTCTAAACAATTTGCTCTTCTCTGAACATCCTGAACTTCAGAAACTCCCTTCTCACTCAAACAGTCCAGATGTTGTGATTAGGACATGCTCTCAGAGAAATGGGTTGAACAGCTTCAGGTTTCAACTGAATCCACAGAATCTGATAGATACCAAAAACAAGGAAAGAAGGCAGCAGGACTGAGGCCAGGTGCAAGGGCAAACTGAGTGAAGTATGAGGGAGAACTTCTCCCTCCTGTGTGGTGGTATCAGCTGTTACATCAGCTCTCCTATCTTATGTAACTTCACTCTGACTACAGTTAAATATTGAAAGACAAAAACCCATGCCAGTGTCTAAAAAACTATGAGTAGTTATCATGCTGTTAATTATTTTTCTTCTATTCACATTGGCTATATCCCCAGATGACTTAAAACATTGTGAATTCCTTGAAACTGTGCTAGTTTTCACCAGCACATGATATGGTCTACCCTGAGTAGTTAATTTTCCATCAGAATTATTACAAAATTTGTTTTGTTACTTACTGTCTTTTGCTCCAAGTGCAACATGAATTAAAAGACAGAATTACAGCTAAGTTGCTACATCATTTTGTTTTACTTTCTAACTTGACATTTATTCCTGAAATTCTGTTATGAAGTTTTTATACAGAAACGGTGTGTATCTGAAAAACCACAAATATTTGTTCTCATATAGCAATAAATAAGTTGCATAGTGTAAAAATGGTTAATATAAACAACTTTTTAATTTGGTTTGAGTATACTCATTTCTGATGCAAATTACCTTTGTATCATTGAGGAATAATCAGCTTTTTAATCCATAGGTTGCAATAGAGGAGACTGGATTTTGCCTACCAGGGAGAAGGTGGATCTCTTGTGAGGATAGTCAAGGAGTCAAAGATCTATAATCAGGTCCGTCTGAACACTTTCAGACCCTTACTCACTAATACTAAAACTCCTTTGAGTGCTTCCTCATTCTAAGCCAAGTAAACGCACACCACTAAAGCCTCAAATTCTCTTAATACTTGCTGTGTAACAGCTACATCACTTGTTACGTTGAAGTCCATTACAGCTGCATACTAGCTTCTTTGATCCCCTCGTACAATAAACATTCTCTGGGAGAGACTGAAGAATGAAAGCCAAGGAAGCCTTAGCTCTAATCACCACTTGCCTGCCTTAGCTTTAATCATCACTTGCTTTCCTCTGTCTTGCAAAACTAGCAATCAAGTTAAATTCACAATTTCAAACTGTTGCAATGCATTAGTCTTGAGCTACATCTTGATTGATCATTATAATGAAGTTATCTAGAATATAAACATTTTAATAGCTACAACTTCAACTAGTATCAGATTGCTCTAGAATTATTTAATAGAAGTATTTATTTTTCAACTAATAGTGATTCATGACTGATTCTAAATTATCTAGTAAGCTAGATGACATTGTGTTTCATTGAAAATCTGTGTTGGTTTTTTTTTTTTTTGAGAAACTACATACAACTTCTGTTTTCTCAGTTAACATCACAGTTACAGAAGAAAATTTTATCTTCCATACAGACCATACAACTTTCCCTCCAGAATAAAGAAGAGAAAAGGAAGTTGAAAAAAAGTGTGAAAAAAAACTATTGCACTAAGCAAATATAAAAGAATTTACACTTTATCCTGAAGATGGAAGATGTGAAAGTAGAAATCTCCCATTTTAGCTTTTAAACTGAATAAGAGAACATGGAGAATTATATGTTGATTATACTCTAGGCTAAATTCTCTACTTCTCATTTGCATCAGTTTTGCCATTCAACCTTTGGAATCCAGTATGAATTAAATGTTATTCTTCATTTTCTGTTCTATATCATGGATTCAGTTTTTGTATCATAAAAACTACACTTTGTTTCAAATTTAGCTAACTAGCTATGACAGAATGAACATTAACATAGTATAGCAGAGTATAGTACAGAATAGGATAAAATACTAATCCCAGAGGAAGGCCTCTAGCCACCTACTTTCTTCTATACTCAAGACTATAAATGAACAGCTAATAAATAATGTTTTAAGTGAAAGGTAAAATATTTAGGAAAATAGAACTATGTAACAGCATAAAACAGATACACTCCATTAATGTAAATTTTATGATGCAAATTAATCATTATCAGTTTAAAAAAAAAAAATTTCACTCGCTAATTTACAGGAAGTAAATAAAGAACTAGGAGCTGAAGGCAATCAAAAAGCAAAGCTCTGAAGCTAAATAGTAAAGACCGAATACTGCTTTGGTCTTTGAAGTGGAAGTAGATTTAATGCTTTGATTTATTCCCCAAGTACTATAAAGAACACTTTAGCACAATGATAACCAGGTCCTAAATAATGCATCACCTCCAGAAAAACCTAACAGGGTTTTGGTTAACCAATAGGAAAGACCCAAGAGCTGCAAGACACTTTCTGCCTCGAAATAAGAAAATGGAATCTTATAATTATCTGCTACTTACTTTAGCAGATTTGTCTCACTAAATAAAGAGAACGTGGATTTTTCCTCAAAAGGTCTGGTAGAAATTAAAAAGAAAAATTGAACATGCTGCAGTAGGTGTTACTGTGTCTGTGCTAACCTTAATCTTAAAGGTTAGCTTCATCATTTAGCTACCACTATCACAAAACTTACCTCCACCATTTTTCTGACACAGATATGGGAATCGCCACACATTCCCTAATCCTACAGAAAATCCAACTTGTGCCAGAATATACTGGAGTTTGCTATTCCAAGCAGGTCTTTCATCTTCCACATCTGAGCCTTCTTCAACATCCACATCTTTTTCTTCCTGATCACCAACCATCAGCTCACTCTTCTTAAAGGCATCATCTGAAGAGTCTTCATTAGAGAGAAGGTCCTTAACTGACTCAATGACCTCATCATCTAGGTCTCTTTTCACTACCTTGCTGTTTTTAGGCATTTGTAATATGAGAAAAATACAGAAGTCAAGTTCGGCTGGGACAGATGGAGAAGTGCTGAAGAAAGCTCTCCCTCTGCTGGACAAAAAATTTTGCAGAAATAGAATAAAGATGCTGCCTGAGTCGATAGCAGGGAATCAAAAGTAAGGACTTCTCTGTTTCTGAACGTTTGTTCTACTGAAAGTATCTGTGGGGGGGAAAAAAAAAGAAAAAAAAAAAGAATATTATTATACAATGCAAAACTTAATTTAGTAATTGTATGCTCTAGTTTACCCAATTTCCCTTATCTGCAAGGTTTGAGAAGAGGAAAAAAAAAAAGAGAAGAAAGAGATATGAAATTGCTTTCACATTATTGGACATAAATTCACATTTTGGTCCTAAGTTTTTGTATAAAATGCATTTCATTCACTTGCTGAGGTTTTTTTATTATTATTATTATTATTATTGTTTTTTCATGTTTCCTAAAGACTGGTAGGCTCGTATTTCCATCTGGAAGCATAATCAGATTCTTCTTATTAGACATAACAGGGCGTGCATACAATTTGCATACAATTTAGGAGACCAGCTCCCTTCTTTCCTGACTAGAAGCTCTACTGGAACTGTTGAGTTTATTAAAAAAACAATTTAAGCAAAGTAGATTAATGTTTGGGGACCATTTCTGAAAGTCATTCAGCAATTAAGATGTTGATGTATAGAACAAACTCAGCACTTCAAAAGCAAGGGACACTTATTTATTCTTCATCTAGGAATACATAACCACAATCATATTTTCAAAGGAGAGAGCTTCATCTCTTCTGAGCTTTAATGCTTTAGATACTTTCTTGGAAAAAAGGAAGTAACTAAACATATAGAACATTTGAGAAGCTGTTACCAAACCCATTGAAAAAGCCTACTGTTTCAAATGTGCATGTACAGAGAATAACAAAAACAAAAAACCTGCATTTAAGCATATGCCTTTCTTTAACACAATGAATCATTTATACAGACTGATGGACTTCCTTGCAGCTGCCACGCTGAAAGCAGGAATTTGGGTAGGAATTATTTTTCAAGAAATTCAGAAATTCTCTTCTATTCACATGGGACAAAACTGATATGTACAAAACCATCTGCACAATTAAGAGTCTTAAAAGGGATTTAGATTATGTGTTAAGCTTCTTGAAAACCCTAAAGCAGGACTGGATTTCCACACGAAGTCTAATCAAAACTCCTGACTGATGAGAATCAGAAATTCCTAGAGGATACATGCAAACTTTCTGATTTTTCATACGAATTTGCTACAATATCTGGTCCATAAGATGAAGTACTATACTGTGTGGAACTCACATAGAGCTGAGAACTGTTCATACTATTACTGGACTGACAGCACAATAATTGAGACCTCAAGAGTGCTTCAGTGCCTAGTGACAGGTCACAAAGAAAGAAGTTAAGCTGCTGGAATGCAGCCCACAGCTTATCCAGGAGACACTCACAAAAACAGCACTAAAACCTCTGTGAGCACAAGTGCTATTATCAGCCTTGGATCTGATAAGATAATTAACTTTTTGATAGTTTCCTAGGATTTTGAAGCTGAACTTCACTTCAGTTGCCTACTGAACTCCATTGTAATCTCTTTCCATTCATTCCCTAGATTCTTGTCACTGCCTTCTCACCTCCCCTCTCCCTCTGTCACTACCTCTTCTCACCAACTTCACCTATGAGCACACATCCCACATTTCTCAAGCACAGTCGAGCTGGTTTGTGATCTGATTCACAACTCACCACTGATGCTGAAAGGGTTCAAGGTCCTATAAATCTTCCTTCTAACATGTGGTGGACCTAGTAGCAGGCTTTTTGTCTTTGAAACTAGCTCTTCAAAATAAATAAGTGTAAGAGTAGGAGAGTACAGAACAGTGTAATGGGGAAAGCAACTTTACTTCACCTTTTAGGTTGCAAACTCTTCAAAAAACTGTGTTCTATTCTAGTCAATCTTCAGCAGCTATAGCTGTGACTGACGTTTAGGTAGACACAGAATGCAAACACCAATAATACATGAGTAGAAGCATTTATCCTAATTGAGCTTTGGGATTACAAATCACAGCAACTGTTACTTCAACTGCTACTTCTATTCACTTTCCAAACTTTTCCTTTCTTTTCATTGATGTAAATTAATGCAGCTTCTCAGTCCCATTAATTATTAACAACATAGGACACTAAAAAGTTAAAATGAAACAATCTTATTTCTGTTCTTTATATAAAAGTTGCAGAAGTAAATCTACATAAAAATTTGTATGTCTAAAATCCTTTTTGAATTGTAAGAAACAGCCATTTATCAGTATTTATTAAAATATTTTAGAAGGTCACATCTATACAGGTACTTTAGATATAATAACTTGCAGGGTAGCAGTATGATTTATCTGCTGCTATCCCAGATGAGTCAATGCCAACAGAAATTGCATCATTCTGCCTGTCCTCTCATGCATTAAACACTGCATTGCTACACTTCAAAATACACTGGGCCTGATATTGTTATTCCTAGCACAATATCATTAAGTTCCCTTTCATTAACCTTCCATTAAGCAGGCTGTTATCAATAGTAACATTATAGTACAGGTTTGCAATATCTGAGAAAATGCTGGAGGCGTGCTCGGCAGGCTGGTGGGACAACGTTCATTTTCATCAGTAATGGTTTGCCAACTGAATATGTATCACCAACTAGACTGCATCAGAGAGTACATTGCTGAAGTCCTTCAGGACACATCACAAATCCACAAGTGGATTCGAACTTTACAACTTGTTTTCTGTAAACTAAAAGTTTACACTAAACCAAACACAGTCCTACCTCAGCAGACACTACCATCAGGTGCACTTCGTCAAAATGTGGTCTCAGTTGATTTGTTCAAGGGCTCTGATGTTGTGCTGGGTCCTCTCAGAACACACTCCAAGAGACTTGCACAAAACCCTCTCTCCCTTGTCAACCTGCACAGAAAGTAAACTCCAAACTATTCAGCCCAAGCAGAGTACAGATATGAATGTTCCCATGCTGAATGAGAAGACAACCAGTAAAAATCACCCACTGGCAGAGCTGGATAATCAAGAATCACTGAATAAACTTCATTTTGTACAATACAATTCCTACCTATAAAATACTATTTTAGGTTCCCAAATAACTTGGCTCTTGTCAAGTACAGAACTGGAGTTCTTCATTATGATCAAGACATAATTAAGAAACATAAAGCCAAATTCTGTTAAACTCCTCTTTGAATTCCACTTCTAGCTATCTTATATATAGACTTGTATAAGTAATAAAGCATTACAGACTGTTTCCCGTAAGTATCTCCAAAGTACTCTCCCAAGATAAATAAAACCACCACATTTACCAACAAACTACAGAATTTGATATCAGACTCAGACATTATTGTCATCATTTTAAACTCTAAGTCTTAAATCTTGCCATGTATGGTAAAATAATACTATACAACACCATTACCAGCACAGCGCATTTAAAAGTAAAATGTCAAAAATACAACACAACTTAGCTATTTAAATTAAATTAATAGCTATTAAAGCTATTTCTTGTGTTTGTTTGTTTGTTTTGTTTGTTTTGTTTTCCTATTTCAGATCTACCTCATGGAATTAGATAGCTGATTTCATTCCTGTTTCTGAGCAGTATAACTCATCCTTTTTGTAATTTAACTGATGTCATGCATCAAATGAAGACACTAAAGGAAACTTTTATCATATGTACTGGAGAACATCATTTTTCTCCAGACTTATCCACAACTTAAAGCAGCAAAGAAAGACGCTATCCTTTTTCTCACGTAAAAATACCACTTCAAAAACCTTAAGTTAAATCTCATATTGACCTTACAATCGCCTCTACTGTTTGAGGGAACTTAACAGAACAGAAATTGCTGAAGATTACCAGGGTTCAAAAATCTGAGTTGGCATAAACAAAGTTTTTGGAAATAAGTTGCCAAATCAACCTAACTAGATATTTAAGATGTCTCATTAGTATCGGCCTTCATATGTTAAAATTTATACTTCTTTCTGGTACTTCAAGATAAAAGGACTTTTCTGCCACACTAAGAAAACTGCAGAACCAAGCTTTCCCTCTAAGACGGTGGAAATTTTGTTATTTTCCTTCATAGAAGAGGAATCAAGCCTTAACACACCAGCATGCAGAGAGAAAGCAACCTGAGTAGAATGCCATATTATTAGCAGATTAAGCAACAATGATCCCTTGCAATACAAAATTCAGACACGAATTTGCTCCTTAGCAGATCTGAGCTCTCTACATAACTTTTAATTCAGGGTCAAATCCAAATTTTGTTATGCTGGCTCAGGGAGATACGAAAGGCAGTCTCAGCTGACCAAACTGCAGGCATTTGCAGTAGGACTTGAGACAAGTTTGTCAGCTAAAGCACAAAAAGACCCATTCAAAAACATTTTGCTTCATAACATTTTCTCCTAATCTTCCTTAAAATTACTCTCTAGTGAAGAAACTGTAGTAGGGTTAGCTGTAATCAAAGTATAGCGACTCAGTAGATTTATCTACACTCAGATTTTAACAAATGACAAAATAATCCTCAATTCTTCTTTGATAAAAAATGGTTTCAATCTTTGTCTAAGCTAGAAGAAGGAAAAGAAGTGTCTGTACTTCATAAAGGATATCAAGAAAGCTCATACAAACTAACTTTTAGAAGTTATAATATGCTGCTGTAACATCACAGAAGTTGAGGAAAAGAAATAATGGATACCTTTTTAAGTTCAGTGTTTGCCATTAAAGGCAAGGAGAAAAATATTAACGCTCATTTCTTCAGAGCTCACTGATCTTCTTTGATGAAGCAGTCAACATACTAACATGCTACCCTAGGGGTAGCAAAACACAATATAGAGCTGCAACAAGTTCATGTTACTTTAATCTCTGATCTGAGTGTAGACTGTGAGAGCACATGCACCAGCTAAGTCACAAAAGCTTAGCAAAACTGCCTGTTTTGACTAGATCTCCACCCTGACCATCATGATTCAGCAGAAGACACAGAACAAAAAGTCAGGATTCTCACCACAGAAATTCAGAAAACATCTTGACTGAAACATCAAATTTAATGGATGATAACTACATGCAAAAGTGATGAAGGTGAAACACATAAAATGCACCTTAAATATGAAGTCTACAACCAATACAGAAAATGAAAGACTACATTTTAGAAGCCTATTGTGAGTCTGCAATAAGGAATCGGGTAACTGGTGCCAACAGGATGGGGGGAATAGCTGATGATAATACCTGAGTGAGAGAAAAAGAATACTGCAGGAACAAAGCAGGTTTTGTGGGAGTACTGAACTCATGAAGAATGGTTATTGCTGGAGAATCTGTGAACAGGTAATTATTTCAGCAAGAGTTACACCGGGTTACAATATGCACTTAGCAAACTGAATCAGTGTTGCAATGCAGCACTGTGACTTCTGCACCACAGCCTTTTTGCCTAGTCAAGTCCATTTTATCTGTCCACTCCAGGAGTCATTACTCTGCTCTTCAGTATGAATTACATGACCTAACACTTCACCCTAGCTGGTTTAATGCAGCTCGTTAGCAGTAGATACAGACCCAAAGGCTATCTAACTCAACACAATGAAAGATTACATTCTGTGGAGTGAAATTTACATTTATCTGCATTCTTTAGTGATTCTGAGGCATGCTAACGTACATTACACTTTTTTTTGTTTGTTTCTGGTGTCCATAAAGTTAAATCATTTAGACTATAGCAGAAGTATTTAAATACACAAGATTAAATTCAGACCTGATGTAAGTATGGGTAGTTACAGACTTCAGTGACACTGGGTCTGCTTAGTATCACTGGGAAATTTGTTCTCAGTTCCTACAAAATGCGCTTCCTGTTGAATATCAAGAATTCGCCAACAATTTCTTTTCCAGACTAGTCTCCTCCAGTTACTGGAGAATGTTTTGTACAGTCAGAAGAAAAATACAATATCTTAACAGGAAAGGTAAGATTTCCTTCTCAGAATTGTTCAATTTCATCAGCATCACTGGGTGAAGAGAAATATCTGAGAGAAGGTTACAACCTAGACCTCTTGAACATCATTTTTTTCTTTGCACTGCTTGCAATCTCTGAACTTTATTGGTCCCACAGTAGTTTATCACCAGCTTTCATAGATTTCTCAGTATTTTCTCACAAATCAACCTCACTGCAATACTTAACAGAACTGCAGGGCATGCTGTATGTAATTTCCTATTCAGATGGCGAAAACTATCACTTATCCTGATAGGCTTATTGAAATGTCAAATATAGTAGCTACCACTCTTTCAGCTGAAGTTGCATGAAGTAATGCTAGCAATTCTGAAGGTACCGACTGTTAACTGGTAAAGTACGATAGTCATTACTGCTGGCAATTGGAACCAAAATCTCTATTTTCTAAATTAACGATATAAGCCACAACACAAACATGATTTTTATAAAATGTTATCACACACTTCTGAGACGGGAGAGGAAATGAAAATATCTTAAATAATTAATTCAAGAACTGAAGTTACTTAAGTTAAAAAAACAAATATTGAAAGTTAGACATTTTGTCTTCTGTGCATCTGAATGGATCAATAAGTAAAGCAAGTTGTCCCTGGGAAAAAAAACTGTGTTTATTTCTTTGCCTGCTTTCTATACATAAGCAATATATATATGTATATATATGTAAACTGTATGTTATCAGAAATGCTGCTTGTCCTCAAAACAGAATGTTTTATTTAATGACATAAATCATGCTTTCAAAGTTAGAGTAAATCCCTGAATTTAAAAATAAAATATTTAATCTCAATTCCATTACAGAAAATCCAGAACTATAAAGTCCCTACTCCAATTTCTCATCCCTTCTCCATTTTAGCATAAGAGTATGCTGAATCATTAGCATTGCCGTATACACTTCTGGTACTTGAAATAGTAATACCATTTGCCAGCAGCAAAAGTCAGTTTTCCCAAAGTGGGAAAAAAAGACCACTGGCACATGAACTAGATTCAAGGCCTTGCTGTACACAGCACTATACAGCCTTGTTCTTTTCTCTTTTCCATACAGCAAATAAGGAATTGCTAGTCTCAGAGTGAAGAATAAGAACAAGGAGCCCTGTTTCAATTCAGGGTCCAGGGAAGTTCAGTCCAATTATTCTCACTCCCTAAAAAATCTTCTAACAGTTACCATTGTTATTTCATCCTATTTTGTATGGACTTGTCAGATTTTGAATATCCAGCTGTTTGAAAGAATAATGTTCAGTTATCATTATTCACTGATACGTTTTCCTAGAACATTTCCTGAGTAATAATGGCACAGCTACTCCAAGAAAAAGAGAGTTGCTAAAGTTTTGGGATGCCACCTGCTGATATGTCAAAGTTCTTTTGCAACCAATGGAAAATTTAGAGGTCACATAGAATAGCTGTTTCTAATATTATTGTTCTCTTTTACAACCTTTTGTATGCTGACATATATAGTTTATGAGTAAGCTGTTCTTCCAAAAAATTCAACAGATATCCTATATTTTGGAGCAAGAACATTATTCCTTGATGTAAATGGAAAAGTGCAGCGGAAAATAGTGGGGACATGGGTGTGCACACATAAATCTGTCAACGCTCTTGGTTGTGCACTAGAGGTTTGCAGAAGAAATTCTGTCTTCCTGAAAAGATTTCTACCACAAACACTTCCCTAGAGATTTAATTCCTTCCCCCCCCACCACAGCAACTACCTCAATGCACATTAGCGAAGTAATTTATACTAAAAGGATTAGCTTTGATTAGTAGATTGCATGTTTCTTGCTATTATCACCCAAATATATTTCTGAATAACCCGTGATTTTTTTTTCCTTTTCTGATAAATTCAACTTTTTAAAAATTTTGCGCATATAGGCTTTTGCGATGTACAGCAGAGAAGAGAGTTGACAGATGATTCAGACTATATGATCCTCATCTGCACTACTACTTTTCTGCTTGCTCGCCTGTAAGAAAAAAAAGACCTGTAAGAATGACAAGGCACTAGAGGTCAAGAAGAATCAGCTTAGCCCACAAAAGCAGTTTCAATGTGCTTTAGCAGTTTTACTTCTTCAATTTCTGAATTGGTGGAACACCCAAATAGCAATTAAATGGCTTGGTTTTCATCCATAGATCAAAACCAATGGAATTCTTTCTTCTTGAATCTGAAGTGCCTAACTGAGCCCGAATGAAATTTTTGATATGCAGCAAATGCAGACTCATTCTGTAACTCTAATGTTGTCTTAATAAGGTCTCTGTGTAAATCACAATCTTATTATCCAAGAAAAAAAATAATCTATCTACATATTTGGTAAAGTTTCTTTTTTAATAAGATATTGATAATGTATATTTGAGAAACACAATGCTAAACAGGAAAAAAATGGGAATGTTGTCATCATTTTCTATTAAATGGAGAAAGCAGAATAAAAGATGGATAATATATCCAGTGCATATGAACATTACATCAGATAACTCATGAAATTTTTATTTTTTTCATTTATACTCTTCTTTGGAGTGGAGAGCAGAGATTTGGATCTCCATCCTATAGCATGTAACAGTGCCATGTTCTCAGTGCCTTACTGTTTAAAAATAATTAAGCTTCTCTCAGAAATCAATACTATGGCAGTGAGCTTGATACACAGCAATATCACACAGACAAAATAAAATGGCTGATAAGGACAAGGTCTTGACTATAGCACCTTTTAAAAATGAAACAAAGCGCAAATTACTGAAATGGAGTAAATTCCATTGCAAGCTCTCAACTGGCAAATCAGTGTGACAGCACAGGCATCACATTTACTTCCACAACAAAAGCAAAGCACTGCAATGAAATTCCAGTTTACCCCCCAAAGCAAATGCGTGCATGGGAAATTGAAAGGTTTAATAAAAAAAGAGGTGAGATTTTAAAACTTGGATGAGAAGTGCAGGCATCAATCTGTCACGCCGTGGCTATTGCAGAGGGCTGCAGTCATTACAAACCCCAACACAATATACCTCCCAGACGCATGGAGGTTGAGAAAAGGTCCTCATTACCATACCCACCCAAACATGGCTGACACCGGGGCGCGCCGGTCCTGCGCCTGCCGTGCCGCCCCGGCCACCGCGGCCGAGGGATGCGGGATGCGGGCAGCGCTGGGAGGTTCCGCGCCACTCTCTGCGGGCTACGCCCGATGCTCAGCGACAGCAGCGCTGCGCAGCCAGGCCCGAGCCCTGCAGCGTAAGAGGCTGCGAAGGGGACAAGGAGGGGACGGGTGCGACTGGCACATCTCTGCCGCGCATCTGCCTGAGCCCGGCGGCAGCCGCTCGCAGAACGCAGCGGACCATGCCGTGCAACCGCCCTCGCCCCGCTTCTGCTACCGAAACTCGTGCCGGAGGTGGTGTACACGTCACATGCGGGTGATGAAGGAATGAATGAATGTGTTTTTTTTTTCAAATCACTCGTGGTAGGAAAAGAACGCGAATGCCCCGCCAGAGCAAAAAGAAAGAAAAAAAGAAAAAAAAAAAAAGAAAGAAAGAAAGAAAGAAAAAGCGCACCGTACATCCGTGCAACCCACCGCTGAGTTCAAACACGCGGGCGCCCACTATTGTCTCCCGAGGGGCCGGCTCTCTGCTCGCGGGGCCGCAGGAAAGCGGGCATCGAGAGCAGGGCACCCCGCTCCATTCTCCGCTCCCCGCTCCCCGCCCGGCGGC
>JAOWBP010000001.1:35793267-35804735 GCA_028571105.1 Tragopan temminckii
AAAATGCCATTGGCCCTCTTGGCCACAAGGGCACACTGCTGGCTCATGGCCAACCTGTCGTCCACCAGGACACCCAGCATACATTTACGCATGTGTGAATATATATATATGCATACAGCCACCTAAAAATAGATTGTACATCACTGAGGGAGAAAGAGTTGAGCAGACAGATGTGTATCCTTCTGTCAGATCCATCAATTCTCACAACTCTTTGAATGCCATAGCTGTGAGGAGTAGGGCTGGCTGTTTAAACAACATGCAACTAAGTACAGTACGGATTTACTGCAGGAATCACTTGGTAATATTTCATGACCAGGAGAGTGGTCAGAACTAATGGTCATTAGAGAGGATGGTGTCCAGTTTGGAGCTCAGCATTTTCCTCTGGAAAATATTCATAACTACTGTGTCTCCTAAAGAAGTTATCAGAATAAAGTGATATTTTGTTCATTTTGCATGGTAGAAATACTATATGCTACCAGTCTGTCTAAGACTTGCATGACTTAAAAATACATCACAGTAGGGTGATGGTAAAACAATATAAAGAAAAATCTACTTAACTGATAGGTTTGCTTGCTTTATTTATCTGGCTTAATTAAGCAGCCAATGCTAGTTTCTAGGGCATATATTAGACACATTATGTCTGTTGTATGAAACCAGAAAGAATGATATTCTGCCAGCTTCACAGTTGTGAGCCATAAATGTCCTCTGGCTACACAAAACACAAATTCAAAATATTGTAATAACTTTCAAGAATGCAGAAATTATTTACTTTGTGCATTTTGTTAGGCTAAGTATGATCTTCACCATTTATTATTTTAATATTCATTTATTTCTTTTCTTGTGTATTAGAAGAAAGCTGTAGGAGATGAAGATCTATGCAAAATGAAATCTGAAATAAAATTGTCTGAAACTAGCTGCAAACTTATACATTACCCTGGCATGTTGTGGTATATAGATTAGAATCTTTTCCCTTAGGATATAATGCTATTCTCCTGACAATAGCTTTTTGCTCCTGGTTATGATTTCCAGAAACAAAGAAGTTACTTCAAAGCATGATTTTTATCAATTGCAAATGGAGATTATTATGGAGATACTTTAAAACTGCTTTCCTTTCATTTCATTAGAAGTATGCTCATATTCTCCAATATATGAACACAGACTACTCTTTATCTTTGAACCATTTCTACATGAGAAAGTACATGTTTTTTTTGTATTACATATAACCTTGCTTTATTATTTGAGAAACAAAGAATTCTTAGATGGTATATCAATTTAGGGTGATATTACAGAGAGTATCCCAGAGAGGAAGGCATACTTGTTGTGGCATCTGAAATAAGACATGATGACAGTAAAATAGAATTATTACTCAACCACATATTTAAATAACTGAGCATTATTTTAAAAGGGCACAAATTTTTGATCACAGAAAGTCTATATTTGTTTGTTTGTTTGCCTGTTTGTTTGTTTTTAATTATGAAGATAAATTCCAATGAAATATTCATCATATGGGATGTAGGGAGTAGGACAAATTTCATATACCCGCAAATTTCATATACCCACTTAAACAAAATGTATTAGAAAATACATAATTAATTCTTTTTTTCCTTCTCTTATCTGCAAGATGAGTATTGAGTTATGAAGTAGAAAAACTACTAATATCTATGCTGAAAAATGGACCACAAGGGGCTACAACTCTGCAATACAGAGCAAGGCAATCTTGGAAGAACAGACATGGCAAAGAAGGTTGTGTCTCTTTCTATTCCACATTTATTCTCCAGTGAACCAGAGCCTAGTTGTCTTCTTTTTAGGGTTGTAGATATGTGCCATCAGTTTGGATATATCATCCTTCAGATATTAGATAATCAGAAAGGAGGCCCAGAACTTTATTTTCAGATATCAGGCTCAAGATTCAGAGCCTGTGCTCTGAAAGTAAGTGTATGCTTATTAGATAATGTCAAAGTGTATAAGGTCTCCTTCCTAGGGTCAAGGTAGTTAAGTCTTAGAATCATAGAATGGCCTCAGTTGAAAAGGACTATAATGGTCATCTAGTTTCAGTCCCCCTGCTATGCGCAGGGTTGCCAACCACTAGACCAGGCTGCCCAGAGCTACTTCCAGCCTGGCTTTGAATGCTTTCAGGGGTGGAGCTTACCATTGGCTTGTAACAATTGTTGGGTGATAGTAAAGGGCAGACAAATTTGGAAGTGGTTTCATTATAGCACAGGTAAGTAAGAATTTCTTGTGTTTCCTTAAATTTCACATATTTGGTGCCCCAAAGTCATTACCAGACTGATGGCTATTCAGGATCTTCCATTCTTTAGCCTCCTCTTCCAAAAGCACTCAGGTACTTCTTCTAGATATGGGTGTAGGTCCACTCAATTTTGCAGTTCTTTTTATTGCTAAAAATCATAAGCCTAGATATTATGTGTGAGTGTTATAATATTCTGGTTTCAAACATACAGATATATTTCCTAATGACAAGAATACCTGTTAGCAAAAGAGATACGTTTTTAAAAAATAGTTCAAAAAATCTAGTTATTTGATTCTTTTATTCAGAAAAAATGTTTCTTCAAATTATACCAATGCACAAACAGAAAAATGAAATCCATCAATTTCAAAGTGTATTTTACAACTGCGGAAGATTACACTTCACGAGCAAATACGAGTTGTTTTGTATCACATCTAATTGAGCCTGAAAATAATAATTAAAAAAAATGAATCAGAAAATCTTTATTGGCTAAATACAGTCAAAATTTAAGTCAGAGTATGTATATTCGTTCCCTTAAAAACACATTGACATCTAAATACAGGCAGAGGAAGGGAAGAGCTCCTATCTAATTGCTATGGATGCAGATAACCAGAAGAAATGAAGATAACTGAATCTATTACCAGACTGTTGTTGCTGGAATAGAAGAGACAAAATACATTATTTTCATATATACATAATACAATATTTTCATATATGAATAAAGATGAAGAAAAAGAGTGTCTCTTAAAGAAAAAAGGCAATAAGAAGATAAAAGGAGTAATGTGAATCAGTTACTTTTTTATCAGAACTTTCAGCTGAAACATATTTCATTAAAACAACAATTTATTAAAATACTTCACATCAACAGTTTTAACATTTTGTGAAATATCTCAAAGTGCATCAAAATAAATATCTTATTGAGCTTTGTGTATTTTTTTTTTCCTGCTGTAACAGCTCCTTAGGAGTACTTCATTATGTTCAAAGTTCAGGGCAACATCACATGCTACTCTGCATGTCTTAGCCTGGCTGAAAGAGGTTTTTGTCTTTACTTTTTTTCCCCTCCCATCTGATTTAGTTCAGCCATTTGCTTCCTCTTGCCATAACAGAAAGTTTGTTTACTCTTGGCTGATGCTGTGCATTTTACTAGCAAGAGTGAACTGGTTTCTGACACAGCTCCATTAGTACTGACAGAAAGCCACGTGGATGCTTACTCCTTCTCTTTCACTCTTTTTCATTCTTTTTTCTCTGCTTATTGCACAACATGGGTTTTGAAAGACATAATATACAACCTTTTCTCTAACTTGATCTGTGAAATCTAATAAAAATTCATTTCAAAATGGTTACTAACAGCATTTTCTGCTAACTTTAAATATGTGCTAAGAAAAAATGCCCAAAATATCACTAGAATTGAATCTGCAGTTTTCAAAGGGCTTAAAGAGAGGGAGAGATCTGAGAACTAGAAAAAAATACCATGTTATGTGGAAGTTTTGACACTGTGGTTTAACGTGTAGAAATTCTGCTTTTTAACTTTCTCATCTGAGAATCGTATCAGGACACTGAAGGTGTTAAGTAACTTAAGTACAGTTAAGTGCAGTTACTGCACGCACACAAAGATAGTGTACTAAAAAGCTTTCCATTAGTAACAGAAATTTGAGATCAATAAATGAATTCTTTAGAGATCTGCTTCAGAATTTTTCAAGCACTGCAGACCAATAGGAAGCAAATGTTGAATGTGCTGTCCTTTTACCATATTTCTGGTAACTAGTAGAATTTTATGAGTTGTTGTTATGAGGGAGGAAGATATAATGTGTAGAAGTGCAGATAAAGTAAATCTAGAGAATTTATAACCTAAATACTTACCTTTTACTTGTACAAAGCATACATCCTTGGATCAGACAAGAAGCATACTTTTCTTCCTTGTGACTTTATACGCTTTTGCATATTGCAGCATGACTCATGGCAGCACAGTGGTCCGCATGAACATCAGCATGCCCACAGTTGTCCACTGCATGATATCTCCAGGTAATCATACCATTAACGAATGGAGCAATTGCTATGATTCACCTGCCTCAAGCAGTGAGTCTCCTGTTGTGGTCTCTTCCTTTGTTTACATACAGATTCATATACACACACTTGTACACTCCTTTTCTTATTCTGAGTGATTTCCATAGTAGGATATAGCCAACGATAATCTGAAATCAAACAATACTATACGGCCTAGTGTGTGCTACTTCTAACCCATTTATAACATACCAGTACTCACCCAGACAGAGTACATTTGCTTAGCTTTGAAGGGAAACACTGCTCAAAGAATAATTAAGAAACAACATATGCTTTTTTTTCCTAGATTTCCTTCATGTGTTTTCTTTACAAGCCTCCATTCAACTTTAATTAGGTTTTGCCTTGATCTTCTGAGCCTGGAACACTGGATTTTTTTTTCTCATAAGACAAGTAATCAGCAGATCATAGAATGAAAGGATTATGACGATATTATAGTGGCTAAAAATCTTTGAATCTGTTATCCTTTTATGAGTTTCACATACATGTGAAATATCAAATTAATAAAGACTTATTCCATCTATGGATAGTGTTAGAGGAGACTTAAGTGAACTCATTTAGCTCGTGCTCAGTTTAAGAGTTTTTCAAGCTAACAAGGTCTGCAAAGTGACTAAGGCCCAGAAGGCCCGATCGGCTTCAATAGTTAAAATTAATACAAGCAATAGGTTTTGGTAGGGGTTAACATATATCTGATTATATTTAAGATGAATAACATCACACACACACAAATTGAATTGCAATGTACGTAATTCATTTATGCATCTCTGATATGAGTAAGTAATTCCTAGCTGTTTCTTTTTTTTTTCAGTGTAGGATTAGAAAGTCTCGTCTATTGCTCATTATAAACTTCTGTGTGGGAAATCTAACTGGAACAACTGAAGTAATCAGACAGTGAAATGTAGAAGTGTTTATGGCTCTAACAAACCAAGGAGAAGGCAAAGTAATACAGGGCACTTTCTGACATATTAAACAGGTAAAAAAAAATCTCTTTCCTGCTATACAAATGCCTGTAAAACTCTTTAAAGAAAATGCACATAATCATGGAATAAATTGTTAAGCAGTTCTACAGGGTTTTATATTTCTGAGTCACAACCACATTGGAAAATATTGATTTCATTGCTCCTAGAATGAAAGCACGGGTTACCAACAATAATAAGTCAATTCAATCTGTATATGGGAATGGTAGCCAAAGGATTCAGTGTCCAAAGCATAATTTATACTGTATATCTCTGCTGAAAATGTATATAAGGGAATATTTTTCTGTACGTGATCAGAAGCTCAAACTCATTTTATAGTTTTGTATCAAAATTCTGTACTGCAGATGGCTTTTCCATATAATTTCTGAACGTTTAATGTTCCAGTAGCATCCTGTTACTAAAACAAAGAAACATGAGTAGATACTGATCATGACGAAAAATAGAAAGCCAGATTATAACAGATAGTTATACGAAGGGATGCAGAAATGTGTAAATCGGTGCTATTTTCAGAGAACAGTCTGACACATTCCAAATCTATTTTTCCTTTCTGTAACTAAGATTTGTTCTGTATGCTCAAATAACTGCAGTTAGAAAGTCAGAAAAAAGTACTGTCAGTAATGTGATAATGTTTTATCTGATCAACTAGATAGAGAATTCATAATCTTGCTGACAGCTTAAAGAGGACTTTTTTTAAAATAAAGATTATTTTTTGAATTTTTAAAACTATTTTATAGTTGAATTTGACTGAACATTCAGTTATCACTATTTAATATTTTTCCCCCGTGATGTTCAGTGATTATGTCATTGCTATCTGTGTTTAATAGTTAGTCATCAACCTCTTCATTAACTCTTTCCATCTCATTCACCTTCTTTCTATGAGTCATTAGAATAAGCTTAAATGATTTTTTGAGTAAGGGAAGAGTATTGTTTTCTTCTGTGCCACACAATGAGACATTCATTTATTCTCCTCAGTTTGTATTTCACTACTTGAGGTGTTGTGTTGTTGTTTTGTTTTGTTTTTTTTTTCCCACTGTTTTCAGACTGTTTGATGATATTTGCCTTCTAATTAATATTTACAGGCATGTTAAATTGAGAGAAAAATAATCCACTGCCTATATCCATCAACATAAAAAAAAAAACAACCCTGCTTAGCACTTCCCTTTTTACAAGGTAATTTCCATTCCAAATTACAAGAGCTAGCAACATCACTAGCCACATTATTTTGATAAGAAAATCCCAAGCAAATATTAGGATTTGAGCAACCAATTATTTGTAATGCAGACTTCATCATAGCCTGTAGCACACGAATGTCCTCTTTAGTCAGTCATGCACTTTATTATGTGCTGTTTCAGTTGGTGTGGAGACCGTGAACTGCAGGGAAGCCACCAACATAACTCCAAATACCCTTGCCTTCTTTAAGGATGCTACTGATCAGGTACATCACAGGTGGATCACAGGAATGCCAAAACCATTTGTATGTAGAGCAGGAGAAAGGTTGTATGTTAGATGGGAGAACATTTGTGTGACTCTTGAGCCTGACACTTGAGAGGCTTTACGTGTGGACCAGAAGAATGTTCACCCATGAGAGTAGTTGATTCCTTCATTAGATCCTGAATCTGAATAATCTCAGCGGCGGCTACAAAAGACATTATTATCTGGGGATCTGGAAAGCCCCGTTGGGAAGCAGATTTGTAAAGTCTGTCATGAAAGAGGTATTTTTATCATGTTGGATTTAGTATAATTTTAAGATTTCACTGAAATGTGCAGAAATATCTTAAATAATGTAATTATAATTTAATTTTGATGACATGCTATTACAGAAATATTGTAAGTTTTAATACTGATGGAATCTGTGGAGTAAGTATCCACATAGTTATCTATCTGAAATTTGCCTGATGCATAATAGATTCTTTTGCTTTTTGGCATCTTTAAAATTGCAACGTTAGAGGAAAATACATGTAGGTAAGAATAGAATTTCATGTCTCTACTGTTTAAAACAGCTAATGGCTACTTTTTAAATATAAGTAATCTTGCTAATACCTAATTTTTAAAAGATCCCTGAAAAATTGGCATTTTGTCTACTACTGCAAATCAGTTTTCCAACACGAAAGAATTGAGCTTCAATTCTCAACTTGGCATTTCCTAATTTTTTGAATACTCCCACTGTTTTTGTCAGTAATTTTCAAATAATATTTACACAGATGATCTGGGGAAGTACTTCAACTCGGATAGTTTTCCTCCTTTCCATCTGCAGGAAAACTATAAATGATGCCAGCATCAGATAACTCTACCAATTGCATCCTAAAATACTGACAGTAGCCCAAATTTTCACTTTTTACATCTGAGAAAAAAAAGTGTGAAGTGATGCATGTTTTGCTGAAGATGCTTATAGGAAAAAAAGGAATAGCGATGTTTATTCCATTTGTATAATTTATTTACCTACCCTTAGAAAAGCTCAGTCTGTTTTTCTAGCTCCTTCTATCTGGCTCTGTTTTCACCTGTTGAGCTCCTGAGTTAAAAGCACTGCATCTTTTGAATTTGTAGTCAAAAAATCATCTGAGGAAGGTCAGTTTTCATTTCTGCTTCTTAGTTCATAGCCATTGCTCCAAAGGGTAAATGACACCATCTACACAGTTGCTGAGTAATCCTGCTATCCTTTTATTAATGTACTTTTTCATTCACAGTTTCCTCTTGAGCAAGTTGCAAAGGTCATGTGTATGAGAAGGGAAATTCTGAGAAACATGATGATGAAAGCACAGTGGTAAAGCAGTATACTGTTACACAAAATAACACAAGGGCACATACTGTTGGACTTTTTATAAAATAACAGCAGTTGTTTATTTTGACTGCACAGATGTAACATTTTTCCCCTTAGCCATATTAAATTAATATTGTCAGTATGTGACATCAAATAATATAAATTAATAGGACATTCCGCACAAAAATGAAGAAAAGGCACTTTCTTTTAAATGCACAGTCAAGCCAAGAGAGAAGATGAGTTATTTTACTGACAGTCTCATGCAGATTCTTGTCCTTATAAAATTTTTATTATTACTGATTATTAAGTCAAGGGAGAAACAATGGTTTCTCTGTTCATTCTTAGACCATTTTGCAGTAAGAAAGTGTACATGAGCAAGATTATGTTTCTTCATCAAAGCAAGTGCAAGCTACAATATTTAAGATCAAGAGTGCATATTTGACCAGTTCTATGTGTTTCTTAAAGTTTTGGGTTTCTCTGTGAGACATATTTCATACAACATTTCACATAATCCCAGTAAAAGATTCGTATTCTTTTATGAATCTTTTATTTCAGTAGGTTGATACCGCTTGATCCTGGGATCTGGATCCAGGGTCTCCAGAAGGACCTAAATGT
The DNA here is from genome assembly GCA_028571105.1 of Tragopan temminckii. Taxonomy (NCBI): domain Eukaryota; kingdom Metazoa; phylum Chordata; class Aves; order Galliformes; family Phasianidae; genus Tragopan; species Tragopan temminckii. The sequence goes on from JAOWBP010000001.1 coordinate 35,801,921, forward strand.
TTTCAAAATCAAAATTTGATTTGGCTAAAATGAGATTAGAAATTCCATTCTTGAAACAGACGTGCAGCTTTAAAAGAGAGGAAACTGAAATTACAGAAGAAAATAAAGACAGTAAGGTTTTTGTATACTCTCCTTCTTCCAGTCATGTTCCTGAAGGCTGGCCCTGAAGGTTGGTCACTCTGAAGTCAGTCACTTTCTGAGGAGCACAGCCTCTGTTCTGGTCCTAGGAAACCCTTTCTGGTAGGGTAGATCTGTCTGTTCCTCACTTCTCTCTGCAGTCTCTTTAGGCAGCTCTCACTGTTGCCTTTTCCCCTATGCAGCTCCCAAAGGGATCATGCCACCTCAGGATACCTACCTGATCTTATCTTGTAAAGTACAACAAAGCTCACTCAAAGCCAAGAAGGAATATCTAATACTTTGCTTCAAAGTGGGTCAAGAATCTCCCTTTACTCCTTTTCCAGGCAGAAGAGAGTGTTCTCTGCCTGCACTCTAAACAGTCAGATTGTGAGCCAGATCCATGGCTATTGCTCTTCTGTGTCAGGGCAAGCTTACATCTGACCATCTTAGTCAAGTGACGCTCATTCACATCCATTTGCAAAAGATAATGAAGATACAATCAATAATAACTGGGCATGTCAGCAGACATATCAAAAGATGAACTCAGGGCTAATTTAGAGTCACTCAAATTGAATTTGCATATACATGTGTGTACTAGGACAGCCTCTAGTCACTACTGCTTAGTTATTATATGTATTTACCACTCTTTTTTTTTCTTTTCTTTTTTTTTTTTTGCTGTTGTTATTAACATGTTACTGCTCTATTTAGCAAAATGTTATGTCAAAAAAAAAAAAAAATTGTCTTTCTATGAAGCATTGGTGGAAATGAGTATGAGTGAATACAACTCTTGAGGAATTTTGGCCCTGCAATTACTTCTAAAACAATAAAAGTACAGAAAGCTTCACTACCTTGTCAGTGAAAGTGGTAGTTCTAATAAAAGACAAGCAAAAGAAACCAAGTGCATCTCAGTCCTTTACCCTTTCTGAGAATAATCACACTGAAGTAAAGAGATGTAAAGGATTGGATTCCTTTGTAAGATGCAGTATATTAAAGTTTCATTTCAGGAAATGCACACCAAGTTATAGGGATGTGGGGTTTTTTTGTTTAGCTTTTCAGAGGGAGAAAAAAATATTGTACTGAAAGATAAGACTCAGCAAACATAAATAATTTTGCTAATATATTTTGCAAAATACATATATATCACACTATTTTACCAACCTTTTAATATACTTCCATAATAATTTCCTTGGTGAAAGACAATTATTTATTTCCACTGTATCATTCATAATAATTTTTTTTACCTTGAAGAACTTCATCACCAATCATAAGTTCAATCAATTTTAAGATATTCACTTATGAATCTTTATTACCATAAATTAAAGCCGAATTTTCTAATGTACAGAGAAATGTTGTTCTAAAATGTGTTTTCTGAGGACATTACAGAGGGCTTTCCAGTTCAAAAAAGACAAGGATATCCTACTAGCCCAGTGGAGGGCCACAAAGATGTTAAAGGGCCTGAAGCATCTCCTGTGTGAGGAAAAGCTGAGTAACCAGGGTCTGTTCAGCCTGGGGAAAAGAAGATCTGATTAATGTTTATAAATATATAAAGGGAGATGGGAGACAAATGGATGAGGCCAGGCCCTTCTTGGTGGTGCATAGCAATAGGACAAGGAGCAACGGCCTAAAACTTGAACATAGGAAGTTCCATACTATCATGAGGAATAACTTCTTTATAGTAGGAGTGATGGAGCACTGGACAGGCTGTCCAGAGAGGTTGTGGACTCCACTTTTATGGAGATATTCAGTACCTGTCTGGGTGCCTACCTGTGTGACCTACTGTAGGGTACCTTCTTTATCAAGGGGGTTGGATTCAATGATCTCTTGAGCTCCCTTCTAACAGCTGTGATTTTGTGATTTATGTGTCCTTTAACTTCATAAACTGTATTTAAACTGGCTTTATTCATCAAACTGATTCTTCGTTAAATTTTTCTTCTGTTTATTGATTTATTTGTTCTGCTAAAAGTGCTTTGTCACCTGTTTAATTTGACCAGCTGACTTTTCAAAAATATAATTTGGGAACAAATACTCCACCCTGGTGTATGGATGTGAAAACCACTGGCAGATGGAGTAATTTCTGGGGCAACTGCTGTTTTCAGACAGACAGTGCTGCCCATGGCCAGTTGGAGTATGACCATATTGCTGTAGCTGAACTTTTCACATCCCACAGCTTGATTTCAGCTCCTCCACCTTACAAACCTTTCAGTCCTTAGTAATTTTAATTAGGATTAAAATAATGTATGCTTGTTAACTGCTTGCCAATAAATTCAGGTAGTAGGAATACAAAAAAAAAAAACAATTTAAAACATCTTAATTGATATAATCTTGATATTTAAGCATGCAGTTAAATAAATTCTCATTTTTGACTTAACTAAGTTTCTATTACATCATTTTTTTAGTAGATTTCATTGTATTATTAAATATAATGTTATTTCATTGGTAAAATGAAAAATAAGTATATGTAAGTACCCATATATTTCTTTTAAAGATTTGCATTATTTTCTAAGGCGAAGATTGTGAAATTTTGTGATACTATTTTTTTATAATCCTTTAATGGATTTTTTTTTTTACAACATTTTAATGGTGTGTTTGCTGCTGCTAGCAATCACAATCCTTTTTAAACGATATGGCATGATTGCAAACAATAAATAATGTTCCCTTCACCGCAGTGTATTTCACAGCCAATATCAGTGATACTTTA
>JAOWBP010000001.1:35809041-35823252 GCA_028571105.1 Tragopan temminckii
TGTGGAGTCTCCTTCTCTGGAGATATTCAAGACCCGCCTGGATGCCTACTTGTGCGACCTGGTGTAGGGAACCTGCTGTGGCAGGGGGGTTGGACTCGATGATCTCTGGAGGTCCCTTCCAACCCCTACAATTCTGTGATTCTGTGATTCCTTGGACTTTTAACTTCTTCATCTGTTAAAAAAAGAAAAAATGGCTTATCTGTTCCTCATCCTGCTCCCCTATTTGCAGATTTTACTAGTCTATAAGTTCATGCAATTTGTTTGCTTGTGGGATGTATATCAAATATTTGCTGCTGTTCTTCAGATACAGAGGTGGTTATGTACCAAGACAGCATTTGTTTCTAATTTAAGAGTGTCTTAGCCTGACTAGGACTCATGAAATCTTAATACCAAACAGTTCTACTCATAAGATTTTAATTACCTTATGCTCTTATATACATGCTAACTTTTGTCAGTATTCATATGTAGTTGCAATTTGAAACATCATCTTACATAAAAGTGTGTATGAGTATTTTGAATTAGTACAGAATAAATACTGTCATCACTCATCCATGAAATGTTTATTCCTTTGTTATGTCTCCATGACTCATGACGAATTGTATATAACCCTTCAGTGAATCCTGTTGCAAACCCCCTGGCAACTTGTAGAGAAAAAGAAATTTGAAGATAAATAAAATATTTTGAAATATCTACAGTTCTGATTTTCTTACAACTTGTACAAAAATGAATGTCATTTTCAAGCTGTGCAGTGGAATGGCTTGGGAAGAAACAGGAAAGAATTACCTTTTACTTAGCTCTTATAATAGAACTTCTTGTCTTTCAGGAGTTTTGTTCATTTGTGTATATATATCACTAAGTACAAACCATTTTAAAAACCAGACTATGCTGATTTTCCTCCTCATTTTTAAGGATTGCATGTCTTTCTTCTCTGCAAAGTAAGTTGGAATTAATTCATATGCACTTTAGTTTGGTTTGCATTGAAGAAACCAGAAAAATCTGATTAGTTTTACATGAGATTGTTTGAACAAAGATTCATGGGACCTCATCCAGATTTTTCTTGCAGGAGTTCTTAGAAACATCAGTAAACTTTTCTTGCAGGTGGGCAAGATTTGTAATGAACTTTTGACACACATTAGTCTAGTTAGTAAACCTTGGCATTGCAGAGGACACCACAGAAAATCTAAAGACATTGCATTAAGTTTAAGTTTGGAAAAGACATGCTGACGGATGTTGTTTTTGTGTTTTGGCTTTTTGTTTTAATTTTCTATTCCTGGTTTGTAGTTCTTTTCAGTGTTGCTACTTATATCCTGAAGCATATCTGAAAGGAAACGATATCTACAAGTCAATTATATAAGCAGGCACAGTTGGCCAAGTTGTACAACAGAGGTACCTGTTTTGCTTCAAGATGAATATCTGTCAAGTCTCACTTTCTCTCCTCTCCTCTCCTTCCCTTTTATTCCCTTTCCCTTTACCCTTCCCGTTGCTCTTCCCCTTCCCTTCCAGCTCTTACTCTTCCATGTTTTGATGTATGAATACAAACCAAAATCAGAGGAAATTATTATTCTTGCTCACTCATGTATGGAAACCAATCATTCCACACTTCAGTGGGAAAAAAAAAAATGGCACAAAGGAATACTCTGAAAAATCCACTCTGCAGATTAGTGGGAAAGAGAAACACACGACATGGCATGCTAGAGGCAGACTATAATATGATGTTCAGCAGTGTTAAAATTTAATTTAACCTGCCTAAATTCTTCATTATTTTGAACTTGTTTAATTGTTTAATTACTGCCTTTACAGAAAGAACTGATTTATTTATTTATTTTGTACTGGCACTGTATTATACATTGGCGATGTATATAACTATGACAGCATTTTCTCTGAGTTTTTAACTTTTTTCCATTTAATGAATTGCCCTAAATACCGTGTAATATTCACTTGTTATTAACCTTATATAGCAAATGCCTAGGAAGTGACTTCTACAGATCATTCACACGTATCTGTGGACTACTGTGTAGAAAAGAAAATTGGGATTAATTACAATACATTATTGGTACATGAAGCTACTTGTTCAGGAAAACCTGCCTGCCAAAATAATTAAATGCTTCTTCTGTCATGCATTCCTAATTGAATGTAATTTTCAGTATCTTGTCTACAGCTCTTGACAAGTTGCAGCTATGCTTGTAGTTATAATGTAGAAAACATACAAATTAAAAACTTTTTCAGCATTATGGTAGTCATTTCATTTCAGTTCTTGATTCTTTGAAGTCAATGTGTCAAGAAGTTTCATTTTTTCATTTTTAAATTTTTTTAATACCTTAAAACATCTTTCAGATACAGTGCTTCTCTTAAATATATTAAATTAAATCTATCCAAATGCTCAAGCGAGTAGATTCAGGAGGTAACTCTCATTGCCAACTTCCAAATAATCTTTTTTTTTTTCAATTTACTAAGATCTTCCAAAGATAGATTTCTCCACAATCAATTGACAAATACTCATTCTGTTATTCTCTTTCCTCTTCTGCTCAGAAACTTGATACAAATGGTTTATATTATCTCAAGCTGTGTTTATGACATCATTGGTGACAGGAAATGAAATGTTAGTTGTTATAACTCCTTTTTTTTTTTTTTTTTCAGTGGGTATGGGATAGGTGGGAGGAAGTGGGTTTTACAGTTGCAAAAATGTTAAAGTGGATCCATTAGCAGTCATGGCTTAAAGCAGATTTTCAGTGACATAGGCTATGACATTTGGGGAAATGTTTAAAAAAATAAAAGACAGTAAAAGCATGGTTTTTTTTCTGTAATATGTATGCAGCATAACTGTAACCTCAAATTCATAAATCACTGATGCTTTATGCAGGTACAGAATGATAAATGTAAGAATATACCTACAGAGCTCTCTCTGTTAGGTTTCTTCAGTTAAACACTGTTTTGAAGCCTAACCTCATGCTGAACTCATAGCCTCAACAACTTATAATTTATATGCCCTAGATGAGGAAATATAAGCCTTGTGAAGTATGTTGGATGCAGAAACCTTACTAAACTACTTTTTCACTCTGAAGAAACCACTGGTAGTGGTTGTGAACCCTTAACCATTTGGAATTTCCTATGTCTAGACCTGTACTGAGGAGTGAAGCATGGTGAAAGGCGTATGATAACTACATACATCTTGGAGCTCAGCAGGCAAGAATTTAAAACATTTACTCGAAGAGTGAGAGACCTAACTTGTAGGCCCTACTCAACTTAAAAGTGCATCAAATGACATCTTCCACCTGGCAGATGATTGTTCCAGTCAATAGATCATGAGGGCGTTTTCAGTACAAACACTCTAGAGCAGTTCTGAACTTGGTGCACCACACTGCTGGGGATTGATGGGTCATACCCTCAAAGTGAAAAACAAGAGTAATTTCCTCAGTTCTGAATTCCAGTCCTATTTCCCAGATCTTTTAGTTATCACCTGTACTATAAAAATAAATGAGAAGATACCTTTAATTTGATTAAAAGTTGTTTAGTCACTGCTGAGCTACCTGAATAAAATTCTAGCACATACTGAGAATCTCCTGAATAGCAGAATGAACACCTAGCACACTGAGCTAAGCTGTGGCAGGAATATGATGGCTTCAGCTAGCTAGTTTCAGCGTGAGACAAGACACAATTAGTGAGGTCATCTCTGTCGTTTTATTCAAGGTCAGATACCTCATTTGACATTTCTTCACATCATAAGGGCTGAGAAAAAGATCATGTACCTGTTTGTCTTTTCAGTATAACAACTAAGAGAACGTTGGGCACTTCACAACAGCAGAATTCAGTTATTGGCTAATACTCATTCTCACAGACCCCATTTGGTGCAATTTTAAAATATCTTTCAATCTGTGTTTGCAGTAGAAATTCTGAGGTTTTATTTCAGAGACATCTTCCCATAGTGGTATAATTTCTTCTTACTACAACTGTGATTCAGTAAATACAGAATGTCATTTAGAAGATTCCTATTTTTAAGCATTAGTGATGTATTTTAAAGATTGCACACAAAAGTGTCTGAATCTTTAAATAATATGTTCAAAGTGAAGATGTATTACGTGATATGCTGTAAATTGTGCCACAAAATATATTTACAGTAACTCAGTACTCTCTTTTTTGCAGGACAACAGTAACTCAATTCTACATCTTTCCATCATTTGGGGTCATAAGATGAACATAACGTTTTTTTTTTCTGTGTATCTTGTGCTGGATATGTCTGTCATACAGGTCTCTCCTCATATTTTTTCTTTCATTTCCCCTGCAACACAATGTGTTAATCATTCTCAGACAGTATATCTATCAAAAAAAAAATCATTTTTGGCAGATATTTTGAAGTGTTCTCCTAAGGTCATCTTAATACTTCTTCATTTGCAATGTGGATATTCACATGATGTTCAGCATTCCTCTGAGAGACCACAATTTAAACTCCCTCATTTGTTCTTTCATGCCCTTTTGAAGCATTTATCTTTTACAGTCATACAGGAAGACTGAACATATGTGATCTCTTGAGATTTTAATAATGTACACATTTGAGAATGAGTAATATAAAAATCACTCCAGAACCCATTTGGAAGACACAGAGTTAACATTTTTCAAGTGGTATCTTCCTGTTTAATCTTTGGAGATATGACTATTTGTATTTAAAGGAAAATGAACTTAACTTTAAAATGTGATGTAAAGTAAAATTAACCTACTTTTATACATTTCCTAATATGACATCCAGTGATATAGCTCAAGGAGGGCAACCCAACAAGAAGGACAAAATTTTTTGGCCTAGGAAAAATTATTTGGTTTGTATCCTGTTAAAAAAAAAAAAAAGATCTTCTATACTGTACATGGGAGATAGTCTTCTGTTTCACCAGTTGCCATATGAGAAAACATGAAGAAGTACTGTAAGTAGTAAAATAGAACTGTTGAGAAACAAATACAGATAGTTGTTTTAGTTTTTGTAATCAAAAGACAAATCTTCTAGGATATTTTAAACTGCATCTTTTAACAAGTGATTCTCAGTGAAAATGAAATCCAATTGTATTATGGGATTTATTCCTATTACTTAGCTAATATAAACTATTTCTGTCAGGTCTCCTTGTACAGCCTGAGCAGCTCAGACTTAAACACAAAAAATCCCTTCTGGAGACTAATTTTTAATCTGCTCTGGTGTGTGCATATGCATCTGTCAAAGGATATTTGTCACTTGATTACCAGTTTCCAGCTACAAATTAAGAGTCAGGTTTTCTGTTCTGTTTGGAAAGCTATAGATGTATTTATTTGTCAACAGTATTTTGCTGGAAAAAATGTAAACTGTGAAGTAAAAAATCAATGAAGGCATTTAAAAGAACATTTAAATGGAAGATTATTAAAACTCAACTGATTACTACATTACAATTTCAGCAGCAGTAGCAGATCCTCTAAACAATAAAATAGCAATTTATGAAAATAAATTGTCTCAAGGAGTCTCAAGAATGTGAACAAAATAGAATTTCACCACTTCAAAAAAGGACATGGAGGTTGCTTATGCAACAGTGAGGAGAGGTATAAGGGACAATTCAGGGACAGGAATAAGGGCAGGCATGGATATCCTGCCATTGGAAGCATCAGAAAATCATTGAATAAGATGACTACAGGAAAATCCCCTTTTTTGCTCCAATGTGTTTCCTCAGCAGAATCCCATCCCACCTCTTCATTTTAATATTTGCTGAGCAAATATTATAGTGAAAATAAAGATGGCTTTGGCCGGAAGGGAAGGAAATTGTTGAATTCCAAATGTTGTGTGAGAAAATAATTTAGGAAATCCACATTGTGAATTATCCCAGAGAAACAGAATATCTTGTAGTCCTGTCCTACTCCCACTGAATTCAAACAACTAAATTCCCACTAGCTTCATGGGAAACAGAACCAAAGCCTATTTTATGAAAAGAGTAAATGTGTTGTAATTCATGATTCATTTTCAAGTTTAACTTCAAAATATGGTTGTGCTATTTCAGTTTTTAGGGTTATATAGGCACGGAGAAAATAATAAGAAGAGATTATTGAAAAAATTTGAACATCTCTACTCTTATGCTCATGAGAAAACAAATGTAGAAATGTTGTAACTAGCTATTGAAAGATACACAGGAAATCACCCCTACCTCCTAGTACAGGCAGAGGACAATAAGAAGTTATTCTTCTCTCAGCAACATAACTTGATATTTGAAACAAAGAATGCCTTCAGAGAATTTTCTAGCAATAGTGAAAGGTCATCTGGACTTCCTACAGTGTGAAAGACTAAAGTCTGAAGGATTTATTTGTTTGCTTGTTTGTTTGTTTATGCTATATTTTTCAGATCTTTTTCCACTCTCTTCTCTTAAAGCAAATAGATTTTGGCCTTCTTTGTAAATTATGCTGGTTTCCATAAAAACCACTCCGTTGACTGATACCTATAGTTTTCAGAAGCAGTTGAAGGAAAGACCTTCTGTCCTTTTCGAAAACTCAACTATCAAGTGAATCTACTTGAGTCAACAAAAAAAAAATTCAGGAGGAGTGTATGGACTAACTGCATACAAGCAAAATCTAGTAGAATCTTGTGTTTACAGGGGACTTGAATTGTAATCTAAAATTTAAATTCTTAGAGTTCGAATGAGTTAGAATTAGGGAAACAAACAAAAGAATAAACTTATTTCATCTCCCAGCTATAGCATTTTTTTGAGAATGTCTTTGTTATTCCTGTTAAAACATTGATAGGCAAGCCTCTTGGGTTTTTTTGTTTTTTTTTTTTCCCTGTAAGTAAAAATAGCAAAAATAATGCGGTATAATAATCTGATCAGTGTCTGACAGCAAGCTTAAACTCCATGAGCCTTTCATACAGAGATTAAGAATTTTGACTCTTTCCTTTGATCTGGATTCTTGCTTTTGGCAATTGGTCAGTTGCCAAGTGGATCTTGACAGCACTTCATGTCCACTCTGCACTCATATGCTCAGGTTCCTCTGAAACTGTGCCGTAATTAAATCTAAGTCTGTCAACAATTGTAAGAGATTATTTTATCCCATGGGGTGGGATGAAATATTTCTGGCTTCTGACCATTGACTGAAATTTGAGACCTCAAGGCCTTACCATTCTCTTGCTTAGTCATAAACCTATATTAACCCTAAAATAAGACAGAGCATAGCAGATATTATTCAAAATGAATGCAACATCAGCAAATAAAGGGAATATACAAGCAAGTTAGGGTCAAGTCTGAATCCTGATAGAGAAAAAATCAAGACTTTACATACTTCAGAACTGAGTTCATTCTAATTAAAATACATTCAGTGAGCTTTTTATTTTATTGCAGAGATTTGAATTTTTTTTTTTTAACTAACAGCTAAAAAAAATTACTCCCCTACTATAATCTGAGCAAGCAATTTTTATTGTTTTCTGTAACTTTTGCTCCATTAAGTGACCATCTGAAGTTCAGTGTGTTATGAATATCCATTTTCATTTTCATGAAAGAATGCACTGTATTTACTGAAAGTTGGTGAACTTGAAGGAATTTTGAATAAAATATTTCAAGTGAATTGGCATTAATAAATGAAACATGATTTTCTTAGAAAACACTTTACTGACTAAAACATTAAATACGTATTTACTGAAATCTGATTGCTGGTTTTTACTTATGCCTTGTTTTCAAAAGTAGGGATGTAAATCTCAGAAGTACATTTTTTTAGTGACATTCACTGTAATTTTCATGGTAGTGATAGTTCATTTTAGAACTGAGTCTTGCATTTCTGCCAAAATACACTGTGCTTGACCTGCAATGCCCTTGCTATTCCAGTCCTAAACCTCCCTTGAGCAAACTCTGACAGTCATGCAAACTATGGCATTGTGGATCTGTAGCCAGTTAACTGGGTTAAATAACATCAATAAATTCATTTCCACTTGTTACTTGAAGCAGTTCTTCAGAAGAGATAGCTTAGGGAAGTAGCCCTGTGCTCCCTAACCTAAATAACTTGTTCAGTTGGTTGTAATTCTGAAGTGACTACTGCAGAATTATAATTTGATGCTAAAACTAAATCTGAGATACTGTCACAGTGCAAATGAATAGATGAAAACTATCACAATACCCTTTGATTAGCTGGAATCCCCTTCCGTGTAGCGGAAGTCAGGCATGTGCTCTAATGCAGTTGCTGAACAGGTCTGTTGCAGTGGAAAGGAATAAATGATTTTATTTTTGACTGGCACTACCACAGTTCTTGTGAGATCATGTGATCTTTAAATCAGCTCCAGCAGTTCAAGGAGGGGCCGTCTGAACCAACTGTGTGTTGCAACACGCCGTGTGATGAACACGGACCAGCTCATGCCCTCTGCGCTGTTGCACATAGCAACAGTAAGACATGTGATGGCTCTTATGTGCTACAGCAAGTGCTCAGATTTAAGAGAGAGGGGTGGAAATACTGATTCAGACAGCTGGAGTTTTTGGTGCATAGTGGTGATAATGTGGATTGATAATTCTGGTGGAAAAATGGACAGATACAAAAAAAAAAAAAAAATCAAACCCAGTGACCAGAATAGCTAATTAGTTTTCTAAGGCAAATAAATTTTCTAATAAATAAACAAATGAAATAACCAAAATCAGTAGGTTGTTTTCGTTTGGTTTTTAATATATATTTATTATGTGATAATGTAGGTAAAAAAGAATTGCTAACAGAGGAATTATCCTATATTCAGTAATAAAAATTAAAAAAATGAAGTAGAATTTATGAATGTTTGACAAGAAAAAGTAAGATTTATTCCTTTTTCCAGAGTTCTTTTTACCCCAAGATTTGAAATAGTGATGAAGAAAATTGGGTAAGAACAAAGTGTAGAAATAGTCCTCATAGGCTCCAAGTCAGACATATATTCGGATATTGAATTATATATATATATAAATTTATATATATTAAAAATATTATTAAATTTGAATTAGTCTACTATCTAATGGCATACTTGTGCAGTTTGGAAGAATGGTATACTCCTGGTATATCTCACAAGCTCCAAAATATGAATTTCATTTTTCATTAATCTTAATTTCAGTAGATATCTAGCAGCATTTGTATGTTCAGCAAGTTAAAATCTCCAAGCAGGATATTGTTGTCAGAAAGTGGTACATAATGCATTCGGATGAGATCTCATTTGCAATGTAATAACTCAGCATAGCCCAACAAGATGGATATTCTTCAATGTTGATGATTCAGTGCTTAATTTTTTTAAAATTTATTTTATTAAATAATATTTTGGGTAACACGTTACCTCCAGTTTTGGTTCAAAACACTTTTTAGGTGTTTGAATAACTCAAAAATAATTTTGAAATTTCACTTCATACAAAATCTTTTTTTTCTAAACAGAAAAAAAATAAAATCTGCAAATGTCTACAGAAGTTTAAATCCCATTTTGCTGATAATCTTACATTTACAGCAAAGAAATACACTCAGGGTATAAAACAGAATAATATTTTATATCATTTTTTCCCTTATACTTTCTGAACATGTATGTGTTTGTCAGATACCTAAACCGTACAACTATGCAGTTGTTAACAGTGTATGTTAGTGAGTAAAAAAATGCTGTAAGAATTTAGTATAGTCTGTGTTCAAGCAACAGCAACAAAAATCACTCAGAATATGGTCTGTTGGATAAGGTATTTAAAGTGAAATTCTCCAAAGCATTCAAGCAAATTGGGAATTTTAGGATTTTTTTAAATTCCTCTAGATCTATTGCAAATACTAATGGCTTAGATACCATTAGTAAAAATAATTTTCTGAGGAAATACTTTTTTCTTTTTTTATGAGAGAATTGCATGCAAATCCTAGAAACTTATACCGTATGACCATCACATTGCACAATGATTCAACTCTAATTTAGTCTGCAGCACAAACTTTCTTGAAGGATGTAACATGGACCTTGGCAGATCTGAGATGACTAAAACAAAAAATCCCCTTACACACCCACAAAACATTATCAAACCCTGGAGGCTGTTAATATCTGTTGAACTTAAAGTTCTCTACCTCTTAAAATTTTGTTTCAGTTCCTGCCCAGGGCTTCCCCAGACCCAGTAGCTTGATGTTTATCTCCTGCCTGTGCCTGATGAAGATCCAGAAATGAGGCATTTCTCTGCCAGACTGCTTCAGGGTCTGACACAGGCTGACAGGACCTCACAAAGATGTTGTGGCTGCTTTCTTTCGAATTCCAGCTGGAGGGAGGTGGTAGTAGCCACAGAGATTCAAGAATTCAAGCAGGAAACAGGCAATCTGGATCAAGTTCTCTCTTTAGCCTGAGGGATGCAAACGCACACCCCCAGCCTCCAAGAGAGTCATGTAAGAACGATGCTGTAGGTTATTTGAGGGAACAGAAATAAAGTATGTGAAGGGGTTCTCTTTGTATATTCTTCCTGCATTTGACTTCTACATGAAAAAAACAGAAGTAAGATTGGTTTAAGGTTTTTAGCTGGGCATTCACCGGGGTGTGGAGAATGTGGAAGATCCTTTAAAACAAACACTTGTTTTTATCTCAGTAGGAAGAATCAGAAAATGTTCCAGGCCTTTTCATGTCCTAGTTATCAGTGTAGGGCACCAAGCTCCTCTTCCACTTACCTTGTAAATTCCAGTGCTGAAATGCACCAGGTAAGAAAAAATGGCATCTAAAAATGCATGATAATCATTGTTCATTGAATGTGTGGCCTTGTTGTCACATAATGAAGAAAGCTGAAGTGTAAAAGACAACTAAATGTCCATCACTACTTCCCTCTCTCCTTCTTTCCTCCCCTCTCTAGCTCTCTTAAAAGAGAAACCCTTTTAAAAGAGTTGAAGGATATGTCTGCAATACTTCAGATGCACTTACCTGGATCTTTTAAAAATAAAGTCATAAACTTATAGAATAGAATCATAGAGTGCCTTGGGTTGGAAAGGACCTCAAAGACCATCTAGTTCCAAAGCCTCTCTTGCTCTAGGCAGCGTTGCTGACCACTAGGTAAGGGTATCCAAGACTTCACCCAGCATGTCTCATCCCAAAAACTTTGATCAAGCTTTTCATTCACTAATTGCTCTCAAACTCTCCTTAGTGTGCTGCACAGACCAGTCCTTTCCTAGTGTCTTGTCCTTTCTGGATCCTGTACTGAAACATAATCCTTCTCTTTCTCTTCATAAGAATTCTAATTGACTCACTCAAAACTTAGTTTCTAAATATAAAAACTGTATAAAAATGAGATGCTTTATTAAATCTAATTCATTAAATACACAAATTTAGGAAATGGAAAGAACCTGGCTTAATACTTAAAACGTGCAAAATAATTAATTAGAAACAAGCCATGCATTATTTTATACCTAAGCTAAACATTTTTGATGTGAAAAGCCCTCCATTACATTCCGAATTAGATAACTTCCTCATTAGACTTGCTTTCTCGGTGCCATCATTACTGGAAATCATTTGTAAGAGAAATTTGGGTGCTGCATATTCAGCTTGTTATATACAAATGATTCGTTACACTGAAAGTGAGATGCTGGTTTGAAATGGGATGATTATAGCTTTATTCCTTCACATCCACTCAATCAAAGTAACATTATGAAAATTATTTCTGCGAATGTTTGAATATTTCATATCAAGATTATTCTCTTGATTGTTGGAAGATCAGAGATTTCAGAGAAGTAAAGAGGGAGTCTGAAGGAGTGATTTTATTTAAAATACTGTCACCATTCTTAGTAACTACATAATTGGGAAAGTCATCAAAGGAAGAAAAAAAAACTCATACGATTGAAAGAAGTGAAATAGTTTTTAAAAGTTCTGAATACTTCAGCAATGGGAAGAAGAATTCAAAACAATGGACAGCAACACTTATATACATGTACATAGATATAAGAATGAGCATACTGGTTTATGTATAAATATATATGTACATATTCCATATAGATCAATATAATAAAAGAATGGTAACAAATACACTTGTGTTTCTCAGCACATTTATATGACAAGCAGTTTCCATTTTTTCTTCACCTACTTCTTGTTTCCGAATCTTCACATCCTTAAACAAATTCCTAACAATTATTAATGTTTCATATACACAATACTTTGATGAACCCTCAGTTTTATTTTGAGTCTTGATTTACCTTGTGCAAGTGTCATTGTGTACCTTTGGACTGCTGTTTCACTGAAAAATAACATTTAATTCAAATGAACAATAACCAAATGCATTTGAAGAGTCTATTGCTTGTCAGTATTATATTGTTAAACCACCTATTGTTTAGCCGGTTTTATTGGAAAACCTGCAGATGAAATAACTTACAAAGAAAGAGCCTGAACATCCCCCGACATGCATTCTGAATTTATTTCTCATGGCTTAGGAATTTAAAACTGCGGAGGATACTGGCCAAACAATATGATATAATTGTGATTTGTATTTATGTAGGCAACGTGCAAGCTAGTAGATTTCAAGACTATAATCACAATAGTCATTATTTAGGAGTAACTCATGCCAAATGTTTAGAGGAACTTCAGAACAGAAGTTACAGTAAAGTGTAAGTTGATATAAGAGAAAGAGAGAAAGAACAACCATAATCCTTATACCTCATTATTTCTACCTCTTCTCCAGGAACACAAGACTAGGTATCAAATATCTGATTTATTTTTTTTCCAGTTCATCAAATTGTTCCCAAATGGGAGTAATGTTAGAAATGGTCAAAACTGAGAAACAAAATATTATTTTCCTTGACATATTCTGTTAAAATTTCAGAGGCCTCTTAAATTCTCTAAGGTTTCTTAGAGATGCAACAGAGTTAACGGTCTTAGAAAAGGCAATTAAACAGTTTTAAATCAATTTAGTGTTTTCATAATCTTGGGTTGAGACAATTTGACAGGGTGTACTGTGCAGATCAGTAATGGGTAAAATCCCTGTACAGCTATATACTGTAGTCTCATACTAGTAGTCCCTTATCCACTCTTAACAGTCTCTGTAAAAGAACAAATAAGTCCTCATGAGAAAGGCTTATGAACATCTAATGGTCCCTGCCAACAAGGAACAGTCCTTTCAATACTCCAAGTTTAGTCATCTATTCAGGATGGAAAGTAAGCTGGAAGGATGAAGAAAAACTTTCCACGTATCTTAATGAAACTTTTTTTTATTATAGATGTACTTTGAAGCATTTTTTATGCTGACTTTATATCCAGCCACTTCTTTGGATATTAATAGTCCCTCACTCATAAGTAGTAAGAAATGCTACCCACAGTTAGTCTGCCTTAGTTTTCCAATTTTGATATTGTGTGTGCTGCTCAGCAGTGATAGAGAAAGGGAGGAAAGAACAGCACTGTTTGATTTGTTCACAGTTAATATGTGATAGCCCTGTACTTGTACTTAATGTTTTATCTGAATTTAAAAATATGGGGACTGTTTTCTTACGTATTTGTGCATGGGTGTTGGATTCTTTGGTATCTAATTAAGCATGAGAGCTCCTAATCTCAAAGGAACTTTCTTCTGTGCAAAATGCTTATTCTCAAAGACTATTTCTACAGACCTAATAGAGGCCCCTATCTCTTTTTCATATTTGATATCTACCAATGAATTCAATGCAGGAATGTCCTCCATACACCCATAAGAACACACATTAATTATAACTGTATTGGACTTCTTTTTTTATGAAATTGAAATCCTGTTCTCTTATTGCTTGAGTGGCAATAATGGAAAGAAATGTCTTTATTTTATTTTAATTTTTTTATTTTTATTTTCATTGCCAAGATATATTCTATTATATGGAAGATAACTTTTTAAAAATGCAGTTTACTCCTAAATGTTGTCAGAATCATAGAATCACAGAATGGCTCGGGTTGGAAGGGACCTCAAGGATCATGAATCTCCAACCCCCCTGCCACAGACAGGGCCAATAACCTCCCCATTTAATACTAGACCAGGCTGCCCAGGGCCCCATCCAATCTGGCCTTGAACACCTCCAGGGATGGAGCATCTACAACCTCTCTGGGCAGCCTGTGCCAGCACCTCATCACTTTCATAGCAAAGAACTTCCCCCTGACATCCAACCTAAATCTTCCCTCCCTTAACTTATAACCATTTCCTCTTGTCTTGCCATTATCTACTCTTGTAAAGAGTTGACTCCTCTCCTGTATGTAGGCTCTCTTTTGGTACTGAAAGGCTGCAATGAGGTTACCCTGCAGCCTTCTTTTCTCCAGGCTGAACAAGCCCAGCTCCCTCAGCCTGTCTT
>JAOWBP010000001.1:35844218-35857531 GCA_028571105.1 Tragopan temminckii
ATATAAATTCAAAATAGCTGCAGCTAGACCAGATCTTGAGAAATGCAGTATTTCCAACTCCAGCCAAATCCAGGGCTCAAAAAATATGTGGTTTGATCAATCTTCACAACATTTTTTTAAAAATACAGTCTGTGCCTCCCTCCCACATTCAGTCTTTTTTTAAGCCTGTGTATCTTGCTGTAAACTTTTCTTTTCTGGCAGGATGAGTAGAAGTGAACCTTTAATTCACACATTATAATCTAGAACTTAACTTACGTTTGACAAAGCAAAAGAATTAGCAATGCTCCAAGGCTGTGGAAAGCTTCAATCAAACTAAAGCCAGTATGCAAAATGTGTTTACATATAAGAAAACACCATAAGCTAATTGTACAGCAATTTTCTAGTAGCTCAAGATTTGAAACTATCAGTACATGTGAAAAATGTTGCTTATTTACAGGTAGAAGTATTTTAAAAGACCATTTAATGAGCCCCAAACTCCAGCAATTCATAGGATAATTTTTCTGTGTTGGAATGCTTTACTTGGTTGATCAGAAATAAAACACTGATTCTTTGTCTGTAAAAAAAAAGATATAAGACAGTATTTAAAAAATATATAACTTAAGAAAAAAATAGTTTGTACAGGGAAAAAAAACATGAACATAAATTGTTTCCAAAGGAAAATCCATGATGGTAATCTAGCTAGGACTTTTTTTTTTTTTTTTTTTTTTAAATTATTAAATATACAGATTATTGTGATGACTTTACTGTCATCAGAGATAAATTCCGTAAGTTTTGTGATGAAAGCATGATGCAGGACTGTCTTTATGTGCATCTGGCAGATAATTGAGGCTTAAGAACGTTCTTTAAAGAAAAAATGTCATTTTTCATTCTGAAATATCATTAGAGCACTGGGATCATATATAAATGTCACTAGATCTGCTAAAAAAAATAACATTTACTATATTTTTGAAATTCTAAGTATTTTTATTAAGTATGGAAAATAGGATTTTGGTTAATGAGTGTTCAAAGAGTTACTGCCTCAAAGAGAAACTGCCTCACTATAAAAAAACAGCTATTGTCACCTTCTTAAAGTCACATTTTCAAGGTATGTGTTCCTTTTTTATTTGTTTGTTAATGGACAATAGTGTTCTAACATCTAGTATGCTTCTATGATAAAGTAGTTTTCAAGCTTTTCGCCTCAGCCAAATTTTTGATCTATCTTGCTCTTTTGAGCTTGTATCTTCAAAGCCTTGAAAGCCATACCCTAAATTATCACATCTGTTCTAGACCAAATTGGCATTTAAAATATCTGGACATGTTCTCTATAACTTTTGTACTGGAGTAGCTTCATCTGCAGGGCTACAGAATCTTCCAATTCAGAACACAGACATGACATTCACTGAAGAACTGACATTGGCTTAAATTAGCTTTGGATAAATACCAAACAGAAATTAGAATTGTCCTGTGAGAACTGCATCTTCTGTTCTCTTGGGAGCTGAGCAGTAAGTGGAAACAAGATAACTATAATTTTTATTTCTTTCACAATATGAACACAAATCAATCAGTTGGCATTCACACCACTGTTTTTCTAGGACTGTCTAGCCATGTAGGCACATCATTCATGTCTCCTTACCTTGTCCAGAAGTATTCTGGGAATCTGACTTCAATTACCACGATTTCAAAGCACCTGCTTCATCGGTACCGGGCATGTGGCTTGTAACTCTGCCTCTATAAGAATTCAAGTTTGAAACAAGCAGTAGAGTCACCCAAAGTCTCCCTAAAGCCCCCAGAAAATCCAGAAAAATTAGTCACCTTTTGTCTATGACTAACACTATGACTAAATTTGGTTTAATACTGGCAGTGATTCCAGCCCCATATATATAGTATATGTATATATATGTATATACGTAGTATACGTATAGTGTTCTAACAAGTGGAACATCCATTATACAGGTTGGAAAAAACAAGTTTTCAGTTTTGCTCGCTTCCAGAGGCTGAGCCCACAAATCTCAAGACAGCATCCTAGTTCTGAGATCACGAGGTGCTGAGTGAAAGCAGTCAGTGTCCTGGACCAGTCACTGAAGCTGAAACAGTGTTCATCCAGGCACATGACATGGTGGGGTGGATGCTGAGAAGGTAAGAGGGACATTCATTTTTGATAGGAGTTAGAAAACTGTATGTACAAACTAAAATTTGAAGCCCTGAAATGTATATGTATTTCATTCTTGACTAGCACTGGCCAATAACTACATAAACAATACTGCACCAGAAATGATATAAACAGACTGCATTTTTTTTTCTTTTTTCTTTTTTTATTTCTTTTTTTTTTTTTTTGGATATTTTTAGATCAGACAGGGCTTTGAATTAGTTTCCAACAAAGCTGTATGTGTACAAGTGCCAATGCTCAAGCAGAACATGAAGACAACGAGGACAGTCTCTTTAGCAGCAGGGTGCTTTTAAGCCACATGAAAGACCACAGTCTGTGTTTCCTTTCTTTACTCACACATATTTGGAATTTATGCAGTTATTATTTCCCTCTGCACTCTCACATCATATACCCCTTTAGGGACATCTCCTGATTTTGGCCACACATCTTCTAAATTAGCTGAACTGCGAACACTCATTACCTTTCTGGGCTTTAATACAGTGACAGCTGCAGTGAATTTTTTGATATAGCACAGACTGCTGAAGCCCACTGTCTCTGAAAACTCTTTTCTCTGAAAGTGTAGTGTTACGTGGTTCAAATCTTCTGACTTAATACATTCTAAAGTGTGGTATACATACAAGGCAAGTATATCATGGCTTTCTGTGAATCTTGTGTTTATTTTTCTATGTCTTGCATAATACTTTAGCTCTCTGTGTCCTCTAGTGTCTACCTATCAGCACTGCACAAATTAGCAGTAAACAAATACGTATCTCCATTTTCTTATCTCAAAAATGAAGCTTAAAACCCCTTTTTATACAGTAGATTTTATCCTTTTTTCTTTCCAAGACTTCTTAGTAAATTCTGTACTAATAATAATGTTTCTATAATTACTCCTGTTATCAGCAGCAGCATGTATGGCAGTATGGCCAGTCTTACATATTATTTTCATACATATGTCTATTATCTATTTGCCTATGTGCTTGATTCAGCAACATTTTATGGTGAATGTTCATGAGAGGTCTTGATACATATTGTTTAAGAAAATACACACACTGAAGCACATTCTCCTCTCACTTGGGAAGCCAAGTTGTCACTGAGGACAATAGGAGCTGCTTCTATTCATGCTTAAATAATATTTGCATTAGGACAACAGTTACGGAATTTGGATTGTAGCCTATGGTGGAAAGACAATATGAGATCACATAATTAGCAACTATTCTGTAACAAAGATACATTAGGAACAAATTTAGATTCCATAGCTGACTTTGTTTTCTGAATTCTTGACTACATAATATTACAGTGGGATCAATTAATCAAGTTTAAACCATTTCAAGTTGTAGAAACTACAGACAAGTGAAACCAGGCTTACATTCAAACCAGAAAAATACAAGTATATGAAATCCTTCTAGAAGACACCATAATAAAATACCTATCCAGAAAAGGTAGGATGAATAAACTCTATGGGAGTACCTTACTTTCCACACATTCATCCAGCCATTACTTCACTGCATTTACCCAGATAATCCTGTTCTTTTTATCTTTTTAAAAGGAGGGGATGAGAGGAGGTTTCCACGGGTAAATTTTTTAAGTATACCCAACCAGTGAAGCAAGAATAGGTGTTTATTTGATTTGCATAAAACTTACTGCACTAATGAAGGAACATCCCAAGGTAACTGAATATGAGTACTTGTATATCTGCAGAAGCCACTTAATGCTTGCCAAAGTATTCTTTATTTCTGAAAATAATAGTTCTTGGAGGGAAGGCTGCATCCCCTTGCCAACTTGACTTGATATCTTGGGGAGAACACAGAGTTTTACTAATTAAGAGTTTACAAGAAAGGATTAGAGGGCATACTAACACAGCTGAAGTTTTATTAACCATATAGTAAGAGGTATAGTACTTAACACTTTAAAACACAGTTTTGTAGCATACTGCTATATCTGTAACTATGATCAATAATCAAATACATTAAAGCCCAAATGTTAATAACCTGGTGATTACAATACATACAGTGCAATGTGAACTTTTGTTTATTGTCACAGGAAGGAAACAGATCTTCTTGCACAACAGCAATGCCCAAATGAATTCATCATTCATTTGGCCAAATACTATTCCTTCTGATGTTCATAAATAGCTTGATGGATAATGTGATCACAAATACCTGAGGAAGGAGAAAGAAGAAGCAAAAAACAACACAGAAAACATCGATACTTGCTCATGACTGAGTCAATCTGACTGCTGATATATGAATGACAGTGCAGAAAGATATAAGGGAGAATGACTGAGAAATATTCCTGAAGACACAAGCTGCTCAAGCTCAGACTTGTTATGTGACCTTGATCAAGTCAGTTAGGTCCATATTGCAGAAGAATCTTGAAATCTATTTCAAGTGACAATAACTTAGGAGTTTCAATGCCCTTTGAATCTTGGTGGCGTCCTTTAGAATGGGTGTAACAGTTCTTTCCTACCTGAGAAGAAAGTGCTGTAAGCTATACTACATTGAAGATCATGACATGCTCATATCCTGTGCTAATGAGAGTTATGTAGTCCATCTAATGTTTTTACTATCTACTTTTGAGGGATGGTATTACACGTAGAAGAGACAAATTAGGTATAATTTTAATTCTTTTGGTAAAAATAAACTAATCCCATTTTCAGCTTCATGATTTAGATACTACCAAAACTTCCCTTCCACTTGCTTGATGGTATTGAGCTTCAAGGTATCAGTGTAATGAATGAATTCTTGCTGCCATTATTCTCTTTTACTCAATAAAATTTTCTTACATGGGGAGAGGGTTTATATGATTTTGTGATGTTTGTTTTAGCACATTCATAGACTAGTACAAATTCAGAGCAAAGGAGGTCTTTTGCTCTTCAGAATTTACATTTTCATAACAGCTTCCTGCCCTTGTAAAGCACTTTGTTTTCGCAAATCAGGACTCAATGATCTCTGAGGTCCCTTCCAACCCCTACAATTCTGTGATTTTGTGATTCTGTGACAAACATTTCCTTCAACAAGCTTTGGGCACCAACATCTGTGATGACGCTTCACTATGTGGAGGGCAGTTAATAAACAGGGCTAGATTTTATTTCTAATGAAAATTGATGAAAAGCTTTATAAAATTTCTGAGAGCATGCCAAAGCCAAATGGCACTGAATTGATTTTTACCCCCAGCAGAATGTCTTTTTTTTTTTTTTTTTTTTTTTTACTTTAAAGTGCTCTTACCTGTGTAATTAGCAGACTGATACTAATTCCATTTAAGATCAAAACATTATTTTCAAACCATGTATCTAAATATTCTTCACAACCCTAAAAAAGTACAGATGAACATATTTCAAGAAAAATCATTTCGACTATTTAATTCACACTGCGTATTTATAGCATGCTGTTAGAATATATGGAATACAACTTTCTGCATTCCAAGATGGGATATTTACTCACCAGAAATCAAATATTGGTGTGTACTGCACATCTAATGATCTACATCAAGCAGATTGTAAATCTGATATTTTCGTATAGAAATGTACCAGAGTGTAACTTAATCAGAAAGATACTGCCTTTTGTATAACTGATCTGGTAAAGATCACTTTACCAGTAAAGGAAATAATATTTTCAAGTTTTCAGTGATTCTCACATATTACGCACCCTGATGTATATTTTTCAGATTACAGTCTATGATTATTATATTGCTGATTTTAAGAATATGTTAATTATTATAAAGCTTAAAATAGCTATAAACATTAGAAAGCATTTATTTATATGTTTTATTTACTTTAAAGTGATGATTTGATGACAAGGAACAGATTAAAATTCCAATCTAAAAAAAGGATGAGAATACCAGATGTCATTTGACAACATCCTTTCTATTTTCAGTCTTGAATTGCCCACTGAATTATTATTGTTATTACTTGCATTAGGCAGTCCTCTTAACACAGGATAATTTTCAGAAGAAAATATTATGTATCTTTTTACTTCAGATATATTTTATCAGGTGACCAGTTGGTCCCTTTGTATTAAGATATGGACATGTTAACATGAAGTGCCCTTGAGCAACACATCTCACATTCCAATATCTTGCTCTTATTCTGTGCTGAAGATACTTTGGAAATGAATAACTTAAACAGGTGAAGTAATTGCTGTCATTCTATACATAAGGAATAGTAATTACAAGCAGTACAATACTTTTCATACACTGACACTTCCCGTTATCATTATTGATTTGCACAGCATAGATTATTGAATGCCAAGATGCTTACTACATCATAAATCATTATTAAATATCCATGTGATGTTGATTCTCTGATATTTGCACTCTTGTTTTCAAGTATCTGCCTACATGACTGACACCTAAAGAGTAAAAAAACAAGGCTTCAGAGTGACAAGTGACAAACTAATGATTATTATTAATATTTTCATATTTGTAAGGCGAGTCTTGATGGAAAACATGCTTTGTATATTTTTTCCAAAGTCAATTTAGTAGCAAAATTTATATCCTACAAGGTACTTTTTAAATTTCTTACCATAGTGTATGTTGAATTCCTTGGGATATTACAAAACCATTTCTTCAGGTTAGATTTTGGGCACGAACATGGGATCTGAGCATGGTTTTCCTTGTTTTTATTCTTTTCCCACAGTGTGACGTTGTATCTTCCACAGCATTCCATCTAAAATAAAAGTGCTATAACTTGTAACTCCAATAATTAAAAAGTCTGTCTTACAGAGGAATTTTACCTCAATCAATGTCAGTGATTTGATTTAGACAATTAAATTAGATAGCTTTCCTCTGTATTCATAAAAGAGAAGTTTCTGCAGAAGATAATTCAACCTTGTGTACTTAAAATTTACAAGGACATACACTGGATATTCGGAGGCTTAAAAAGGATGTGTTCTTTATAGTTTTGGAAGGAACATTCTTTTAAATTTGAAATGATTCTAGAACAAAAGCAAATAGAAAAAAATATTGTGAATATTAAAATTTAACAATTATCATTAACTGCAATTTATGACACTAATGACTAATTCAGTATAGAAATTGTGTATAAGCAGTTAGTAAGGATGTGCTCAACATGAATTTCAAAGGAAAATATTATGAATGCTTTCCCTAATGAATGCAGTAAATGCAGACATATTTTATAAAACATATTAACAAAAATACATAAACATTGCTTTCCTCCAACCAGGAACTTAAAAAAAGACAGATTTTGAGAAGTTTTTGTTTGTTTGTTTGTTTGTTTTCCTTTGCCAGTTCTAGAGTCATATCTGCAAAACTTCTTTTTCCTAACAAGAGATCTTTAGAACATCTTCCTCTTTCAAGCTGTGATTTCATGGAATTGATCTTGGCATTTAAGAAATTCCAGAATTTTTTTGTTCTGAATTATGATGAAATTTCAAAAATGTCTATGCTTCCACTGTTGATTTTGTTTGTTTGTTGTGGAATTGTCATATTTTGTCTTAGAGATTGCTAAACAAAAATATCTAATGTTAGCGTTTTGAAGAGTTAACGCAGAATATGTTATTCATGGTTCAGTCAGAAACTTCGGTAACGACTTCCAAAACAACTGATCTCATATACATTCTTTAAAGGAATTCTCCAAAAAAGAAACAAATTACGTATTTGCAGACCACAGAAATGATTAACAATTAAATTAATTTGAGACTTTAAGCATTATTTCTGAGAAATACTACTTGCTTCATTCAAATGCCTTCAAGTAGGAGCTCTGATTTGACCTGATACCCTTGCTATTACATTCAGACATATGCAGACCAAGTGTCTTATGACATTATACACTGTTGAATATATTAGAGAACTCATATTTTCTTCAGCTGCAATAAACTTCGGTAACAGGAACAGCATCCATTCCCAAATACATAGACAAGTGTGCCAAACAGCTAATCTCAACCTTGCCCTTGTAAATTAAGGAATCTGCGCACGCACACACACACCCCAATAGATATTAGTAGCAGATGCTAGAAAGGTAATCATTTACTAAAGGAGTTATTTTGTACTTAATTAAGTTCTGATTTGTGTTTTCCTTACATTCTGCTGCACAGCATTCAGAATATTCCACACAGGTTCCTCCTCAGCCAGACTCTTATTCCCATAGTCAGAAATAACTTCATCAATTCTGTTGTTCCACTGATGGTAGACCTGTCAATAAATAAATGTTTAGAGCATTTGGTACATGCTTATATAGATAACAGTGTGAATGGATTGTATAATCCTTGACCTTTTATTGATATCCAGATTTTGACAAGGGTCACTTGCAAGCAATCAGTTTGCTAAATATGATCTGAACCACGTAATAGCTATTGGACTCGTAGTAAAGCTGAAAGCAGAAGAAAAAGATAAAAGAGGACACTAAAGCACAAATGTAGCATAGGCCGGCAGAAGTTGCTTAGCCCAGATGTTGTCAGATGAGCCAAAGAACATAGTTTAGATGCACCTTAGCTGTCCTGAAATAGAAAATCCTACCTGTTATTCTTGTTAGTAAGCACAGCACCTTACAATAATAATAATAAACAAACAAACAACAAATGCGATGCAAACATGCATAAATGCCACACTCTTTGGTTTGGATATGTATTGCTTTGGGCTAGAGTTGTTAGCAGCTCATGTTGAACCTAGAACAGGGATCTTTACAGAACTTCTTAAAATATACCTTCAACAGCAATTGAAGCAGACAAGCAAATCACAGAGTATTACAGGGAATACATGCATATGAGAACTCCTAGCCCACTGAAAATTTTGATTAAAAAACAAAGCAAAACAACAACAAAAAAAAGCCTTCTTCAACTTAATTCAGTTGCTATTGCTGTTTGAATAACGAAGTTCAAAAGCTTGTGCAGTGAATGACAAATTACTACAATTTAATATACTTCAGCAGTACTTTAATTAAGGTTGAGATCAAGTGAAATTACTAGTGAAATTTGACTGCAGTCTTTCAACCATTTTTTCAGAACAAATAATCAACTCCAGAATGCATCATTCAGTTCAAATCTTGCAATATATAGAACCATAATATAAAACAGGGAGTACTCTATCATTATAAACTAACATTTTTTAAATAAATCTTGATGATACAAATTGACTTGGATGGAGTAAAACTAATTTATTTGTGTTGTGCTGAACAGCAGCAGGCTTTGAAGAACCTTATAATGTTTATGAGACAAGTGTCATGGGAGTTTTCTCAAACAACAGATTTTGGAATTGCAGAATAGGGAAGAAGCAGGATCTTTATGCATTTGGTACAGAGTGCCTTCTGCACCGTACTTCGAGGGGTGCTCAAGCTACTGAAATTGCTATTTGTAGAGAAATAAACACTGGACTGTTATTACATAAAGTTTTAAGGCAGTACAATTACTAGCGGTAACAACTATGTTTTTATTTATCATAGAATCATAGAATCTTGTTTTTAAAAGCAAGGATATTTCATACAACTGATCTCTACTTGGATCTAAAATACAGGCTCAAATAATAGAACTGGTAATTCATTACTATACATTAAATGCTACAATACAAATGACTCCTACTATCAGTGGCACAGTAGACTGCTATTATTACCCACAAGCAAAGACTGTCATCTAATGTTTTCTCCTATGTCTTCTGAAGTCCAGGAAAAGGGGACTTTTCAGGTCATCTTTCAAAATAATAAAAATAATATAATAAAAATAAGCTGTCCCTGTGTCACTGTTGATTCTATACGCCTGAACAGAAAGAGAATGTTGAAATACAGAAGAAGATAAATTGGAAATTTCTCTTAACATTTAACCATGCTGAAGTCTTTAAATTCAAATCTTCTGTTGTGCCTGGTCAACATATAGAATACTGAAGTCCAAACAAATAGTGATACATCTGCAGTGAGAACTATTAGATTTTTTTTTTAATTAACTACAAGAAAGTATTTTGTAATTAATAGCAGTCCCATGTAATAATTTATTTACTTACCACTTCTTTCTTCAAAAATATTAGCACTGATATGGCAATCTGGGTGAAAAACACCAGGACTTGAAAACACACATACTGAAAAAAAATTACAGATTATTAATGAACATAATATTGAATAAGCACATGCCTTAGTTTCAGCTGGGATGGAATTGTTTTCTTCACTTCTTGATATGATGCTGTGTTTTGATTCTAGTAGAAAAAAAAATGTTGATAACACATTTGTATGTGTTTATAGCTGATGCTTACAGTTGATGCTAAGCAGTGTTGTACAGAGGCAAGGCTATTCTCAGTGAAAGGCCCAAGGAGCTGGAGGGAACAGAATTAGGACAGCTGACTTGAACTAGCCAAAGGGATATTCGGCACCATATGACATCATGCAGAAGGAGTTTTGAAGGGAGTGAGAGTTCGTCTCACTCTCCTATGCTGCTCAGGGGCTAGCATAGCATTGCTTAGGGAGTGATGAGCAATTGCTTGTGTATCACTTGTTATATACATTTATATAAATATATATATATATACACACATAATTTGTCATAATTATTATCCTTTCCTTCTCTCTACTTTAGTAAATAGGTTTATCTCAACCTACAAATTTTACTTTACTTTTTTATTCTCTACCCCATCCTACTGGGAAGGGGGGAGTGAGCAAACAACTGTTTGGTGCTTAGTCACTTGCCAGGTTAAACTACAACACCAAGCAATATAATAAATTATTCCAGAAGCCCCTATATATTACTCTTCATGACTATTATTTATATTTTTTGTAATAAGAAATATTCTTTTCCTGGAGGCCCTAAAAAAAATGACATCATAGTTACTTTTAACATTAGATAGGCTTTTAACATTAAATCAGACTTCAAGCAATGCACAACTCATAGTTCAGGGCCAGTGTGAAAGCCACAACTTTCAAAGCAACTGAATGAAGCAACTGTGCTACATTGGAGAAAACCCTTGTCTTGTTATTTCCTCTTTCAGTTTTTACTGTGAGACCTGGAAGTCTCACACTTAGGTAAGAACTCCTTTGACTAGAAGATGCAGAAAGAAGAAAACAAAGATATTTCATGAATTTTGTTCATTTGCACTGAGACAAAATTTTAATCCACACTGCCTAATTTTCATACAACTTCATGAAAGCTAGAAATGAGACATTTCTTTATCATCATCTAATAAGCCGTCAAGCAAAGACTAAATAAGTAGGGTAATAGCAAAAAAAAAAGTAGAAAGAAGATTCCTGGACTCCTCACATCTCTCTGCCTACTGATACATTTATATGGAAGTCTTCCGTTTTGTTCAGATTTCACTAAAACCAGAATTTTATCTAACAAGATCTTTCTATTAGCCTGCTATTTAAATACCACATCAAGACAGGATCACTCTGGTTTCACTCACATTTTCAAATAGGTTAATAACATTTCGAGTCTGATTTACACTTACTGTAACTAGTAGGCATCTGATTTTCTTAATATTTCCAAGGACTCCCACGACTGATGTAAAAATAATAAGAGATCCAATTCCAAGTAACATAAAAGAAATACGTACCACCAGTTGGTTCTCACCTAAAGAAACTGTATATACATTGAGTTACTTCTTTTTATTCAAGACTTCCACTTACAAAATGTTGTCAAGGAAGAAATACATTAAAAACAAATCAAACCAACAAACCACTAAAACCTTCCAATGCCATTACTGAAAAGATGGAAACAGTAGAATGATAAAAGGACATTCTTACTGCAATCAGTCATGGAAGCCAAAAGATGTATTTCATAAATTCAGATGATGGCAACGTATGAGACATGAGCAGAACATACTCAGCTAAACAATGTGAACAATTGTTTGTTCACCAAAACTTAGTAATGCATGTATAAATCCTGTGTGGACACAAATAGAGTTCTTCCAGATGCAAATTCAATGCTGTCCTCCCTCTTTGTCACTGGCAACTGTCCTCTTTCCCTTTTAATCACTTTTGCAAAGACATAGAATATAGCAAGGGGTTGTCATTATTTCCGTCTCAAATGCTCTCCCTCTGAAGTTCCTTACTGGATGGATGAACTGGTGCTCCTCAGCAGAGCTGAGAAAAACTATTCCTTAACAGTATGGCTGCTGTGCTTTTTTTTTCTGAGTCGCATGACAAGTGCCAGCTGGCATTTATTCCATCCAAATATCCAGTTAAATGATCTATAGTCTTGCCAAATGTGCGCCAAATGTATTCTGATAAATTATATTTTAAAATATCGATAGATCTGGTTTATATTTCAATAATTCTTCTACAGGCCATACACCAAGTTAAATAAATAAATTGTATAAATTGTAATCACAAATAAATTTTATGTGTACTGATATATGCTGTATTTTATCCTCTTTTGAAAATCACACTAACAGAAAACAAACCCAAAAGAAAAATAACCTATGCATTTCAATTCAACACTGCCACCTTGTGAAAAAGTAGCTGCGTTTGTTTGTTTACCTTTCAAACATTTCAATCAAACAAGTGTAAATCTATTTATACTCACATAATACACCGAATAAATTATTTCTGTCAAATAAAAGCCACAAACCAAATGTCAAAAGCATAACACCCAGTGCCTGGAAAAGAAAACAAGGATTATTGTTTTCACTTAAATTATTTTTAATAATTAATTTTAAGTTGATAAACAGGAAAGAAGAAGAAAACACTTTTTTTTTTTTTTTTAATCAAGAAAATTCCATTGAAGACAGTTAAGGTTATTTTCCATGTTATTAATTTATCTCTTATTTTCATTCTTGTTTTCTGTTTTGAATTGCATCTGAAAATATAATAATATATTCATTCCATATGAAATAGATATAACCAAACCTATTGATATTTAGGTGATTTATTTCTTTCAGATCAAATTTAGACAGTCACCTGATGTTGAACAAAAGCTGGAAGCAACAGCAGATGCATCAACAAGGTGGCTGGTTTCAATTGCCTCTAACATTATATTTTACATGTTTATATATATATATATATATACACATACATACATACACACATATATATAATTTAACATTTTTTTCTCTTAACTGCTGAAGACATTTGGAGGCAGCATGTATGTAGGAATACTTAGATTGCAGAGATGGCAAGAATTACATAGTCTGTCATACCTTTGTTCCTAAACTGCTAAAAACATTTCATTTACAAATTCTTAATGATGCTAGCTGAAATGAAGGAGAATCATAACAAAAATACAAGCTCCCTCCACCTACACAACTTAAATCAAGT
>JAOWBP010000001.1:35857631-35869713 GCA_028571105.1 Tragopan temminckii
TTAATGATGCTAGCTGAAATGAAGGAGAATCATAACAAAAATACAAGCTCCCTCCACCTACACAACTTAAATCAAGTCGGTTTGTTTTTGAAATGGTACATACAGATTAGTGATTTCAGTGAGATCCAGCATGCAGCTCTAACAAAACCATGTAATAGGATGCGAAGAGCTTAACTCATTTCAAAGTAAACTAAACCAAGAGATGCACACTGTCAACAATAGTATATGGGCTCTCAGTGGAAGGACAAGCCCAGATGCTAAGCACAGCAACTACCCTTGAACAGATGTGGTGTGCATTAGGACCTGAGAACCAACTGTATCACTATACCAATTAGATTAGTATGTTACAGCCCTTGCAAAAATAGACAAAACCTTAATGAAGTAGCATTAGCATTGATGTTTTGAGCATGCTTTAGCGTATTTCAGCAGGTAAGTCTCTTAGCACTGTAAAGTACCTGATGCGGGGCTTTACTTTTATGTATCAGCATTACTATTATCATTATTAGATACCCTATGAGTCTATCAAGATTCTTCCATTGAGAGAAACTCATATGTTTGCCTCCCCACTGACTCCCTTTCACCTGCCTTGTATCTTCTGTAAACATACTCCAGCATTCCGGTCTGCCTGGATTGGTGATACAAGCTGGAGAGAGTCCAAGAGCAGGGTTAGAAGATGATGGCTTCTGCAACAGCAGCCTACTGCAATTGTCCCATACCTTTCCCTTGTAAGGCAGACAAGCACACAAACGTGTATAGACTCATGCACATAGCCAGCACGTGCATACTCTTCAGAAAGTATTTTTAAATCCAAAGGAATGTTTTTAAAAGGAATTGCATGTGGTTCTCATCTTTTGTCAGAATTACTACAGATTAATTACATCCTCCACCATTTGTAAAATAGAAGAAAATGATAAAGATGAAGCATTTATGATCAAAACCTATCTTGCATTAATAAGAACTTATTTTACATACAAAATGCACGTTACATATATATCAAATTTATTGATGAAAAGATTCAGCAAACACCAGTTTTTTATTTCTTATATTCCTGATATCTGAATTATAAAAATATAATTGCTGAATTGCAGAATGAAGAAAGCTAAATCCTTCTCAAACTAGCTCTGAAATGGACTTGCGTCTATAATGCATCGTGTAAACTTCAAAACTCTTACCAGATAAATTAGATAAATGCTTTTGCACTTTCCCTGGAGAAGATCCACTGCTTTTAAGAGCAATTGAATTTAATCAGAATTTTCAAAGCTGGAATGTATTAAACCGTTGATTTTGTGTATTGTTTTCATTTAAAAGAAAAAAAAAAGCCTTAAATGGTTGCAAATTTCACTTGAACTCTGGCATCAAAAATGGTTCTGTTGTAATCATAGAATGGTTTGGGTTGGAAGAGACCCTTAAGATCATCTAGTCCCAACCCCTCTACTATAGGCAGGGACACCTATAGAACAGGTTATTCTAATAATTATATAGTTGCAGTGCTTTATTTTGAAGCGTTTTAACAGTAATTCAATTTCTCTTTAATCAGTTATCTGGAAAATATTGCCTTTACAAAACAATATTCATTTTACATTTAACAGCTACAAGAAAATCTTTAGCAGCTCTGAATATCTCGGTTTTACCTGAGAGAATACAATCTTATAATGATGTTTCTTAACCACACGTTTACACTTCTGTTGACCACTCCTTACTTCCTGGTTACAGAAAGCAGGTGGACAGATACTTCTTTTTTCCTGGCAAAGCTGTTTGCCAAATGCAGGACACAGTCTTGTGATTCCATCACCATGACAGCAGTTTATTTTGCATTAAAAAATGAGTACCAAAGCCTGAATTCAGCTCAGTGCTCGAACATGTTTTCTTAACGCAACCATACTGAGACGTTTACTCGTTGCACGACCCTGCGAAAAGTTAGATTGTAGATTTCAAATGGACACATTTTCATAGTATTAAGATTTGAATGTCTTACTCATTGATAACATCTGCAAGAAAACGTGAAGCAGCTGCCCTTGAGTCCAGTATCTCAAGCTTAACCGGCATATGTCTTACAGTCTTTTTTAAAGATGCTGGGAGACAAAAATAATAATAATAATAATAAAAAACCCTTCTCTGCATCCTGCAAATGACAGACCCTCCCCAGTACCCACAACAGCTCTCGCTGTCAGGCTATAGGCATCCCTGCGCTCGCCAGGCTTTCAGGGACCACCTCACCTTAAACCTATACCATCTGCGCTCTCCCTACCCCCCTAATTACTTCTGCCCGACTGAATGACGCGGACTCCTTCCGTATTAGGACCGGCTAATTTCCAGCCCTTCCCATTACCCTTCCAATGGGCACCACCCCCTCGCCCCGGGTGCGAATCCTCAACTCCCGGCGCGGGGCGCGCCCTCCAGCCCGCCGCCTGAGCGTCCCGTTGCCATGGTGACGCGCTCGGCGCGGTGGAGGCTCGCCCTCCGTTCCCTGGGATTGCCCGACAGCAGTTAGTTTCTCGGGAGTTTCAAGGCGGAGGGGCTGTCCGTTCTTCTCTGCGGCCAGTAGGAGAGGTGAGTAGCTGCTCGAAGCTTGGAGCAACTACCCAGAGGGGGCTGGCTGCAGCTCCCAGCGCGCAGGGTGCAGCCGCGGGGAGATGCCCTTCCGCGGTGCCCTCTGGAAGGAGTGGTTTTTGTCAACATATCCCATGCCCTGCTCCGAGAGGAGAGCCGGGAGGGAACGGGGGTGCTCTCTCCCTGCGAAGGAGCGGCTGTGAGCTGCTTCCCTATCCCCCGGGTTGGGTGAGGAGAGGGATAAGCATTTTTCTTACCTGTTGCTTGCTTCTTCTGTGGCCTGTAGTGTTTGGAGCAAACTTCTGCTGCTGCTTCTGAAATGTAAAGCCAGCTGTTCAGTATTTATATCTGAGTGAGCTCACACTAAATGAGCACGCTCTTTATTTTGGCTGATGTGGTAGTGATAGGTAATGTTTTCTTTGTGTAGCTTTGAAAGCAGATACGACTCTACGGAAAGTAGAATGTCAGAAGATATTGAAGGAATCGAAAAAGAAATAGAAAGTGAATTAAGTAGAATCAGTGTTTCTTCCTTTGAAGCAGATGAACCTGACACAGTGGTGCCAGAGGAATCTGTGAGTGACACCGAGTCAGTAAGTGTTCAGACGGCTCACACTGCTTTTACTTGTGATTAAAAGTTGTACGGGATCTATAGGGTGTTCAAGTAAATGATCTAATATCTATAGGATATTAGTGTAGTTGGTCATCTGAGACCATTAATCATATAAATCTGGCACAAATGGTGGTTGACCAAGGCATCAATGGCTCACATGTTAAAATGCCAGCAGTATTTACAACAATTTACACATCTTGAGAAAGCAGTCCATTTTCACTAATCTTTGAGAAGATGATATTTTGAGTAGGAAATGTCTACGTGGGAGAGAAAGTTGAAACTTCAGATGGATGTACATACCTTAAATGTTTATAGCACCAAAATTAAAATTAATTTTGCTTCTGAAGGAGTTGTAACATCCTTATGCGAAAGATTCCATGCATTGTATGATCTAGTTTTTAAATTTTTTTTAATTTTAATTTTTTAATTTTTGTCTCAACTCAATTTCTTTATCTGTGACAGTTACAAAGGAAGTATTAATTGAAACATATTTCTGAAGTTTTCAGAAGATAAGCTATTAAAATGTGTTCTAATTAGAATTTAATTAAAGTGTAAGAATGATAATTATTAATTGTTCAGTGGATGATAAGACAGTGGGAACAGTGAGAATTCCCAGCACCAAAACTGTGAATAATTTTGGTAGCAAGTGCTACTAAATTTCCATTGGTGTTTTATAGATGAATACTAATTGAATCAGTATTCTTGCATACTTAGTATTTACCTTTAGCTGTAGCAGTGAGATGAAAATGAAAAATTTACATGAACTGTCTCATTTTTCTAGATTTCAGATGATCTGCCAGATTCAGTACTTTCCTATTTAAATTTCATAAGGAGCAGAAATCAAGATGCTGAGAAGGTTATACTGCAAGACTTAGAAGATGAAGAAACTACAAGTAAGCAGGGATCACAGCATATTTATGCAACTCATATTGCCACTAACAATCATCAATAAAACAGTGCAAACTTTCAAGTACAGCAAGCAGTAAAACCTATTACATCAGCTTCTGAAAGCACACTGAGTCTCTAAGAATAAAATTATGTAATGCTGTATTCTCAGAATAAGTTTTGTGTTTGAATTGATTTTTTTTTTTCCTAAAAGTTCGTCTCATGCTAAACTATAGAACAACGCAAGTTACAGAATCATTTTCTGAAACAGAACCTAGGCCAGATTCTTCATGAGAATATGAGATGAGATGAGGTCACTACCAGCTAAAGTTAAGAGTGCAGATACAATTGAGACCCATAGGATGTTTAAAGTCTGCAGAGTTATCCAAGCTAGCATTAAATGAAATGGCCTTGCCATTGGGAGCAGCGTTTCTGTGCCAGTTGTGTGTCTGAAGCCAGGCTCATAGTTTTTACGTTAGACATCTGGAATTCTCTGTTTCATTTTAGTTATTCACAGAACCTTGGTCTTCACATACATTTGATTTAGTTGTTTGGGAACAAATACTGTCTTTACATTTTGATACATGAAGGAGGTTACTTTACATCTTCCTATTTGTTATAAGCAGTCTTTTGTTGTTGTTGTTGTTTATTTTTTAGTCCTATGTCAGTTTTTGACCTGTTTGTCATAAGTTCTACTAAATGTTTCTATGCCACACATGTTCAACTATTTTATACCGTGGAATTCTTTCACAAATGCAGTTTGGTCTCACTGGGCTCTTACAGTGTCACTGTGTGTGCTCCATTTTGGTTGTTGTTTTTTGTTTTGTTTTGTTTTAAATTATTTTTGGAGAAAACAATTTAAAAAGTAAAGCATTTTTTCCTTTGTAATATAAAGAAGTATAGTAGTTAGGTAGTATAGAGCAGAACTGGGTACTGCTAGTGGATTTTCTCTCTGTGTACTAAATTATATATTTCTTTCTTCTTTAGGTAATATTCATGAAGTATTTCCTTGCTATGCTTCAGATAACTTGGCAGAATTGGCTTCTGAGTATAATGAAGATCCAGAACAATTAAAAAAAAGGGTATTCACTATTTAAAGGATGTATATAGTGAACAAAATTCTATTCAGTATAGTAAATAATTTACGCTTGTTTAGATAGATTCCTAATGAGACATATAAATATATTCAGTTTTATTTCTGTTAGACTATCCACATAGTACTAAGTTGCATTTGTTGATGCTGTTCTTTGAAAATGGGACTCAACTGCAATGCACCACATTTATAAGTTAAAATTTGGATTGAGTTCAGTCCTTGAGATGTTCAGCACAACAATTAACAAAAATAAAACTGAATAATCATTTCTTCTTTATTTCCAGAATAATATCTCAGTAGTACTGTAACACTTCTGACACTTTAATCTTACTCTTTTTATGATGATTAGAAGGATGTTAATGCCTGTAGCTCTCAAGGACAAATCAAGAGTTATGAACCTCAGTTCTTTTATATTTTAATGAGATTTGAGAGAATGCTTTGAAAATTTTATAAAAACATAAACCTGAATTGAATTTAATCACTTTTTGTTTGTCACGTGTTTTTTATTAGTGAGCACTTTTGCAAACATGAATTTTTATTCTCTGAAGACCATTGTTTAAAATAACAAAATTACTTTCTGTGAATTTAGAACTTAATCTGTATCCCAAGCATGTGATGAACAGGTAGTAAATAAACAGGAATAGATTAATTCTCGACACTGAAAAAATGAATGAAATACAGCAAATCTTGGTGTCCATAGCATTGTTTTCAAATAGACTGCTTAAAAATGTACAAGCGACTTGTTCTTTGACTGTCTCCACAACAGTTTGGATGCATAATTATAGTGCTTCCATGGAAAGTAGAACAAAAACAACCCCCAAATACAAAGAGTTTATTTTTCCACATTAAAAATGCAAAATACACTTAAGTAAATAAATAACACAGAAGTACGGTTTTTTAAGAGGAATAATGGTAATATTTCTTATTTTAGAAAATATCTTTTGACTGACCCATTTGCATTATTCGATGTTCTAAGGATAGGAATCAGCAGTGAGCTTCATACACTTGTAAGATGAAAAACATTATGCTTGTTCTGGGAGATTTTTATAATGATCTGCTTTTAATTTTTGTTTCTTGTTTCTTTATGACAATCTAAACTTTGTTAGATACTATTTGAAATTGAAAACGAAGACCTGAAAGTTCCTGCAACTCCTAGTTGTAATAATCAGTCCATCAGTGAAGCAGTCACTGATGACCTCTTGCTTACAGGTAAGCAAATGCATTATTCATTTGCTTGTGTTGGTTACTACTTCTTACTTTTCTGTTTTCACAAGAATCATAATACTCTGTGTAAAAAAATACACATTACAACCTGCAGTAGTCTTCATGGACTGCTTGTGGTTTATCTAATTTTGGAATCACAGAATTATCATTGTCTTCAATGTCTCAATAGAAATTTATTTCAGAAAATATTACCCTAGAAAGACTTAAGTCCACAAGTGGAAGCCAGACTGGAGTCACTAAAATGATGCTTAAAATGATGCTTATTCTTTAGCCACAACTTGTTTTAATTTTTATACTCACATTTGCCCCAGCCTTTGCACATTTTTGAGTGGAATATGTCAGATATAAAAACCCCTGATAACAGCCAGAGAAGGCATTTATCTTGAACACAAAGTGTAATCCTGGCACACACTGGTAGAACCGATATTGCTGTGGCAGCGCCAGAGGTTGCAATAATAAGTGTTCATGCTAGTTCATATGGTACAGTATAAATCATTCAAAGAAAGTGCTCATTGTAGCTCTGATTTTGTTGGGGATATATATTGCTGGCTATATCAGTACAGAATCCTTCAGGTTGTATTTGTTTATCAATGCAGTAAGACCATGTCCTCCAAAGCTTATTATTAAATCAAATAAAATGTTTGTTTGCTTGATTTCAAATTTGTAGCTGATGTTGAAATGAACATAAGCCTTACTTATCATGAAGTAGAAGAAAAATGTAGACAAGAAATTGAGCAGTGGGAAAAAAGACAAAGTGAGATTGAAGATGACAAGAAGAGAAAGTGGAAAGCTGAGAGAGAAGCACAGGAAAAACAGAATGAAGAAGACCATGCCAGAAGGGTGCAGCATCTGGAGAGATTTGAGGCTGAAAGAATGGAGTTAGAGCTTCTGCACAAGGTGATTAATGATACTTAAATAATGGTTTTGCCACCTAGATTAATTGAATTTGAGATTAAATGTGAAAAAAAGAGTGCTGTCCAAGATTTTATGATCATCCTGAACTCTACCTACCCTTTCTGGTACTAAATGGACACATAAGACATATTTAAGTACTATCTATTGAGATATCTTTTTTTATTGCATTGATTGACAGTGAATCTATGTTTAATGATGTTATTCTTTTGACTTTGCCTGTATGGAATTTTTACACCAGTACTGTAAATCAGAGTTGTACTAAATTACTCACAAACAAAAAGTGGCCACCGTATGTTAATAGAAGGTACTTTAGATCACCCACTCCAAACACACATTTAGATGAAAAATCATAGTTAAAGTCATCTGAATGAAAGTCATTCTGTTCGTAAATGCTCATGTTGGGCTTCATCTGGGTGAAAGTTACAATATTCCCTTTTCTTGTCTGTGTCTGAGAGACTGAGTCAGGATTCATTTACTGAATTCCATCATGATGGAATATGGCTTCACACTTCGGTTGCATTATTAGAGAATCTAGTCATGCGTTACCATTGTGTGGAGTCCATAGCAAAGGATAAAATTTGGTAATTCTCTGCAAAAGAGAATGAGAAAATTAAATAATTTAATTTTCAGACATTGTATTTGTGAGGCCAACATATTTTCTTATTTAGCCTAAATATTTCTGTAGTAGGAGACATGTTACTACTTCATATTCAGATAACTGATTTGTTAATAGCTGAGCATGTTGGTTGCAGCAAGGTAATTCAAGTCACCAAATTTAAGAAAGGGCTTAGTAAGTGAAAAGACTATTGATCTCTAAAAGCCCATGAAGTGTCTGAGATAGCTCTGTTTTCGGCAGGCCATGGAATTGGTTTTTCTCTTCTCTTTGATTTCCTGAATTGTTTTTGGGTGGAGAACGGCTTTCTTTCTCTAGACAAAATGGATTGTGTCATGTTCCTCTTGTGATAATTTGCTAACTCTATGGCTAGCAGAGGTGAACTCACTTTACAGAGATGAAAGATGTAGACTAACCTTCTCTATTAGAGAAGAATTGAGACTTCCATGTTTCTAAACATGCATGAAAAGCAATGTTTATCTACCTGACTCTAGGGTGAAAGAAGTGCTGGCTTGTTTATACTGGTTCCTTCATGTACTGCTGTTTATTTAATTTGGCTGATACTGATTTATCTTGCTTCCACCAGGATTCAGGTGGTTCTGGATCAGCCTCTGGTTTTTACATAGTTATTCTCTGTTAATTGTCAATCAGATGTAATTCTAGACACAGACTTTCCTTTTTTCTTCCCCTGGCAAACAAGTTCAGTTAAAAACTTTCCTTCAGCTTCACTGAAAAAAATTCCTGTTTGAAAGATTGTAAGATTATCAGAAACATACCAGCACAAAGTTGATGTTTATGCTACTTTCAGAACTTTCATTTATGATATGTTGCTGCTATAATGTACCTCTTCTTTGAATAGTGTTTTCATATGCATAGCTTTCATTTTTCGATAGTACAGAATTTGAAGTAGTACAGTAGTGCAGAGGAAAGTGGCAGTTGTTTGGACCAAATACTGAGATGGTAACTCTCTGAAGGTACACATCTTTCAGTACTTGACCATATCTGCATTAATTTGAATGCCAAATTGTTTATTTTGGTACTCACACAGCTGAGTTTCTCATTTGAATGCAGGCATTCATTCACCAAAGTGGGTAATTTTAAAGTCAAGATGGAGGAGTTGAAGGAGAGATTATTTTGTACAATAGGTTTTGTACAGTAATCATTGAAGTTGATTTATTGTGCAGAAACAACAAACTGTGATGGAAGATGAGTTACAGAAGGAAAAGAAAGCTTGGAGAGACAAAATGATGCAACATGAGGTAAAGTTGTGCAATGAGCTTTTCTCAAAAGCCTATGAGGTTGCTGTCATATTAGAGAATATATGTTATTCTATAACAGTTAATACACCAATTGCTGTCTATTAATAGTAAACTTGTGCCAACACCTGCCCTATTTTAAAAGTGGTTGAAGTCTATCATAATTGTTATTTTGGCCTAGGAGTTAATCATGAAGCTACAGCTGCAAATGGAACAGGAGAAAAGGGCATTTGAAGAGCAGAAAGCAAAAGAAAATAAACAGCTGACAGAACAACAGAATACAGCAGCTGTGAAAATCCAAGCTAGATTTAGAGCCTATTTAGTCCGTAAAGAGTATGCTCCCATCTTAAAACAGTGGAAAGATGAACTAAAAAAGAAAAAGAAAATACAAGAAGAAATTGAGAGAGAAATGAAAGTAAGAGAGGAAAAAATAAGGAGGCGAATGGAAGAAAGAATGCAAAATAAAAAAGAAGAGAAAAAGAGACAAGAAGAGCTAGAAAGACAGAAGTATTTGGAACAGGTAGGGAGACGTAAGGAATATGAGAAAAAGAAAGCAAGTCTGAGACTGGAAAGAGAAAAACAGCTGCAAATAAGAGAGGAACAGAGAAAATTAAGAGAAAAAATAGCTAAAGTTATGATAACTGAAAATGGAGAAAATAACAAAGAAAACACAAAAGAGGACAAATTGACAGAAAATATGGATGTAATAAGAGATGAGAAAAAGGAACTAAATAATCAAGTAGAGGAACAAAAAGAAGAGCAGACTGAAATGATGGGTGAAACAAACAGCGGGATAATTTCAACAGAAAGAAAATTGGCACCAACACTGACTGTGCTAATCTCTGAGAAGGAGGACTCTTCTCTAGTGAATAATGAAAACATATGTATTAATTTGGTAACATATATAGAAGAAAATTACTCACAAACAAAAGAACTTAATAAAGAAGCTTCAGGTATCCACACTTCGAAGGATGAATCTGTTGATTTTGGAGCAAATTACGTGGTAGAAAATAAGTCAAATGATACATGCAGCAGTCAATCAAATGTCCAATCAAATGCTACTAATACAGATGACCAAGATCAATTTTCTCTGTCTGAAACAATAAAGAAAACTGTATTTCTAATGGAGGATGCTAATGAGGAAGTCATAAAGAACTGGGACACAGTTCAAGAGGTATCTGAGTGTTCCAATAGATTAATTCTTCCCAATGATATTGAAAAAAAGAGAACAAATTGGATGAGCACGTGTAAATCTTGGTCTAAAATATATGAAGAAAACCAAAGAAAGATACCAAATATTAAAAAACGATTAAGAAAAACTTCAGTTAACAAGATGCCTCCATTAAGTACACAGAAGATAATTCATAGTGGTCCTTGGAGTACGCTGCAACAGGTAACTCTGCAGATTTAGAATGAAATTGGAAGCTGAACCATCACTGTTTTTTTTTTTTGTGTTTTTTGGTGTTGTTTTTTTGGTTTTGGTTTTTTTTTTTGGTTGGTTAGCTGGTTGATTATTTTTTGTTTGTTTGTTTTTTTACTTTGTCAGTTGTCTTTTGTTTTTTGATTTTTGTTTTGTTTTTTAAAGCAGAATGCTATTTTGGAAAAGAAGTGCTATTTGGGGGGAGAAAATTATCATTGGGAAGGATATAAATTTCAGTGGGAATTGTTCCTGTGCACAAATGGTAAATAAGGCCAATGAGAATGATGTTTGAATTCCTGTTGATCGTTTTGTAGCAGAGTGATGTGTCTTCAGATATAGTATCTTAAGATTATAGAAGGCAAGAAGTCTTAGCTTCTATTTTCAGCTAAATTAAAATGGCTTTGCTTCTGTATATAGCTCTGTATTTAAGCTCCTTCCACATCTGTCGTCTTCAGAATTTTGAGAAAGACTAGTTTCTTCCAGAATCAAGACATAATTGATGGTCAACTTATAAGTGTTGTTTTGCCATAAAGAACACCTTGGTTCCCATCAGTTATGGAGTATCACTGTATGCTTTCTCTATGCTCTCATCTTCATATCCATTCTGAGGTGACATACTGGACTACGTACTCCTTCAGTATGAACTATTTCCATCTGTTCATGTGCACTTGTGATAGCATGATGGGAAATAATTGACCTATTAATACATTTTTTTTAGTTTTAATCTTCCATTCAAATTCAGTATCATTAGTACAGCATCAGTTTTATTTGTTTTAAAGTGAATATTGAAATCAAACTGTCCTTTTATACTTTCCCCATTTAATAGATCAGACCTATCAATGTGAAAAGATTAACATATTTGTTGTTTACATTCTCTAAAGTGTCAATAAAATGTAGTTTTGTCTCTATTTAGAGAAAATAACCAGAATGTGACGTTCTATAATAAATGTTCAATATAGTAACAGCTAATCTTATTTATCACGTTAATTATCATGTAGATCACAACACTTACACTTGAAGATTTGCCAGCTTGCAGCCTATCGACACTGTCAGAGTGTTCAAATCTACAAGTTCTGACTCTGAGACGCTGTGGATTAGTTGCACTGGAAGGGCTAAGTAGCTGCAAAGACCTGAAGTACATCAACGTGGAGGTACTAAGCATATTTGATTCTTTATCATAACTGGGTGAAAGCTGTCAATGTTGCTGTTCAGGTGGTTGTGCAGTTGCATCCAAATTAATGTGGAGTCATAGAAACATAGTACCATCTAGATTGGAAAAGATTTTTGAGAGGGTCAGAGCTTGTGGTGTTCTCCTCCTGCTGCTCTGGACAGCATGTAAATTTTAGTGCTTTGAAAAAAGCATAGAAGTATCAATAAAATACTTCCCAAAATAAACTGAGTTACAGAAGCAGATTTGCACTGTACATAGGAATTTGCACTTGTATGGGAACTGCTGAGTCACGGCCTGAACCTCTGATTGATCACCTGGAGCAAGCAATGAGTCAGCCATGGGAGC
>JAOWBP010000001.1:35869813-35883679 GCA_028571105.1 Tragopan temminckii
CTGACTCCACCTCTCCTAGACCCATTTAAGAGCTGACTACCAGTAGGGAAGGATCTCTTCTGGAGATCATCTCTTCTGGAGGTTCCTAGTGAGCCCAGGATACGGGTGAGCACTTTCTTTTCTTTGCTCCCGTATAATAACGGCTTAGCTGAGCTCTTTAGTATTTATAACATCTATACATCCACTGATTGTACAGCACTGCACTAAAACAGCGTCCCACAAATGAATCAAACTATGCTAAGAAAAGTGATAGTATCAGCCTAGTATTATATACTAGTATATACAGTAATTAGTATTACTATCACTTGATTGGTAAGACATTAATTACCTCAGTCTGTATGAGGTCACGAATGGATAGATAGGTACTATTCACCAAAGCAGGTGTTCAGCTTAGGCAGGAGGAGGTCCTTTGAAATGCAAACCCTGGATGTCAGTGAAAATTACTCACATAAAAGCTCTAGGAATTATATGGCATGTTACACTAGAGACATGATCTCTGGGTATTTGTTACTGCACATTATCCAACAAGATCTTCTAAATTTAACTTTTAATGATGATACAAAACATTTTTCTGTATGGTGAATCTTATTTCTGGAATTTAATTTACATGAAACAACTCCTCAATTTTTTTTCATGTTGTTTAACAACACTCACAAGAAAGTTAGTGTGCCCTCATTATTCATAGTAGACTTGTGAGTAAGCAACATCTGTTCTTTTCAATATATTTTTTTCTTTACTTTTCTCAGTTGACATCAATTCAGAATGTCATTTCTGCGATTCATAATTTTAGGTACATTGATGTATGAAAGCACAATAGCAGTATGAGAGCATAGTGTGCATATCTAAGCTGACAGTCTTTCTAAGTCTGGTATTTATATGCAAAAAATTCTAGATCAAATAATGTCGTGTATGGAACTGTTTCAGTTTTTTTGTTGCTGTTGCTTTTTGTTTTGTTTTATTCTCATTTTTATTTTATTGTGAAATTTTATACCTTAAATAATATACAGGATTGTCTCATTGGGATATATCAGAATACTTGGATGAAAGAGGAGACTTTTAGAAGATTCACTTCTATTTATGCTTTACTCATACCTTAAT
This sequence comes from Tragopan temminckii, assembly GCA_028571105.1. Taxonomy (NCBI): domain Eukaryota; kingdom Metazoa; phylum Chordata; class Aves; order Galliformes; family Phasianidae; genus Tragopan; species Tragopan temminckii. The sequence continues at coordinate 35,870,912 of JAOWBP010000001.1, forward strand.
AATACACAGTGATAATAATACTTTGACTGTAGTGGCTGATTAAGCTGTTGTCTTCCATGCAGTCTTAACAAAGACACAGCCTCTTTTGTGAGGAATCAGTGTTATGGCTTCCAAAGGAGGCTTTAGTGCATCTTTGCCTGCAGCTGAAGTTAGCACCTGAATCTTGGTGTGAATAGGAATTAGGCTTTTTGGCTTAATCTGTTGGTTGCAAAGGCAAGGAATTTAATTTTTGTTTTGTTTTCTTGGTTATCTGCTGGTGGAAAAGCAAAAATGAGCATCAAGGGTGGCAAATACTGAAATGAAAATCAGAGGAAGCATTATTAAAACAGCCAGAGGAGAGAGATGTTAAAAGAGCAAGAACTTTTGGTTACTAACATTAACAGTTCTTAACTGTTACTCTTTCTCCGAAAGACCTCTAAATGCAGATTTTAATTTTTAGTAAATAAGATTCCATTAAAGTTAACACTGTCTTCATTAATATCTAAAAAATACAGTGTTTGCTATGGATTTTTCAGTTCAGTTTCCTAGGCTTTGAGAAGCTAGCAAAGTATATTTGGAAAATACCCCTGTATCCTCAGATTCTCCTTACACTTGTTGTTTCAGCTTCTGGGCATTTTCAGAGCCAGAATGCAGTGTGAGTTACATCTTTGTTCTATACCAGTTGAACACAAAAATGCAGGTTGTGATTCATTAACATATTTTCTTCATGGAAAAAAATAAAGATGCCCTTACTCCTAGCTAGAAGTTTAAGGTGAAAGTAAGTGATGGTGATAATCTACTATATTTTTACATTTAACTCTGCTGGTTCTCTGCACATGCTATTTAATATTCCAGTTTTCCTTTGTTACAGGAAAACAACATTCAGGTAATTGACTGTGAAAATCTGGAAAATCTCTGTATTCTGATTCTGAATAAGAACCATCTTTCATCAGTTTGTGGCTTGAATGGTTGCGTAAATCTCCAGAATCTTGAACTTTCCTACAACAGAATCACTCGAATTGGTAAGAAAATTAATGAAAAGTAATTTCAGTTTGAATAACTGAATATTTGTACTGCTTGTATGCAAGGTTATATTTCCCTTAAATTCAGAGCCAGCCAAGCTAAGCCCAAGGAGAATGAAGCAATGGATTTAGGACACATCTGTATTTTAAACTGTACTCAACTTCACATTTATTTGTAGTATGGCTTAGTGACAGTAAGTATTTCTATGTATAAATCATTATCTGAGTGTGCTAACCACACTAACAGTGGACCACAACCTTTCTTTCTGCTAACATGCTTCCCTTTCTGGTTCCAAACTATTTTTCCATACTTCTCTCTCTTGCTCTTCATTGCTGCCGATTGCCCCAAAGCTGGAAAAATATAAGTTTAATGTGCAGTCGTGCAACCCGTTTAGGCACATCTAGTATGCTAACACCTCTTAGAACAAATTGCATTTGTAAATAGTACTTGTTAGGTCTGGCAGACTGTGGACCACTTAGCATGCGGTCAACCAGGTAGCATTCACATACCCACAGACAACAGATGCATCAATACTTAAAAACTTTGAACCAAGAGATACCTGTTTGCTAGCCGGGAATTTTTCATGTAGTGAACAAGGACTTGCTTCTCTCCCAGCTGTACTGCCTTTCTGACTGTGAAGTGTCTAAGGGGCAAGTATTGTGTCTCAGCTTCTGGTAAGCCATAAAAAAATTGTATTGTGAGTCTTGTGTTGTATAGATTTTGTATAGAATATTAGTAATCAGGATCCAGAGCTTTTGCAACTGACAAAAGATTGGAAAGAGTAGCACTGTCATCCTTGCTGTACTTAAGTGGAGAAGCTAGTTTTTTCGGTTTTAGAATCATACACAGAGGGAAGACCATTAGTGGTCCCTCAAAAGCAGCATTAACAGCTGAGAAAAGCTAGTAGAGAACTGCCAGATTGAAAAGAAGGTCTCCAGGAAGAAGGGGACAAATTTTCCCCAGGTAAGTATTGTAGCAGGTTGAACAGACCTAGATTTAACAGCTTCCCTATGGCTCTAGTGGCTTGAGTTTTGGTACATGATATACTGTGGTATTTGTAAAGGCTACTAAAACAGAAATCACTATATCACTTGAGGGTTACAATACTAACACAAATTAATCTTCAGAAATTTGTCTGTTAAAATAATACTTTCTTATTATCAAGAAGAAATTCCATGTGGCAAGTAATAAGTTTTGTGTATAAATTGCAAAATATTTGAGGGAGGACTAAAAAGGCAAATTTCTAGCTGTATTCTTGGTCCACACTGAATCTGAAAGCAGTATTTGGAAATACATCTGAACTGGAGTAAAAAAAATTTAAGGAGATTTTGATTTTGATTTCATTTGCCCTGATTTATATTATTAATTCTTTTTGAAGTATGTGTAGTGGAGAGCTAGGTGTATAGCTGGAAAACAAAACGATTTTTAAGCTGCTGAATGAAACAATCACTTAAAGATTTTTATTAAAAATGGTTTCTGTTGTGTAAAAAAAAAATAGCCATAAAACACAAAATTGCAGCAATGTGAAGACAGATGATGGAATTCTGTAGTATTGCAAATAGAAATAGAAAATCTAAGAAAAAGTTGATACGTACAAACAGTCTATAAATTTGGGGTTCATACTGATATTTTATTGTTTTTTTCTACTATATGGAAAATTAAAATAATCGTATTTATGAAGGTTTATATTATCTACAAATAAAGATACTGGAGTATCAGTGTTTGCTATAAAATCATATCAGTATGCTAAAGGAAAATGATAAAAAAAAGTTATTATTAAATGCTTGTCTGTCTTTGTGATCATTCTTTCAGGCGTACTTTATTTGATAAAAATGTCTGCAAGATTACTTTAAGAATGATCTTTAGGATTGGAGCAACTGTGTGGAACTGTATCTTTTTATGGAAAATGTAGAGTAAAATCCTGTTGTACTTTCCGTTTTATTATGTGGTGTTACATTTACTAAGTTTCTGATGAATTTGACTGGGTACACATTCACGAAAATTGGTTTGGAGTCAGTCCTCCACAGCTGCAATACAATGCAGTGTGCTCTGTTCATCCATCTTTAACAAAGGGCATATGGTGTTGCTTTTTGTTTTTGTTGTTTATATTTATGAGACTTGCATTTTAATAACTTATTGTTGGACACATTTTTTCTCTTTCCTCTCATTAAAATATAGCTTCAGTAGGGGAAAAAATGAGACTAGGATTACCAGAAAACCCTTTAACAATAAAAATATGAGAAATACATCTGTTATGCTTTTTCACTTAAGGATGTATGCTCACAGTCATTGAATCGGTAGTAGTTTGAAGTTCAGTGCTTATGTATTTGGAAGATGATTTACACAAGAAGTTAGAGGAAAAAGTAACATTTTGACTTGATTCACAAAAATATGCTTTCTTAATTTGCCTAAATTGAGTACATTGGCTAAAATCCCTGCAATGTTAAGAAAAAAAGTGCATAACTAGCAACTCTTAAATGTTTCTTTGGACTTATTGTTTTTAAGAAAGAACATCAAGAATTTTTATCAAACATCTTTCAGTTTTATTTATTTTTGTTTGTGGGTATGTTTTTCATCTTCATGTTCATAGTCACCTTTTAGTCTTCCTGCATCATTCATCTTTGTCATGCTTACAAGTTACTTCGGAAGTGCATTGATAGCTAAGACAAGAGTCCCTAGTTAACAGATTGGAGCTCTACTTAGCCAACTGCCATGTTACTTAAGTGAGAATTCTCTACAAATTTTTCTGAAACCATATGCTTTCTTTATCAGAATGGCTTTTCCCATTCCTGTTGTTGATTGTATCATGTGAAAAACAGACAATATCTTCTGGAAATGTGCACAAGATTTTCATGCTTATTTTGAATTTTGCATGTATATGGAAGAAATATTAAAATACCAGGCATTTTTATTATGTTATTCTCTCTTTTGTATTTTTTTCTTGGACTATATTTGATAGTGCAGAATAAACTGTGGTCCCACTTGTATTATAGTGTTGATGTGCCTGTTCTGAGTGATGTTCACTCTATCTGTGACAGGTGATGAGGATGAAATGCAAAAAAAAAAGCGCAAAATTTGTGCAGTACACCAAATAGGAAATTTCTAGATCCTATATTAACTTCTTGCTTTTTTTTACTCTGTCTAGTCTATCCTAGTTGTTCCATTCTATGCTAATTCAGTGCTTTTAAATTTACCAATACTGCTATGCTATGAAAATTTAAATACTGCTCTTGTGAGGAAGTCTTTGAAGACATTAATTTTTAATGCTCTCTGAAAGGAAATTGCTTTGAGGCCACTAGATGGTGCTAATTCCCTTTTTATTCTTACTTGAGCATGGAAAAAAAGAAAGTATAGAACTGGATCTTGCAGTCAGGATAGTATGTCATAGGTATGCTTTAATTTCTTTTAGAATAATTAAAATCTGTATATTTATTACCTAAACACTGTTTTTAAGTTATAGTACATAACATTTGTTTCATATACAGGATGTTGTCTCTTTAATATCCGATGTGCTATGTGATCGTGTTATTTTGACTGAATGCTTCCCATTTTTAAAATTACTGTAATTTGAAGGCCTGTATTTCTTGTTGTTTTTAACTGCACTGCTAGCCTTGGAATTTAATCTTTCACTTCTTTTTTTCCTTATTTTTTCCTTTCCATATTCTAAATAATTGATAGTGAAAGACGGTCTTCAGTCTTATAATCTATTTTATTCCCAGAAGTTTATTCACTTCTGCAGAGCTTGCTCAGCTTGCTTATGGAAGTTTTGGGTAACATAAAAATGAGACAAAGTATTACATCAAACCTGTGAAGATTACTTGAAAGAAAAGTACATTCAGGACTATGTTCTGAATGACAGTTATTAATTGCTCAAGTGTAGTAAGTGCAGTTTATCAGTTAAAAAAAAGTTCTGTTCCAAACTGTTTTTGAACTGGTCTATTACTTAGTTAATAGGATCTATATGAACTATATACATAGTATTTTTGATAGAGTCAAACGTAGATAATTTTTTAAAACTTGTATATAACTAAGACTGTTACTATATATATAATACAAGTATATTGAGACACCTTTTCATAGTAAGTAGAAACTAGCTTTTTTATTTTAGGATGGCTTAATTCAGGTCATACCTTTTAATTTTCAGGTGGTTTGGAATCACTGAAAAATCTTCAGCAATTAATTATGGATCATAATCAGTTAATTAACACAAAAGGTCTTTGTGAAGTACCTACTCTCATACATCTAGACTGTTCTTTCAATCACCTCACCCAAGTTGAAGGTATTGAGAGTTGTGGACTACTTCAAATTCTGAAGTTACAAGGCAATAACCTCCAGGAGGTAAAATCCCTGAATTAAGTGGTTGTTTATTGTACCTACATCTATCTTAACAGTAATGTGGTTCAGTCTGTTGATCATGTGTGCGCTGCTTGCCTGGGATGAGTTGTTTGTTGGTTGCTCTTGTTTTCCTTTCAGAGATTTTTTTCAAAGGTAGAAATTGCCATCAGTGGTAGATAAGTATTTTCTTGCTCCTAAGTCCTTGGAAAATTGGATGCTCGATAATTATATTTTACATCCCTCAATAATTATACTTCCTTCCTTGGTTTATCACATCTAGTCTTCAGTTTGTATCATGCAATCATGACTGTTTAAAATGTCACAAAATACTATTATCATTCTAGATGTCATGCCAGTTTAGGTTACTTTCAGGAATTGCTGAATAGAAAGGTAGTTTGCTAAGTGGACAGTTAATCGTCTTTACTGTTAATGATTCTCTTACACATCTGGGAGCAGAAAACTATTGTCAATAAGCAGCAGAAATAAAATATTAAGAGTATGGCTCTTGACTCCCTTTTTTGAAAATTTTTCTTGACTCTTCAAACTATGTGGAGAACACTAAAAAATATTTACCACCTGATTTGTAGCAATTGTTGGACAATTAGTGAGTACATAATGAAAAACTGATATATATATATTCAAAATGTGTTTTTTTGCTTGTATTTAATAATGATTGATGAAAAGCATGTGTTAAAAATTCTGCTGTTCTTTCTCTAACTTACATTAATTTTAAAAAATATTCTCTTCTCTACTTAGCTTCCAAGGCTGGAAAATCACGTTCTGCTAAGAGAATTATACTTGGATGACAATAGCATATCTGCTGTGAGAATGCTTTCTTTGTATTGGTTGCCCCTGTTGCAAATTCTTTTGCTGTCTCACAATAGGTAAAAAAGAGAGATTCTTTCATTTATGCAGTTGATACAGAGTAATTTACTAACATAACACTTAACTAATAAGTGTAATTCTCAGTATGCTTAAAATATCGCCAGCTTTTTCAGATATTCTTGGAAAGTGTGTTGTTGAGAAGTAATGGCACTGGCTACCTTTAATTATGAAAACTCAAAGCAGCAGTAACTATGAAAAGTATTTTTTTGTATTAGATGTTATATTACAATAATTTTTGAGCATTGCAACTTTATTAAAACCATAGTGTTTTTTTCTTTCTTTAGTAATTATTTCTAGAGTATGTGTCAAACTTCATATTTCTCAGCTAGTTTATTCAAAACAGACTTTAAATGCTATTTTGAATATAGCTACTAGAGCTAAAATGTTCAAGTTTGACTGTTCATTAGGCTGTTATTTTGTTTCATGTACATGATGTATGAATGCTCACAAAACCAAGTTTTAGTACTGCATACCTTCTTTCATTCTTCAGCATAACGGTTCAGTTTGAAGGCATAGATTAGTAAGGAGGGACCAAAACAAGCATCATAAAACTAGATGATGCCTTGAAGTATTCCATAATTGTCTGTCTTTTCCATTTAAGGAAAAAAAGAAAAGGGAATAATTAGAATTTACTATGTCTTAGTAATAAAACAAATTTTGCCAGTAAATTTGTAGAAAATGTATTTTTTTTTAATTGTGATATGTTTATTCTGAATAGGATTTTTCTTACCTAAACACATAGAACATCCTGTTACACACAATATAAAGAGTATGTTCTCTGAACTAATGGGGTTTTTTGGGGGTTGTTTTGTTTTTGACATTTAGTTATGGCTATGTCTGTAATGAAAAATTTTTAAAACTGCATGAAAACCTGATGTGCCTACTAGGAAGACAGAATCTTAAGAACAACACAACAGGCTGTGTTGGTCTGGCCATGTAGATCTACCTTATGTCACATGATCTTACACTTTTTATTTACTATCCATTGCACTGCTTTGTTTGTTCAGTGGCCACACTATCTGGTCTACTAAAATTGTTCTGCTGAACTGAGAGAAAGCACATACAAATGGATGAGCAAGTTGCAAATTAGCAAAACAAAACAAAAAAAAACAAACAAACAATTCTTTTTTTCTTAATGTATTTGTACTATATATCAAATCTTTGAGACAAACAAGACAAGATAGCCTTAAATGCACATTAAAGGCCTCCAGATTCCTGACATTTCAGTAGCCTGATCTTTTACACCCGCTTTATGTACGCTTATAAGCAGCTCCATGTGTGTGTGCTATAGCATAAGTAACTCAATGTTCTGTATAGCAACAGTGAATGTAATGGAGTAATCTGTTGAAAGAAAAGCTGCTTCTTTACTTTCATCCTGCAGCTAGTGCCATTCTGTGATTTTTTTTTTAAATTATTGTTTTTTGTTTTTTAAGAATGCATTGAGTGTCATTTTATTTTTACTGGTTGCAGGAAGCCTGTATAGTTGTAGTGCTGAAAATCTGTTTTTTTTTTTTAAAGAATGAAGTACTGCTGAAAGAAAAATTTTACACTAATTTACAGGTTGTTGTTGTTATTTATTTCTGAGATGTTGTATCATGAACCAAAAATTGCAAAAGATAGAACTCCAAAAATATGTATTTTTTTAACCCTATAGTGTAACAACAAAGAATTACAGCGTGTAGTGATGAACTACATGTGCATCAAATATAAAAGTGCCAACAATTTTTCCGCCTCTGCTTTTATTGAGTATTTTGCTGTAGCTTTTACACGAGGACCGTGTGTTTGATTGATATGTTGACTGAAGTCAGTGGTGAATACCTACTTGGGTTAGTTGCTGCAGCACTGTGGCTATAAAGATCTGCACTTTGTTTTAGACCAACTGGAAAGCACATTCAGTTAGTTTTAAAAAGGAACATTTTCTTTTTTCTTATACTGTAGATAGAGATTCAAGTACGCATGAGAAAGGAATTACATATTTAATACACAGTGAGATTTTATGTGATATTTCTATTTACAAGTAATGTCACTTAATTCTGTAGTTTACTAGTTAATTTATTTTTTATTAAAAAAAGTCCTACAAAGTGACACTGAATCAATCTGCTCTTCAATTAGTCTTTACATTTTTTGTGCAACGTCACAATAGACAGACATCCTTCTTAATTTTTATTTTAATATGCCTAAATTCCTTTTGCTTTCCTTTTGTTGTTTTCTTTTTGTCCTTTTCCTTTTGTTGTTTTCATTATGATAACTTAAGTGTGGTATATAAACAATTAATATTAAAATAATGCAGTCAGCTGCAAAAATACTGTGACATCTGGAAACTGATTTGACAAGGATAAAATTCTTTCTGAACTTGTTGCTCATGTGTTGTTGGAACTAAATACATACTACTTAATAGATTTTTTTTAATAGAAATGCAAAAAAAAAAATCAGATTCTTTCTTCATGCATATTGTTCTCCCATCTTAAATATACATGGGAAGTCTTTTTTCACCTATTTTCTCATTGTCATTGTAAGGCATTCCGTTTTGAGAATTTAACAAATTTTCCCGAGTCAGCATAATATGTGTGTCATGGGATATTGAATCCAGTCAATCCTGAAAAAGTTATACTTACAGTGTTGAGTCCTGTACTTCCCCACTCTCTTCCTCTTCCTAATCTAGACTTTTTTTTAGCATCTTCAGTTATTTTTTGCTGATCCTATGTTTATGTCTAAGGGTGTAGCACTATGTACAATACTGATGAAAGGTACTTTTTCTAGGCTATTCACAAAAGAGGTAAATAACTGATAGATTGCCTATATTGTATTTAATAATTAAAAATATGATGAATATTGCTAATTAAAGTGTTCTTACTCTTAAACTATGGAAAAGAAATAAACATTACATAACTATCTGGATTAACGTAAGTTTTTTTTATTATCTTTCCCTTCCTGTGATCATCAGTGATATTTTTTTCCTGTAGAAAAGCCGATTGACAACAAGATTTGGACCATCCTAGAGTTAATGCTGTCTGTGTTAAGAAAGCAGTTTTCATTTTCTGTTGCATACTTGCTACTATTCTAATCTCTTAAATCTTTTTTTCCGACTTTTTTTTGTGACTATCTGTGTCCTGTCCTGCTACAACCCTAAATGAGAGCAGAAAGAGGAAGCTATTGCTTGCTTTTTTTTCAAATATATTTTACTTTTGTGTCTTCTTTGTAATTTATATCTCTCATATGCCCTGGGCTAATGTGACAAGGTCAAGTAGTATTAAGTTTTCGGTAATGTCCTTTGTCTTTCTGGTTTGAATTTTCTTAGGGGGGAAAAAATTAACAAAGAATGTCAGTAAAGAGAAAACTAGAGAATGACAGGAAAATGTTTTAACTCTCATAATGCCAACAGCAGACAAGGATAGTCCAGCAGTCAAATAGAATTTCTCGTTCACCACAGTATATACTTAGAGAGATCCACGAGCCCAACTCACCGTAACTAAAATACTGAAGTATAATTTGTAGAAAGAATAGTGTTGTAAAAGCAGTGTTTCAGTTACTTATATCAAGTATGGCATTTATTTTCCTAGATATTCTTGAATATGTGAATCTATAAGTATAATCTGTGTCATGGATTTTCAGTCTTCCATACTGTAACTATATTTGGTACAAGTATTTAATACTGTGTACGTATTGTGTAATTGACTGGTCATGAGAACCTAAAATCCTGATATTTCCTGTACTGAGTACAAGACTTCTTTTGAGGCTTAATGATTTTTTTAATTAATGCTTCTTCATATTTTATTTCATTCTGTGGAAAGGCAGTAGGGAGGTGATAGAAATAAACACAACTAGAGCCAGGCCAACTTTAACATATGGTTTGAGAAAAGAATTGAGTGTGACACATACTCAATTGGTTTTATTTCTGTTTCTCTGAATTTACTATTAATATGTTGTCATATATAAATATGTTTTTGCCAACTGAATGAGGAAGTTTTGTTTTGCTTTGTTTGCGTATCTAGCAATTATCAACAAGAAAATAGAAACTGCAACCAGTGTTTTGTCAAGAATTTACCCAGAATTAAGTCCAGCATGTATTTCGGTTCTAATGCCTGTACTGGAGAGCAAGATATAGTCACACACTTCAGCAACAAACAAGCATTTTTGGTTCCGAACAATTGTAAATTTGTATAGTAAGTAGGTTACAGATTTTGAATGGTCATGTTTCTGACCATAGGAGTTGTGATTTAGAGCTTTCAAAGACAAATAATACTGCTATGGAAAAATACTACTTCCCATGAAGATTAACCGTTATAAGGTGACCACACCCAGTGTCACTTGTAATACCATTCTCCCACTATGCTTAGACATTGTCCTTGCAGAAATTGAATAAGCTGCCTAAAAGTATGTTTTTAGAAAATATAGATGATTTTGTATGTGTTTTTACGTAAACATTCAAGTTTTAGATGAAGATTTTGTGATTCTGTGATTATGATAATATCCAGTCCAAGATCCTTTGTACAGATGAACATCAGCTCGGTTTCCTTTTGTTTATTCTTCAGCAACACAAATAGGAATTTTGTCATGGTCTTGATGCTGCATTGTTGTGTAAGAAAAGCTCCAACTGCAAGGAATACTCTAGCTGTACTTTGTAGCTGTGTAACTGGCACTTTATTGACACTGTCTTACAGAAATACCCTAAGAGAGGGAGCACTAAAAATCTACTACAAGAAAGGGTAAACTTGACTATTTAGGAAATACAACTTTGAAAAAAAAAAATTACATTAGTTTTAGGATCTAAGAAACAATGAGTGAAAAGGATAAGCAAGCTGATGATAAATGAAGTGGGCTGGGGAAAAGCAGATTTTATTTTCTCTCCCACATCCAGGTCTTCTGTGTTATTCTTGCTATCATGCTTAAAGAAAAGCCAATTGAACTTTTTAAATTTTACAAGACTTCAGATCCTATTTTAAAAAAAAATAATGGAATGAATTATTTACTGGATGAAAAAGAAAGTAGTAGCATTTAAATAGCAAAACTTGGCCAGCTGTGAAGGCTAAGAAGTGCTTTTAAGTTAAAGGAGGAATTTTGGTAATTAATTCTAGCACTTGGATAGCTTAATTAGTTAGATTTAATAAATGTAAAATATACTGGTTCCTGTGTATTTATGAACTGCTATTTTCTTTAATTGAAAAAACAATTTTCTCTTTTGTTCTTAGCTTAACTGAGCTTATACCTTTAAATTCATTTGTATCTTTGGAAAAGCTGGATATCAAAAATAACTGCTTATCAGGTGAGTTTGTAGAATCATAGAATGCTTTGGGTTGGAAGGGACCTTTAAGATCATTTAATTCTAGCCCCCCCTGCTATAAACAAAGACACTTACCTCTAGACCAGGTTGCTCAGAGCCCCATCCAACCTTGTCTTGAATGCCTCTGGGGAGTGGGCATCCACAGTCTCTCTTGCAACCTGTTCCAGTGTCTCACAGTAAAGAATTTCCTCCTAATATCTTGTCTAAATCTACTATCTTCCAGTTTAAAGCCATTTCCCCTCATCCTGTTGCCTTTATAAAAAGTCCCTCCCCAGCTTTCTTGTAGCTCACCTTCAGGTACTGAAAGGCTGCTATGAGGTTCCCCCGAGCCTTCTCTTCTCGAGGCTGAAAAGCCCCAACTCTCTCAGCCTGTCCCCGTAGTGGAGGTGTTTCAGCACTCTGATCATCTTCTCAGCCCTCCTCTGGACCTACTCCAACATTGTTGTATAAAAAGCATTAAGAGTTCTATAAAAGCATTTTAAAAAGCCATGCAAACAAGAAGTTCTATTAGAACAATCAATATTCAAATAATTTTATAAATATATATAGTTCAAATATTATTTATGAAACATACAGAAAATATTTGTACATTTTTCAAACATAGGTGTTCTAGATACTGCTAATAATTGTACTGTATCGGTAACAAAATTGTTTGCAATGCTTCTTGGTTTTGGTGTTGTTTGTGATTTTTCACTAGGAATAGTCTTGTTTCACATTCAAATTGATACATTATTTTCTTTCCTACTTGATCACAGACCTTAAAAATGTCATTACATGTTTAAGTGGATGCAGTCATCTAAGGGAGTTGTCACTCAGTGGAAATCCTCTTCTCCAAGAAAGGAATTGGAGGTAAAAAATAATAATAATAATAAATAAATAAAATTACTAAATTAAAGAAAAACAGCAAAAAACTGTAAACAAATGTTTTTAGTCAAAACACATTAAATTTGACTAACATTTCTATGTTAGTGTAAATATAATTTTGATTAAAAGATTTAATGATTTTTCATATGAAAAAAAAAATGTTAGGGCAGTGTTAGCCTTTTAGAGATTTTTGTGTGGGTAGGAATTCTGTAAATGTAAATATGCATCTTCTCATCAGTCTCCTTAAAAACAGAAAGACCCACATAAATATGTGGACAAGAGAATACTGAAATGTCATATGGCATGCCATCTTGGAGAAATACATATTATTTCAGATATTACTTATCCTACACTGGTAGTTAATTTAAAAGGAGGCTGGTAGTTAGTTAAGCTGTCTCTGA
>JAOWBP010000001.1:35902646-35916553 GCA_028571105.1 Tragopan temminckii
CTGTTAGTACATTGCAATTTCTTGTTCAGGGTGTCTGACTGCTTGGAGAACTTCTAAACAACCTAGTCACCTAAATTTGAGATGAGCTGAGATGAATTTCTATAATTTTTCAGGTAAATAATAACAAATTCTAGTCTATGAAATCAGCCTCTGAAGTACACTGAAATGTACACGAGTACTGTATTTATGACTTAGAACTTAACCTAGCTCTGATTTGTCCTTGGGAGATCATTCTTCTTTTCTTTTGTTGGTTTTTTCTTTTTGTTTGTTTTGTTTAGTTTCTTTTTTGTTTTTGAAGTGGAGGAATAAAAGCTAGAACATATCTCAACTCATGAAAAGTAAACAGCATGTAGAATAAATTTTTTTATTAATATCTCCCACCTTTTGCAGACTTACACTCATCCACACTAGACACATGCAGTGTTTTGTTTCTTTTTGAGATAACACTGCATGATGTGGTTTGTCCCAGGCTGTGAGTTTGTGACAGTCATTCTTGTTTTCTAGCTTATGCCAGGAAAATATCCTATAGGTTAGAGGGTCCCCATAACTTGACCAGATCTTGACACTTAAGCAATTATAAGAGCATGCCTGTAAATGTCAGATCAGAATCAAACTTTTGTATGTTTTGTGCTGCAAAGAACACAATCCCTTTTTTAAATGAAATTTGTTATGAAGTTACAGTGTAAATGGAAAAGCAAAGGAGTCTTTGAAAATTTCCTCAGATTCATCCTTTGCCTTGAAAAAAGAAAAAGGCTCAGGTAACATATTGGGAGCTCAGTCTTTTAAATGAATGTATACGAGTAATATCTTAAGATTAATAAATGGCATGTTAGTCTGTGGTCAGATAGGTAGGTTTTCTTTTCTACCTTTTTTAGCAATTATTCTTATCTGAAATGCTGAAATCTTGTTTTCTTGTTATCTAGTAAATAGATATCCTAGCCCTAGAGGTAGGTTTTTGCAGAGTCAATATCTGATAAACAGAAACACAGGTACTAGAAGTTGTAACCTTCACAGCTTATGCAGAATGCACTCTGATTGCTTTCTGGCTTTGCATCATGTGATCTCAGTTCTATAATGCACTGAAATGCTTCTAATATATATAGTATAACATAAAAAAGTACAATTATATAATTAATTATGCTTCTCAGTCTTATTTCTCTAAAAATGGTTAAGTGTCACAACTGAATAAACCAGGAAAAAATGTAGAAAAGTGAAAAAAGTCCTCAGTTCTGTGTAGTTTTAAACTCATTACTCAGCCCAAGTTTTGGACTCACTAGGAAAGTGTTCGTAGGCCAAATGCATGGCTGGACAAGCACATCAGCCAGTTCCTTCAGAGCCCTGGAGTGCTTGTCGTCTGGCCCCATAGGCCTGTACACATTCAGCCTCATGAGGTGGTCTCAGGCTTGCCCTGCTCTTAACATCGGGGGGGATTTTACACCCTCAACCCCTGCTTGGAAGTTCTGGGACACAAGAGATGTGGGAAGCCTGACTGGCCTTGAAGACCAAGGCAAATAACTCTTTAAATTGCCTCAGCTTTCTCTGTGTTTGAGGAGGCCATTTTTCCCTTTACAGGGAAGAGTGCATTTGAGGTCTCAGTGTTGTTTCCGGGGTGGGCTAAAGGAGACAGGAGCTTAGTGAGGTTGTTGGGGAATCTCAAAAGATTTTTGAAAAATCCGTTTCTGATGCTTACTTGAACCACTTGTGTAACCTCTGAAGATGAGGTTACCGTTTGCCTGTCTGTACTTTGTACTCCTGTGTTTAATAAATAAATAAATAAAAAGATGTAGGACCCAGAGTTTCCTATGGAAACTATCAGGCTTGAAGCAGAAATGCTTTTCTGAAAAAAATGTGGGTCATGTAGGTAATGAAAGACTATGATAAACTACAGTGGGTTTCAGATTTGTGGAGAGTTAAGTATGTATGTATTCAATCAACATTATTTGTTAAAGAAGAATTTGTGGGTCCCTGAAATTTTCATTATTCACTTACTTTGTTAGTTGCCAAAATTATTTCTGTTGTTTTAGTCATATGTATCTAGAGAAATCACATCTGTACGTATATTAAATGTAAGAATTTGAGAGAACAATCAATTTTATAACTTTATTAATAATTTTGGAAAAAAATTACCTTGGGAGAAGATATTCCCTAATAATATATTCTGAAATGTTTTTCTTCAAAGCGTATTGTGATTTTTTTGAGTAAATCCTAATACATCATTCTTACAATTAGGCAACTACACCACTAAAATGTTCTAAATTTCTTGCAAGAATGTACTCTATTAACGAATTTTCTGAAATTTTAAAAAGCTTTTGGGCTCAATTCATTATTGTGATGTTTCTTAGGAATATGTATGACATGTGCCACTTTCTTGGCTTACAGCATTGATTTTAGCAATCATGAGAATGAAAGCATGCCCAGCATTCCCTTCCTACGTAGAGGCAGATTTGAAAAAGAAGTATTCCCAGAGGTTAAAATAACCCTTATTAGAGTGCTACTTTATTTTATCTTCACCACATAACATACATGAAAACGCATGAAAGACAACTGCAGAGAAAAAGACTACTTTTGCTTTTGCTCACAGTTCAGAGATTTGTACTCTATAAAATGACCTACGTGTCCTGCTAAAAAAAAAAAAATCTATACAGTTTTTTTTGTTTTGTTTTTGTTTTTTTTAATAAAATTGGTCAGATCAATGCATTTACACACAGTTTGGAATGGCAGAAGTCTAGCTGCATTTGCGGCATACTGGAAATGGAAAAATAGTTTAACAAATGATTCAGTAGAGGATGATCTTTGATACTCTTAGCTTTGGAAATTTTTTTAGAAAGTCATTCTCTGAACTGACAGTCAACTTCTGAATGTTGAGCTGAGCTTTACTTATGAACTCAAGTTTCTTAGAAAAACTAGAAAAGGCTAAATTCAAAAAATATTTAGGTCTTCAGGCAGTTTTTGGTCACAATCTGTCAACAATTTTAAATAAGCATAGAAAACTTGTTTGGTCCTTCTGTAGCTTCTATAAGAGCTAAAAATTCATGATTTCCTGGCAAGTTTTCAAAAATGTATTATATTTTAGATAATACATTTTTAGCAAGGAATACTTAGGCTTTGGCACAAATGAAGTCCAATGAAAATTAAGTGAAATATTTTGTGCTAGATTAGCATTGGGTTTGAGTGAAATGCACCACAAAATATGTTTGCAGGGAATCAAAAGAGAAAGTTAACAGGTTTCTGCAAGATGAGAGACAGTCCACTATGGCTTGCTCTCGTATGCCCTTTTCTACTGTGAATATTCACAGGGTTAACGTTCAGCATATGATGCCTTCTTCCTCACCACTCACACTTGCTGCCCCAAATGCCGGAGCATTCATTTAATTTACAGGATTTCTAATACTAGGAAAAGTATTTCTTCATGTGGTGTGCGTTGCTCAAAAATGAATTTTGTAATCTTTTTTGAAATAGTCATAGAATGCTGTTTAAAATTCTACCTTGGGTTAAAGTAGCTTTCCATTTGTCTTTTTGTTTCAACAGTTTAATTTATATATCAAATATATTCATCAGAGTAGAAAGCAAAGACATCTCCACTATGAAAAACTTTATGCTTGTATTCTGTAAAGAAAACTAGTGGAAAAATTCATTCTGAGTTTTTTATGTATTTATTAAGTCTTGTTGCCTATTGTCTTGTTCTTCAAAACTATTTGGAATGTAGAGAAGGCAGATACTTTGCAAAATCTGGTTGGACTAAGGCCATTCTTTGATGCTAAAGACCAAGAATGTTATAAATAGCCTTCTTCACCAAGGGAAGCAAAAGTCCAGAGAAACAAATTAGGCAAAACCAGGCAGATGATGTGCAGGGTGAATTTTTTGTAAATGGAAAGAATTCTATACACTATCTATGTGAAATAGTAATGTAGAAACATTTTTGAAAATAAAACTATGTTTTCTTTATCCCTCCCATTCTCAATATTTATTGTCATTTCCCGGGACCAGTCATGACTCAGTTCAGAGTGAGTTTTGTGTATTAATTTTTTGCAAAAATATTCCATTGACTACATTTTCAATTTTATCTTAAAATACCATATGCATAAAATCCCCAGATAAATATCAATAGGACTTACTCTGGCTAAACTATTACTGTCTTGAAAGCAGAGAATGAGATAATGAGAAAATGAAAGTAAAGAGGTATAAAGAGTAAGTTCTCCCTAATTCTAAAATGTAGTTTCACGGTTTTGTCAGATAATTATTAATATTGTGATTCTGAGGCCTACCATGTTTGGAAACACAAGGTAGCTTCAGACCCATGTAGACCTTTCAGAGTTAAACTACTTCTTTGACTTCAGAAATAAACATGAACATAGTAGTAAATACCTGCTTACATAGAACATGCAATCAAACAATATTTTATTTGCTTTATAATTCATCTCAGGCTGCATTTTTTTCTCTTTGTCTATCTCAGTAGAAATTGATCTAATTTTTAGCCTTAGCTTTTGGCAAATAAACTTTGCATTAGTTATAATTTAGGACAGTGTTTATGGGAAAGATATGGACAGAAGTTTCTTGAACTTAGTGCTATCTCTCTGGGCATAAACACAGTGAAAGATAATACATTTAAAAATCAATTATGTGTTTATTTTTGTTGGCCAGAGCAGATGACAGTGTGGTATATTTTTATAATATGCTACATGCTTATACTAGTGCCAGAATGCTTCTTATCAGTGGATATAATCTTAGTGATAAATCAGTTTGGGTTTTTTTTGTTTTGTTTTGGTCTTGCATATTTCTACTCTTGCATCTTGTTTTTCTATTTTCATTGATATTTCTTTTCAGCGCTTAGAGCACTGAAAGACATTTTATAGGCTATGTAAGAAACAGAAACACAATGGAGAATATTAAATTATTAACTGTCAAACACTGGGCTAAGAAAGTATTTGTGAGAAAAGTTTCAACCTGAATTTTAAAAGAATTTTAACTGAATTATGGTGCAAGCATATAAAACAAAAAGATTTTATCTGTGCGCTACTTAAGTGATTTTTTTTCCCTGAAATTGACTACAACTGCAGAATATTCTCATATTTCATGACTTTTTTGATTTCTATCAGAAACAAATACAATGAAACAAATTGGAGAGACAGAAATTCAGATAGCTAGGATATGAGCTTGATCTGAAATCTGACAGTCAGTCTTGAATCATATTCACTATTAATGTAAGGCATATAAATACCTAAGTCATTCTTGGACACATCATTGTACAACAAAATTAATTTGATTGATATTTATATGAAGTAGGAATCTACCTCTCTGCAGCTCTACTGGTTCTTGTACAAAGAGAGGAGGAGAAAAATATTTAAGAAAATTGCCATTTTCATGTACCTTAATATACTAGCAAAGGTGAAGTCCCATTTTCACTGATTATCGGCTTTGGAGTTGCAGGTGCCCAGAGTTGCAGGACAATGACTGTGGTAACAATCAACTCCCAGCCAACCCCAAACTTGTGTGGGATTTGCTGCTTCACCTGAGTACATAGAAGTCCATGGGGCTCCATGGGATCTATCCCTGAGTGCTCAGAGAGCTGGCTGATGTCACTGAGACACATCTGTCAATTATTTTTCAACAGTCTTGGTTATCTGGAGAGGTCCCAGTTGATTGGAAGCTGGCAAACACTGTTCCAATTTTTAAGCAGGACAAGAAAGAAGACCCTGGTAATTACAGGCCTGTCAGTCTCACTTCAGTGCCTGGTAAAGTTATGGAAAATATTATGCTGGGAGTTACTGAAAAACACCTGAAGGGCAATGTGATCTTTGGTCACAGCCAACATGGGTTCATGAGGGGAAGGTAACAATCACAAATTATGATCACAAAATCACAAACATAATTGTGTTTCTCACAGTATCCTGGACAAAACGTCCAGCAGAGCTGGACATAAACATAATGTGATGGATAAGCAATTGGCAGTTGGGTCAAAGGGGCACTCTTGGCTATACATACAGACTAGGAGGATGAGAAGTTTGTGAGCAGCTGTTTTGAAAGGGATCTGAGGTTCATGGTCAGTAGTAAGTTGAACATGAGTCAACAGTGTGTGCAGGCAGTCTGGAAAGCCAAACGTACCATGGGGTGCATCAGGCTCAGCACTGCCAGCTGGTTGAGGGAAATGATTATCCTGCTTTACACTGCACTGGTGCGGCTTCACCTTGAGTACTGAGTGCATTTTTGTGTGCCAAAGTACAAAAACGATGTATCAGAGAGTGTCCAGAAGAGGGCTGCGAATCTGATGAAGGGTCTATAAGAGCAGACACATGAGGCAGCTGAAGTCCCTTGCTTCATTTAGCCTAGGGAGGAGGAGACTGAGGGGGGACAATAGCATCCTCATAAAGGGGAGCAGAGAGGCAGGTGCTGACTCTTTGATGGCAGAAATATAATCTGAGGGAATGGCAGGAAGCTGTGACAGAAGAGGCTCAGGCTGAGTATTGGGAAAATGTTCTTCATTGAGAGGGTGGTCGGGCACCAGAACAGGCTCCTTGGAGAGCTTGCTGGAGTTCAAGAAGCATGTGGACAGCCATCTCAGATGCATGGTCTGATTTTTAGGTTGTCCTGTGTGGAACCAGAAGTTGGACACGATGATCCTATCCTTCCAACTCAGAATATTCTGTGATTCTATGACCTTGCAGACCTTGAGTTTACTTGCAACTGAATTGCATGCCCATGCTTAAAAAATAAATCTGAAACTATTATCTGAAAAGCTAGAAGTATGACTTAATGCAGTTAAAGAGTAAATTCAAAGAAGGCAAGTTGGAAGGAAGGTCTGATTTCACTGAGATATTTTGGTCAGATTTTCTCCATTTTACATAGTTATTCATTTCAATCAATCTATTTACAGACCGCAGACACCTGCAGAACTTGAATATGCAATAGTTTTGTCTCTGCAGTGATATGAACAGAGATATGATACAGTTTTCTGTATGTGAATTATACCAATGTCAGAACTTTAAATGGTAACTTTTGCAACTGAGTTCAGTACAGTCTTCTAGAAAAAAAATTAAATGTGGCTTTTTTTTTAATGATTTTTTTTTTAATCAACTACTCAGTGTTTGTCAGCATGAGAATAATAATTGAGAAGACATATGTTAGTAGTTTGCAGGCAAGTATAACAGACAATTTTGTAACGTGTACAACCACCTGAAAGAGGAAGTGGGGTAAGAAGGATAGTGTATATTTTAATCATGAAATGAAACAATAAGGAGAAGACTGGTAAAGAGACATCAGCAATTTCTGATGACAACATAGAATCAGTCTGGATTTTGTAAATAAAATGATAAAAATCCAAATATACTGTAATCAAAGAACAGAGAATTTCAGAACCAAGGAATCAAACATGCAAGAATGAATCATTTTTAGTGCTTGAAAATAAAAATTCAAATTTTTATTCAAATTTAAAAATTTTAAATTAAAATCTAAGTTGAAAAATTGAAAATGTATCCAATGAACCTAGGTCAGAATGGAAGAATACTGGTTCACCAGTACTCACCTTATAAATAAGGGCTTTGCTTTTAGAATCCCGAAATTATATATGACCACTGCCTGAATTAAATTTTTCAAAATAACTGAAATATCATCCTTTTTTCTCGTACAATTTCAAGGGACTTGAAAGGCCTTATTATTCACCAGACTTCACTTTTTTAACCCTAGATTTCAGTGAATACTATTCAGGAGTTCCATTTAACTCAGGAAAAATAAGTTTGGCAGAATCAGGCACCTGTATCTAGGCATAGAATACCCAGTTGCTCAAAAATGAGCAATTGACTCCTTGTAGTATTTAGGCCTTTAAGTATCTCGTGTCTGTATTTTTTCAGAGTTTGGCAGTCATTTTTAATAAATCATGTTTACTAACAATGTTGAGATTAAATTCCAAGAATTTGAGATATAGGAGATGCATTTTAACAGCAACAAAAAATAAAATTAAAAAGTCTGATTTGTTTTAAATCAAAGAGTACAGCATAGAATCTTCAAGAGTGTTTTGAGCGTGATTGCTCTGCAGGTGGCAGTTCTGATATATGACGTGAAAACACTTGAAATATTACACAAGACAGTTGAAAAGAGACTTTGTAAAAGTTATCAAAACTAAACTGATTTTATCAGTGCACTATTTGACTTTACTCATTTGTACAGGCTGCAATAGGGAATGAATGGCAAACTCCAGATTCCACCCGTTTTCCTTCAAAAACACTCCTGATCTCAAACCAGCTGCACTGGACAAAGGTAACGTCACAAAACTTCTTACTCTTCAGTCTTTATTCATTTCTTAGGGATATGGTCTTTATTCATTCCTAAGGGTATGCTATTCTGCAGTGATTAATATGACAATCTATTGACATGATAAAGACACCATTACTTTTAGAAGTCTCAGACTTCCTCCTCATCCCCAAATGTGATTTTTCTTTCACATTTTCTTTCATTTGTTTAAGTTTTTCTTTATTTTGGATTTATTTCAAGACTTTACTTCACGGTAGCAGAAAAAAAAAAAAAAGATGATGTTCTTCATCTGTACATTTGGCAGTAGATTAAAAATTGCTAGTTGACACAGTACTTTGAAAATACTAAGATCTGCATTATATGACAGCAGCTGAATGTTTTCAGAGCAGCTAAAGGTCACTGAGCTGTAATGTCTGCTAGTTACTTGATAAACTTTGAAGTTTTAACTTTTTGTTTTCTTAGGGCTTTTTTTTTTCTTGTTCAAGCATAGTATTACTGATGTTTTATCTCCTACAGTTAAAATAAAGAAGTCTTATAAATGTATAATTCATTATATTTTAGGACTTTAAGTATAACTGAAGTCACCTTTTTGCCCTGTTTATTTAGTTGAAGGTAAAGTTTCCAGTGGTCATTGCACTACTAAGAATCCCTTCTGTTGCAGTAATAGATTGCAAAGTCTTTCAGATTTACCTTCACATTTTGGAGTCCTAGATGTGTGTAGTCTCAGTCATGCTCAGAAGTCTGTTCACATGGATAACTTTTGTTTTTTGAATAATTGTTTTCGTGACATGTGACAAATTTGCAGGAGTTTCCAACTGCGTTTTTTTCATTTTTCTTACTGAGAAGCATGCTAGGCCTTCAGATTCCAGTGAACGTTCAGATAATTTGCAATTGTCACCGCAAGCATCTTGGCAGTGTATTGACAGACCACATTCATACTCAACAGAAAATACCCACTATCATAGAAGGTAAGTAAAGTAATTGAAGGTGGGGGAAGGGCCAAGGAAGGGGGAAGATGCTGGTTTTTTATCCCATTCTGTTTAGTTGATTTTTATTTTACAGACGTCATAAGGAAGAGAAATTGAGACTGTTTTCTCATGCTTTTTTTTTTTTTTTTAATGATATTACCTTAAAAACTAGGTATTTTAAGTGTAATTATAATTTTTCGTTAATTAAGCATATGTGGATATACACATACATTTTATGTATGTGTCTGACTATAATTCACAAAAAAAGAGTTTCATATAATAACACATAGATGTTGAAATAGATATTTCTAAGACTAGATAAAGATTAAAAGAGATTTCTTATGCAACTGTATTCTTTTGGAGAGAAAGGATTGAAATATGCTTTGATTAATTGAAAAGTAAACATTTCAAATTAATGACAGACTTTTATTAGTCTCTGAGATAAAGCTTTCCTGGAGTATTAAAATAGATTTGTTTTGTATTATTTCCAAGCTTCCAAAGGCACAAACAACATACAGAATAGTAAAAGCTGCAAAATAGTCACACAAGACCCATTCTTATGTATCAACCTTTGAATATTGCTCCTATAATTTGTTTTCAGTTCAGAGAAGGGAACAATGTCACAGAACTCTGACTTAAAAGAAAAAAAATTTTCATTCAGGTCTGATAAAGAAGAGAAAATTTCAGAAGAATGGTATGTTAAACTTATCTTGTATCTGTATCCTGTATCTTGCTTTTTTTTTTTTTTTTTTTTTTTTTTTTTTTTTTTTTTTTTTTTTTTTTTTTTTTTTTGTTATTTCCTTCTGGTAGGAGATCTGGTAGGATATAGGTGCAGTATATTTGGCTGTTATACTTCGCTTATTTTATGTTCCACTTCTCAAAAATCCATTTTCTACCGAAGTACCAAAGTAAAAGTTATTGTAGTTTCTTTTAAAAGTGTCTGAGGAACCAGCATTATACATTATAATTTTAAGATAAGCATTGCAGGAGTCTGTATAATTTGTAATATTTCTTACTATGCATAAGAAGTACTAAAAACTTACACTATTTTTGAAAAGTGCATTATAAAATGCTGTGCAGATGATCTAATGTAATAGATGTGAAGTGTTTAGTATGTTATTTCCTTCCCATAGGGGTTTTAAAGATATTTCTACTGCACAACTAATGCTGAAGAGGGCCCATAAAATGAAGCCCAGAAAATACAGTAATAAAAATGTGGGTAAGTCAACACATAAATAATGACTGTAGTAATTAGATGTTTCTATTCTTAAATCTCAAAATAGAGAATCTCTTTTAAAAAGGTTGTTTTCACAACATTAAACATTAATTTGAATAAAGGGGAATGTGGTTTAGTGAAGACAGGTCACACTGTAAATGTCCATAAAGACATCATTTTCTTTCAGGGATAAATTACTCAGTTTTTTAAAATAGATTCTGATAAAAATGAGTATTTTACAGCTGTATTAAACACACTTTGTCTTTTTTCTCATGTATCTCTTTTCTTTACATATATATCTTCTAGAATTTGTAGTTCTTATATTTTTCTTTTGATAGAATCAAGTTAAAATTATTTACTTAGGTTAATTTCGGATTTATTTCCTACGATTGAAATGTTGTCCTTGGAATAAAATTTGTGTAGCATTATTCATATCTCCATAACAAGCTTGTTTGATTGTGCAAGAACTTTTGCCCCCCCAAAAAAACAGATATAACTGGTATAATGTTGAAAATATTTCTGCTTATCACGGGTGCATAAAATTCTTTAGAAATTCTAATTAAAATTCTAAACAGAGCAGGCATTACTACACCTTGCTGTGCTTAAAAACTGTCTATAATTTGTAACAATTCTAGTTTCCTGAAGATGCATTAGCACAGCAATACAGATTTTCGTGCTTAACTTTGAATTTCTTAGGTTATGTGGATTTTATATTAGACTCTGAAAGTGAACTTTTTTTTTTTTCCTTTTAAGATATCTGGAAGCCTTGTCTGGCTTTCAGCTGGTCACTACTGTATTACTTTGTGTTTATTCTTTTCCTCTCCAAAGGAAAACTCTCTTACCAGTGACTAATAGCATGAGATGATAAGTCTTGCTACCATAAGAGTATTAAAAAAGGCAAAAACCAGCTGGAGTGGACCTTGACTCCTAGAACTAAAGGAAAATGATTAAGATATTTCATAGGAGTCAGCAAATAATTTTTACCTTAAGTTTAGAATTTAAGACAACAGAGCAATACAAAACAAGCAAACAAAACAACTGGGACCAACAACCACAGAAACATAAAAACCAGAACCCCAGAACAGATGATCTCACTATACAGTACAATTTATTAAATTAACAACAGTCAAAATAAAAACCTGGGGGACTATATTATTTCTTATTACACATTAAGTAAATGACCATTAATCTATATTTTTCTAGTAGCAGAAATGAAAAGCTACTGGTGTTGTTGCTATATATTCCATGTAGCGGTATAATCTGGGAATTCAAACCATGGATAAGAATCCCATGGTTCTAATTGCTGTTCAATTCTGGAACAAAATGCGGACTTCCTTACAAATGCATTTACAAATTTAATTTTCTGTTAGATGCTCATCTGTCATAATGCTACTTTGCTTTATCAGCTCTTTAAAGTTGGTACAGATACATGCTAATGTTTTTCTATGTTTTATAGCAAGTTTTGAATTTTTTCAGTTTCACATATTATCATGACATTGTTTAGTAAATGTGGCAGATCAGGCAGTAGCTGTTCTTTCCACAATGTTTCTATAATATTTCTTGGATTTGTCCAACTAATCTTCTATATTTGGAATCTGCCAGGCAATGTGTATTAAATTATGTCCTTGGTTTCTAGATTGCCCACACAGATCATTGTCTTTTAAGCCACATTTAAATGAGTATGCGAGAATCCAGGAATATGTTTATATGATTTTGAACTATTGTACACTTTAACAGTTCTCTGTGTGAAATCTAAAACATTTGATTGCTTGTCGTCAAAGCATACATACAGTTCATTTCCCCATCTCTCTCAGAGACTGAAAAACACTGGTATTATAAACTAATCTTTGTAATATTGCCTACATTTGGGACTAGATAAAGAAAAAGGCTCATTTTTAATAACAAAAGAGCTGTAGGCAATGGATGAGGTGATCCAGGTAGGTACAAATTCAGTAGTCTGGCACTGAGTTAAATCCCTGAAGATTATTTCACAAAGACTCAGAGATAAATCTTCTGATAGAAATCCCCTAGTAAAACAATTTCCATCATTTCCCTCTGTTCTCAGTTCATGTATTGCTGATGTCTTTGTGCACAAGTAAATATTTGAGAAAACTAGAGTAATTCTAACAACTTCATGTGACTTAACTTGAAAGTTCTTGGTATAGACTAATTTTGTACTGGTTGGATTTTTCAGAATTGAATGGTAAGCTAGATTAAGGGAAAATGACATTTTAAAAATGTATTGGAGCAACTTCAGTAGACCATCATAGGAAAACAGTAAGCTATAGTAGAAATTGCTTTTTTACTTGAAAATTGTTTGGGAATGCTCAATTACATTCTGTCTTAAGATATTTTAGTCAATTTTGACACTTTGTATTTGGTTGCCTGTGGAAGAAAGACGCTGTCTTTCATTTTAGTGCAACTAGCTTTGTAACTTAGAAGTCCTTTTGTCAACTCTGTATCTTATCAACAGTGTCTCCAAACATTTTGTACTCTTTAATCCATGTGTAGTATTCATACAGCCATCTATATTACATGTATGAAAATATTAATTTATACTTCAGTTACAATATTTTTATAACTTCTGTCATTTAAAAGTTCAGACAGAACTTTTAAAATATAGCATATTATTATTTTAATACTTTTTTTTTTTCAAAATCTTACTTTGATCTGTTGTCCCAAACATTTGCTACTCTGAAGATCACAAACTTACTACAAATTTATTTTTTATTTGAGATGAATGGCAAAACATATGTAATTAGTCCTTATGTGCAGAATGAATATATCTACAAAGCTAGTAATCCAGCTGTAAATGATTTTAATATTCTTACCTTAAAATTAATCAAGCTTAACCTTATTTACCGTATTTCTTCAGTCATTTCATTGAGTCTACCTGATGTGGTTAGTAAAAGTGGGGTGAAATGACTTCAAATCTGGCATCCTCTGAAATAATTTGGGAGCTGTGAACATCACACAACAAGAAGAGAAACTTTCTCCTAGAGACAGCTGGAGATTAAAAAAAAAAAAAAAAAAAAAAAAAAAGTCTAAGGTGTCACTGATTCTGCCTTGGAAAGTAGGCATGGACTAAATTACTTTCATCGATATTTTCCACTATGCTCTAGTTAGTCTGCTTTGCTGCTTTGTGAGAAGTTAGCACCATCAGAACACACAGTTAAACAAAAACTGCTGCACTTTTTTTTGATGTGTTTTGTCAATGCTTTATCTCTTACAAAGTCCATAAGCCATTAGAAGTCTTAAGCAGAGTTACAAGGTAAAGCTACTTTGTTATTCTGTGTCAAGGGAACAATTCTCTGAGGAAGAAAATGGTACTCTTAGTATCTCTTTATCTCTTTATGTTACATTCCTTTGTAACTTAAATGTCTACTTCAAATATAAAGGTCTGTTCAAAACCAACTTTCTACCTTGCTGCCTTAGTTACTCTGACTTAACAGAGCATGATGATACTTTTTTCATAAATA
>JAOWBP010000001.1:35923223-35945315 GCA_028571105.1 Tragopan temminckii
ATGCTAATATTAAACTTTAGGTATACTTAAGTAAGTTAAGTAACTAGACTTAAGTAAGTTTAAGTTACTAGTTATTTAAGGGCAATTAAAAGTACACTGAACTGTAGCTAATAGCTCTTTGTTGGCTGTTTTCATCTTTTATAAATTAGTTATTTTCACTGGAAAAAAAAAAATAAAATAGCATCAGCATCCAGGAGGCAGTTTGTAAATTTTATGTTGTTTGTAAGCATCCATTTCTAAATTAAATCATCATTAATTTATCTGTGGTCTGAAAGGGACTATTAACCACATTCTAAATCTGATGTTCCTGCAGTCCTACTGTCTGAATTGCCATGTTTACAGTAAGATGCACATATTACATATCTCCTGGGCTTCAAATTTGTATGCCAGATTAGGGAAGCAGTTTCTTAAACCATGTGGCACCGACAAAATTGGCAGAATTATACATTTCTAAAGAATCTCATGTCTGTGTGATGAAATGTGATGAAAATATGTTACAGAAACAAGTAGTGTGGAAGAGAATCTATCTTTTAAAATCAGAATTCTCTGGCTTTGTTTCTTATTATTTAGTGTGAGCTCACACAACAGAACTCTCACATTGAAATATTTTCTCATTTTAAGGAATTAATGGCTCTCCACCAACCCTTTAACATGTAAAATGAGTAGGTTACTTATGTCCAGTACATCCAAAAAGAGCCAGGATAAAATAAACATAAGGAGTTGGATATCTTGGAAAAAATCTGTCATGGGTTTGGGTTAATCATCTCCAGAAGAAATTCAACTTGATGCCTGAAATGTAAGACTTCTTGGAGAAAGCAGTAAAGCCTGAGGCAGTGTTGATCTGAAGGAGTGCTCTCCATGGGTCAGAGCTGCTCTGCTGGCAGAGTGCAAACCTAGTTCACAACAGCGGTATGCTGAAAAGTTGTAAAGGACTGCAGGGGCCTTACAGTGCACGAGCTCAAGCTTCAGTTACATAGTTTCAGTGGTCCAGTTTCTTATTATAAAACAAAACTAAAAAATAAAATCTGGGCCTAATTTTACAGCCTCCTGTCCATCAATAATAATGCACGTTTTTTTTTTACTATTCATGGAATGAAGCAATCCTGAAATTATAGTGTAGGTTTAAAAATGAATGCATAAAATGACACTTATGTACATTCAGGCAGTAAAGTTCAGCATCTGAATATTTATAAATTATATAAACATATGATATTTTTATTAATATTTTTACTTTTAACATTCAATGATTTTTTATTTATTTATTTTTTTTAAGAGAGAGAGAATAAGATTTTATCTTTGCCTGAAATTCTTCAATAGAAAGTTTTGGCCATAGATACTTACTATTATAAACTCTCACTGTGTTTCTAATTTTTAGTGTCCCACTGTTCTAATATTATGGGTTTCTGATTTTGACCACGTATTTCACCTGCATGTGTGTTAGCTGTTTGTTCCCGTTTCTACTGTTTTGCAGACTTGTGATTTGTGGTGGCGTATATTCTCTGACCTAGAGAATATTTGTTCCAACAAACTTATTTCGATTTTTATACAATATAAGCTCTGTCACCTTTGCTTTCCCACCATGGTAGTTTACCAACCTTTAACTAAGAGGAACTTCACATTAAGAGGAAGAAAAAGTACTACTGCTGTTTTGCTAATGACTACCCAGTGAAGAGTTCAGAAAGAATAAGATTTCACTCAAAATGTCATCAGAGGTTGATAACTAGTTTATGTCATTGTTGAGTAAGATAGCTCAATAGTTTGGATAGTTTATCTTCTGAGTTTTTTGCACTCCTTTTTCGGTTTTCCTTGAACTGTGAGTGCAAAAGCCAGGTAGTATAGCTATCTGCTTAGCCAGTATATACATAAATAAGTTGACTCCATATTCAGATTCATAGCATTTTATTCTACATAAGGCAATCATTTTGGATGAAAAGACCCCTGAGTACTGAAGCATTTCAAATCCTTTTCCATTTGACCATTCAATGACCTGATAACTATTTCCTGTCCCTGAGTAAGGTTGTGACCCAGGTCTTAGAGTGCAAAAGACAGATAATTTTAGAAACAAGTTAAATCCAAATGGATTTGGTTGGAGGGGGTAAGGGAGAGAAAATTTGGCTAAATTCCTCTAAAGTAAAGTGTTAAAGCACTTGGATTTAGTAAGCCTCATTGAAAACAATTATTGAATTTATTGCCATTTGTTTGGAAGTCTGGAGACTGTGATCAATATTGAAATTGTTTGTTTGTTTATTTTGCTTTTACTAATAATATCCAAATGCAAGTAATTCTTTTTACACAGAAAAAAAATTGCTAATGAAGATGTCATTAAAAGTGCATTTTCAGGTATATCCCAAGCATTTTCTGGCATAAATATTTCAAGCATTAAATTTATCTTGGTAAGTGGATTATATTTTAACATAGGCCACAAAAAGTGTATGTTCTGTGTCCATAGAAACATCACAGCTGTTGCATCGCACGAAAGTCCATCTTGCAAAAGTACTTGTATTTTGTGTGGAGCTATGAACAAAGAATATAATGTATACTTAGAGTCAGTTATAGGTACGAATTTTGTTTCAGTTGCACAGCATGATGCTATGTTTAATAGCAGTGTTTCTGCAAACTTTTCAGAAGTGTACTTAGGAGGCCTTTATTCCAGAATATTTCATCTATTTGAGAATATATTTTTTTCAGTTTTCTTATGTAGAAATTCTTATTCTATAGGAGTGCTAAGGAGAACTGGTAGTATTTGTAAGGTCAGAGATCTACAGTATTCCAATAAGGCTACTTTTCATATGACAATGCATTTAACATTGACACACATCTTAATATTTTCTTTTTTATATAACTAATCATGTTGTGAATCAGACAGATAATTTATTCTGGTAATACGCAACATTTTTCAAGTAAAACATTAAAATTATTTTAAAATTGAAATCCAGTTATTAAAAAAAATTATGCCATTCAAGGCTAACTCTAAGAGCAAATTCCTATACAAATTCCTATGTAAAAATAGACAGTATGTATGTTAGATGATTTTTCAAGGAATCATAGGAGTATGATTCCTCCTCCTTAAGAAAAGGCCTTATAAGTAATTCAGATATTGTATTTCACAACTGTCATTAAAGAAGGAGAATATGATTTAACTTAAGTTTTATAAATGGTTTCTAAGAGCAAATTGATTATCAAGCTTACTAAAATTGACTGTGGAAAGTCATTTCCCTAAAGCACTTTCATGCTTTTTATTTTTTCATATGAAGCAAGCTCAGTAATTTTTCAAACTGTGAAAATAATAGAGATCTCGTTGTTAAAGATAGAATTTAATTTTTAAAAATTTGAAAGTTAAATTTACTGAGAATTTGCTTCAGTATCTGATGGTGTATATTTTGTAACTGAGAAATTAGTAGAGAATATAAAAAGAAAAGAAGCTATGTGCTACTAAGGCATAAAGTTCTGATTTAACCTACCAATGACCTGGCTTTGTTTGTTCAGATGACAGTTCTAAAAGTGTGCAGAGAATATTCCCCTTTAATACAGTTATTTGCCGCAAGCCCTGACCTCACTGCCTGTAAGGGAGCAGGTCTGAATTGGCCCTTTCTCTGATATCGTGACATTGCTTCTGTTGCCTCGATTGTGACCTCTGATTGCATGATACCCCTGAGAGTTCAATTTAATAAGCGTGACTCCTGACTCTTAGCCAGGTCTGACTTCTTAGGTTTTGTCAGACTCTGTGGACCAGAGTACAAGCATATGCTAAAACATCGCATAGGCTGTCATCATACTGTGTGAGTTGTGTGCACTGTATTCAGCGTTCTCTTTCAAAGATATTTCATTTATTGCAAATGGAAATATTCATTAAAAAATTTTTGGAATAAATTTTAATAATTTATTTATGTATCATTAAAACTTCTCAGTATTTATATATATATTCCTTTGCAAATAGTTACTACTATTTCACTGTTTTACTAAGCATGCATGTTATGTATGTGTCATGCTAATTCCTTTCTTTGAAATTTGTTTTATTTCCCCTATGAGAGCGTTATATGTTTCTGTGACTTCCAATCAGTAATGCGTTTGTTCATTATAGAAGTGTTTGAGGTGAATTCCCTTTTTTTGTTGCATAATTGATACAGTTGCACAATGAGATAGTACTGACAAGCACCCTGAGCATTATGTGATGTAATTATTCAGGACAAGTCAGGTGAAAACTGAAGAATCTGATTGGAATTTGGGTGAAGGTAAGTAAAATCAAAACTTCCTAAGTATCATTGAAAATTACTAGGTTTTGTGACTATTTTGCTACCTCATTGTATTTTTTTTCTCCTGTTTTCCTTCTCTTCTAACCAGAATCGTGAAGGAGACTCTGTTCAGAGACCCAGCTGCCTTGAGGATGATGATGCTGTTCAGATGTTGCTTTCAGTTTTTTGATGCATTTGCTGAAGCAGACTGTGGAGAAGTTCAAAGATTTGAATGAAAGTTTAAAAACTGTGTTACGAGTGGCGGAAGTTTATCTGTTTACTAAAGTATATTTTTTGTATTCTCATTCCTATTTCGTGTACCTTTTTCAAGCCTCTATATCAGTATCTCTAATGTACTGTTTCTAATGTATTGTATTTGGGTTTCCAGACAAGAGAAGCAGATAAATCTTGCTGCAGCAATAAAATATTTGCTCACTTTCATGGCTATATTAAGGGAATTTCTGTAAATACCTTTTTATATTTCTCCATTTCAATTGTTTTAAAGAATTCTATTTACCTTTCTACTCAGATTCTTTTGTTTTACAATTAATATGTCATGTATGAAGAATGGAAACTATATTAGAATCTTTCTTACAAAATATGTTTTCCAATATAAGGCGCTGTCTTTTTACATTCAAACTTCCTAATGAAATGCTTTTAATTCTATGTAACAGTGAGCATTACAAATCATACCTACTTTGGTCAAGTAAATCTTTTTCTATTGTTTCGTTTTGCTTTCTATTTTGTTTTACTTTGATTTATGTATCTTTTGTAAGGATTCTTGTGTGAGTTAATATAATTGTAATCATCTTGTTTAGTTTACAAAATTGTGAAACCTTTGATTATCTGTTGCCTTATTCTGTAGTAAATTTTATAAGGTTAACTATTGAAGTTCTTTAATATATCAAGTGTGAGTTCACTCACTTAATTGGACTTCATGGGCTTTCACTCTTTTTTGGACCCTGTGCTAATTTCAAGTGCTTAGGTAAGTAGCTGCAAGTAAGCAAAATTGAACAACTGACAAAACAAATGATACTTGCAGGTTTATTAGTTATGGCTGTCTTAACAATTTTATCAAGTATAAACATGAGGGAAATTTAGCCATTCAGAATCATCATGCTATTTAACTTATTTATATGTCAGTGAGGTGGAGTTTGGTGAGCAATTTAGCTTAGAAATTTAGAAAGAGAGAGACTAAATTAAACACCTACTTTAGGAGTGAAATATTACCAGTCAAGCTTAGGGACAATGAAATTGCGTTCAGTAGTAAAACTGGAGTGGTTGCTTGTTTGTTTTCTCATTAAAAATAATTTAAATGAAGGTCAAAACAAAAGTCACTAATGGAACAGAAAAGGAATTTATTCCTTTTTCTTCATTCAGTGAGGTGAATTATTGAAACCTCCTTGCATAAATAGATAATGATGCCATTGTAACAATAACTGCTTCAAAATCAATATAATCAAGTTACATTCCTATAGGGCCAAATACTCTTGAGTGTGTGTTATTTAACTAAAATTATATATATTGTGTTTAAGTTGTTGCACTTTTCATGTGTTTACAAGCTTAAAATTTCAATCCAGTTAGTGAAGAACTCTGTAAAACTGGTAAGCTCTTTGAGCCACATCAATTAAGAATTAACCTGGGGCAAGATTTCCAGCAAATCATGGTTTGGTTTTTTGTTTGTTTGTTCATTTTACTTTTTTTTCCCTCTACCTGTCCTTTTTTACGAATGGAATTCCCTTTTATGAATAAATCCATGAAACAGTGGAATTTCAGATTGTTTATTTTCTTCCATGATGTATCAACCAATTAAATATAACTTATTAAGAACTGGTATTTGATGTATGTATTTATTTATTTTTTCCTTTTAAGTCCCTTGTATTTATAGTTATTTTTAAGATGAAGATAAATATATAAGAATTTTACCCACTTGGGATTTGCCTCTCTTTAGATGTAGAGTCAATCTGAGACTTTTTTTTCCATTCAGTTCAATAAGCATTAAATCAAGCCTTGTTTATACAATGTTTGACATAATGGCAGACCTGATCTTCAGTGGTACCTCTGGGTTTTACTAAAAAGTAGATTAAACAGCAGCCTTGGACTTAATCTGCGTAGATTTTTTGTATGTATTTGAGAATGTAAAGTTGTTCTACTGTTATGCATTACTGCACTGACAAAACTAGGAGTTATTGTCCTGGTACCTTCATCAAATGCCAAGAGCTATTTCCATTTCAGCATCAGAATGTAAGCCAGAAGTAGTTTCACCCACATGGAATAAATAGCTTTAAACTGAAAATGATATGTATACACAGCAAATAGAGTAGATGACCAATTTATAAGTATTCATAATTGAACTACATATTCACATTAATGCAAGAATTTCATTAAGTTTTATTTTCAGTGTTATTCTGCATTGCTAAGTATCAATCATGTATGATGCTTGTGGATATCACAAGTGTCGAGGAATGTAAGTTCTTAAAAATAAGTTCATATATTATTCAGATAACTATCTAGAGAATATATTTATTATCAAGGATAAACATAATTAAGACTTTTTAAAATGTACATTCCCAAGCTGTGGTACATCATTACATATTTTAATTTCCTACTAATGAAAGTTATGAGGTAATATGGAATAAGTCAGCTTTACTAACTTCATATTGCTCCTGATTGATGGTTTATTTATTTATTTATTTATTCTTGGCAGAGATGCCTTCTTGAGACAAAGCAGTCTCAAATTATTTTTTTTGTCATGTTTGGACTTTTCTGTCCCTGTCTTCTACTTTTAAATCCTTCAGTATAAACAAAACCTACCTTAATGGTTATCACACTCAATAAAATTTACTCATTCTTTATATTTTTTGCATACTTCATGGTGAGCAACATAGTAGTCACAACCTCCTGCAATCTTACAATATCTTGTGGAATTTTTTTTCTTTTTAAAGAATTTCTGTGGAAGATCTGATGTCTTAATTCATTTTGATTGGTTTATTGAATGTAAAGAAAGATATTTATCTTACTTGGCCTCAATACAAAGTGATTATTTTTTGTCACTTGAAAATGCTGTCTCATTAATGAGTAACTAAACATGTTCTTGACTGCTTCTTGATTGCATATGCTAATCTTAAGAACTGGGAATGTATAAAATGATGTATATCTAAAGATCTACTAATAAAAGTTATAGAATTATTCATTTTCTCTTGAGCAATGTGAACTCCATTTCCATTTTTCGTAGGGAGCTTCCATCCTTACGGGGTTTAGTAATTGCCAGAGAATATGAGAAGAACAGGAGATGAAGTCTGTACTAGGCAGATATTGGGAATGATAAAGAATGTGAGTGTAGGCAGTAAGGATAAACATAGTAGACTCAATCTGGTTCCACCTACTTTATTCCTTACTCCTTTTCTCCCATATAACTAAGCACGGAAACACTGGACAAACCATTTTATAGTAATTTTTTACTTTTTAATTTCTTTAATTCTTCAAGGGCCTTGGCTATCCAAAGATTTTTGAGTATCTCTCAGCTGTACTCTCAATTTACTCTTTTGGCAGCCCTGCTGATGAAATTTGCTTATGCTGAGTTGCTGAGGTGGTTAGTACATAGTCTACAGAACACCCTGTTCTACACATGGGAATAATGTGAAAGGACAATGTAGTGCTGTAAGGCTTAGTATATACTTCCTGTAAAAGACTTGTAAAAACCTGAGTGGATCTTGAAGAGTGCTGTTTGCAGGAGGCAGCAGTTTGCATCAGGAATTTGCCTCCTTATGTACATATGGCTAGGATATCACCCCAGTAGTTTTCTTTAAAGCTGTTTTATATTCTTAAGCAAGAACCAACTTAGTTTGGCAAACGTGAAGTTATTAATATATAAAACAAGTCTGTCCATGGGTGGCAAATTGCCATGATTAAACCACTGCACTACTTTATTTTTAATTTCTTCCTCTGTCATTAGCTTTTAATTGACCCAAGTAAGCTATTCTTATATTATTATAATTACGGTCTTCAACTATTTAATCTCAATCTTTTTCCCAGTTAGGTCTTCAAGTCCTTTCACAAGACTCACTGCCTGAATCAGTTCAGAACAGTCAAAAATCAGAAAAAAATTAAAATCAGTAATTGCATATGTGAGAGTTTCTGGTACACGCCTCAGAGTAAACATTTCTTTAGGCTGATAGATAAGATCAGAAAGATGGTGCTGGTCTTAAAGAATGGCATGAAATGAAGCTGATATTGTTAACAATGAAATTACGGAAGACAAATGAGAAATTGTGTTTAACATAAATGATGGAATGGGCAAAGTACTGACTGCCCATAAAATCATACAAGTTGGATAGACCATAAGGAACAGTTCAAAGCTATCTTGAAGTCAGTGCCAGGAAAGTGAAGCTTATGAAAAATAAAAATAAAAATCGAAGGGGAATGTACTATGTCCACAGAAAGAGTAAAAGATCTAAGCAATTTTATGTAGAATAAAATTTTGTAGTTTGCAGTATATCTGTACTATCAGACAGCTGTGGTGAAAAATATTAAATAACCAGAAAATGCTGAATGAATAATTAATTGGCAGTGTTGCAATATAAATAGAGAATTAGCTTTCAATAAAGTGTCTTAAAAGTGTATCACTGAAGTAAGACCTGAATTTGTTTCAAGATGGGGTACTGAACAAATCAAGAATAACCAACTGACTATGTATCAATACTGATTGCTATTGACCAACAGTAGTGGTGCTACAGAAGCAGGAACAAGCAGTGAAAGAGAAAAGAATATTTGTGAAGTCCCGGGTATAAAATTTTGTTTTCCTTGAATTCAGAAGCTGAAATTTGTAAATTTCAATGGTTTAGGAAACTCGGTGAAAAGATTCAGCTTTTGCATAATATAATAATAAGACTTCAGAAAGATAACACAGATGGGAGAGGCTGAAATGTGTTAACTATTGACACAGAACAAACTAAGTAGGTGAAGTTTTATTGGTGATGTGAATCATTCTGAAATAGATCATAATGTAGAAAACAAAAAGTTGGGAAGAAAATAGGGAGAAGAAGGGAAGCCAAAAAAAATGTAATAAAACAAAACTATGGTCTTAAGGCATTTTACTCATGACTAAGAGTTGTAAGTACCTGAATTCCAGGAAGGAAGAATGAATTTGAAGTCGAGGTCAAGATCAGTTGCACAGTGAAAAGGAGATAATTGCAACAGCAGATGAAGAATTTAGAGAGAAGAATGATCACAGAAGGAAAAGTGATACAGTACACCTTATTTTTTATTGAAAAGAATCTGAAATATCTGGTAAAAAGAGAAAAATAGCAAAAGTTTTAGGAATACAAACACTGAGAAATAATTGTATTTTTTTCCTTACTTTGTTTTTATAATTTTTGAAGCACATACTCCTGCGGGTTAATCAGCATTCCTATATTCAAAACTTCTTGTGATGTAATTTATAATACATTGGAAAGCATCAAAAAATTTTGCAGACCATCACTTGATGTGGTATTCTTTTAAAAAACATCTGTTGCATCTTTTATTCGTCTGTGCACTCAAATTCAAATGTTGCTATAAAAATATCTCTATATTTCATTCATTCTGGCCTCAGATACGCAAATTTCTTTCTTCAAAGTTACTCAAATGAAAAAGTATAACTACCCAGTCTTTCTGTGTCACAAACAAGTTTATATATTTTTAAGGTAGAAATGTGTTTCACTATCTGAAAACTCTGAGTTGTAGATGAAGAAAGATGATCTGGGGATATTATAATTTTAAGTGAAGAAAACTTTGCATCAGTTACTGACACAGGGTGCTACCATCTGTCTGCAAATCTTAGGAATATTGGTAACGTATACACTGAATACCTGTGAATAAGCTAAAGACCACTCCAAATACCATTCATTTTTGAAAAACCAAAATTATGGGCATGTAGTGATTGCTCTTTAATACTTAAGAGAATCTAGTAACTTTTGACAAAGTGAACTTCCAACAAATGTGTCAAACTTTCTATGGGAGAAGAAATCCTCATTTCTCCTACGCTCCAGCATAAGTTTTGTTATTTGGTCTTTTAATTATTTTCTAGTTTGTTAACAAAGTTTTCAGGTTTTTGCCTTGATATCAATGTTATCACTTACATTGTTCTTGCTTTCTGTTCTGAAGCTATTATACAGATTGTAACAGAAGTAATGTCCTTTTTGGTTGACTTTAAGTATGGAGAAAATGAAATAAAATGTTAGGTTTTAGGTTTAGTATTTTTAGATTCTTTTAGTAGTGTTTATTATAACATAACCTTATGGAAGGCCTGAAATATTATAAAAGTCCTTTGGAAGTGGGGGGATATGTATAATTTTAATTTTTATTCAGACTAATCCTTTTATAGATTTGATACACTTCCACACAAACTCATACATATACGCTCTCAGGATATATATTGCTGAATGGCAATCTGTACCAGAATACTGACAGATAAGAAAAATGTCAATGTCTTAATAGCACTGGCATGAATTTTATACCCAGCTCAGCTACTTAATTCCCTTATTAAGAGAACAATTTCCAGATTACATATTGAGAAAATTAACTCTGGTCACAGATTTTTTATATTAAGGGAGGAAAACTTAGAATGTTGAATAAATTCTGAGCCCTTCTTTCATATTGTAGATCTTAGTTTTCTTAGTCTGTAACTTTATTTGTATTGTACTTGGTATGAAGTGAGTTTTGAAGTGAATTAAATAGCCCTCTAAACTCAAAATTTAACGATATATGTTTGAACATAGTGCAGACTTCACAGTTCTGTTTCAATAAATGTTTATCACATTAAAGCTAAAACTTCTGTCTTCCCATCATCGACAAAAATAAATTTAAACAAATTGCATTGAGTCAGGTTCCTCAGCACCACTTTGCATAAAATTTGGCAAAGAGTTCAGTTGCTAACATGGTTTCAGAGCAGTCAGACTTTGGGTTTTCTGGGCATAAAATCTAAAAATGAAAATGCAAATCTGAAAGATTGCTCTGAATGTAGATATTGTGTAATCATCTTTCTTCTTTTGTGTACTGGCTTTCACACATGCCTGCAGTGAGGAACTTGAGTATGAGATACTTGTAAGGCTGTGGAAAACATGCATTTGGAGTACTCCTTAGCTTGATTTGGGTCTCAGGCTTCTACATCCTAAGCTATAATTTTGGGGTGTGTTTCAGCCTGCTTTTTAAAACTGATTGCTACAACACAAGGTGCCTCAATCTTGAAGAAAAACCTGGGAGAAAAAAATATTATCTAGAACTTAGGGCACTTCACCAATAGTTCATAGATTCTTAGGCATTCTCCCATAACTAACAAGAGATTATCCAGATATAGTCTAATGTTAAATATATAAAAAGCACCATATTTTAAACTGGACAATAGTTACGCTGTCTCAGAGCACACTTGGCAAGCAAAAAAAATATGACAGAATGAAATTTATATTTTTCTGGATCCTAAAATTAAAGTTTTTATGGGTTAGCACGTTAACTTGAAGACCTGGAAAACAGTCTGTTCTTTCCCATAATGTTCACTTCCATGGACATTGCAGTTGCCCAGATTCTGCTGAGTAAGTGCTCTCTACTCAGATGCTCAAATTCTTCAGAAAAAAATGGCATAAGGTGCCCCTGATTCAGGCCAGAGTGTGTAGAGATTATTAACTTGTAACACCTAAAAATCATTACTGTACAAATGCCAACAGTAAGTCTATTCCAGTGGTTAATTATTACCATGTGTGTTGTAAAAAAATATCTAAAAGATTGAAAGCTTAGAAATGATAATCTAATGAGTGTACAATACTTTAAATACTTCTGAGATGAATATGTTTTTTGACAGAGTTTTACCTTCTTTGATGTGTTCCTTTCTTTTTTGATATTCTAAGAGTTGTCTGGCTTTAACAATTAAAGATTATAGATCTGATCCATTTCAAAGTTGCAGAATGCTTACAGGTCTTATGAACTTCTGTGGAATTTGTGAGTGTTAGTACTTCTACGAAATCAGGTCCAGGTTTTAAAAAAGCCAGAGCCCTAATTTAAGAAAGCTATCAGGCAAATGCATGTTAATGATAATGATACATGAGATTCTCAAACACATGGTGTTCATAACTGGAATAGGAAAGTGATAATGCTGTGTTTCAATTCATAGCATAGTATTTTCATAAGAATTATATAGAGAAAGGTTGATATTTGAATGTGACTGGATACGTTCCAAATTAAAATATACAATAATGTTGTCTGCGCTTTTGGGGCACTTTTATTTTGATCACTTTCTCATTTCAATAATATTTCAATAATTCGAGTACGAATGTGTATATGATACAATTTTAGTAAGTAAAACTGTTTCAAACAGAATTAAGTCAGAAATTCAAACTGAAACTAAGGTGTATTATTAACAATCATTTTGGAAAAAAAAAATCTTGCTAACTCAAAAATACTCAAAAAATTTTTATAAGTTTTGTCATAGCTTATTGTATGTATACTGTCTTTTATCACTAATTCTCAGACTCAGGCATGAATTTGTAATGCTGGTTTTAAATCCCTGTATAGATTTCCCTTGTAAAGGAGGAGAAGGATACAAGGACTTTAGCAAATGCATAGTTAATACTGG
The DNA here is from genome assembly GCA_028571105.1 of Tragopan temminckii. Classification (NCBI taxonomy): domain Eukaryota; kingdom Metazoa; phylum Chordata; class Aves; order Galliformes; family Phasianidae; genus Tragopan; species Tragopan temminckii. The sequence goes on from JAOWBP010000001.1 coordinate 35,936,061, forward strand.
TTATTTTACTAGGAAGATGTAATTCTCCTGAGAAAGATAGGTAATACTGAGCCAAACCTTTCTGTAAATACAGATAAGAAGGAACCTAGAGTTAATTACTGTTTAAGCTTATTATTTCTCACTGGAGAATGTGTGCCAATATAACAGGAGACTCTATCTCCAAGACTGCTCGTATGTAGTCACGTAAAATATTTCTTACTCCTGTTAGAAATCAGATTTTTTTTTCCTCTGGAGAGATATAAGCGTACCAGTGTAGGTGCAAACTTGGAATGTATAAATGTTCAAAATCTCAGAAAGCTTTACTCCAGAACTAGGAATACCAAAAATGAATGCTATAAACCTAGGAAAGAAGAAGTGGCTTTTGCTTTATTCAAGGAAGATGAAGAAGTCTGTTATTAGAACTTTTTTGTGTTTTAATATTTGGAAGTGACACTGCTTGATCTTTTTAGAATGATGTCAAATCTTCATTTTGGTAGATTCAGTGACACTCCATCCAAGATTTTAATTTTGTCTTCCTGAGAATGTATGCAATAGCAAGGACATACATTCTTTATAACAGCTAAGGGTAATTTTTTACACCTAATTACTAGGCTGATGATCACTATCAAGACATTTATAACTTCATATTATGGGTAAGGCAGTTCAACAGGTTCAGCCTCAGGAGTGGATTTGTTTGAATAAACATTCCCTATACTGATATAAATGGAGAACACAACCAAAAGACAATTTTCTTTCAAGCTGTGATATAAGAAGTTACAATATTTGACAATATTTCTTTAGAGCTAAAAGATGAAAGCAGTGGCTCCACTGCAGCACCAGATAAAATGGAATAGAGAAACTATAATTTTCTGCTCATGCAAAGAAAATCATAACTTTTATTCCAGGAAAAGGATAAAAAATACTACAGATAATGTAGCAACTCTCTCACAAAGCTGTACTTGTGAATAGTCTGTAGCTGCAGTTTATATTGTCAAAACACGAATGTCATTTGAGGCTTAAAATAAAGAGGATGAGGAAGCCATTCACCTCAGAGGCAGTACTGATCTCCGTCTGCAGGTTCTTCCAACTCTGGTACGCTCTTCCTTTTCATTATTCTTCAAAACATATCTGCTATCTACCAGAACGTTCCCCAAAATGGAAGGGTCGTACAATTTTTGGTTGTAATGTTGCTATATTATTCTCTTTCTTGCGTCAAAGTATATGTATTAATAAAGTTTCAAAGCAAATTAATTTGCTTTGAAATCCAATATCGGAAGATTTCATTAAAGTGTTACTGAAGGATCTGAGACGAAGGGTTGTCATGTCTCCACTCTTAAATATAATTGTGAGGTTTAACCTTACGAATTGGTAAAATAGAATTGTAAATATAAATGAACGTGTATTTTTAAACATAGAGATAGCACATTAAGCAGTGTTCACAGATGCTTTGACAAGGAATTTATCTGTAATGTATTTTTCTATACACCGTTCAGAGTAAAGGAGAATTTTATTTCCCAATGAAAACAAATTTATTCAGAAAGTCTCTATTTAATCCTAAAGGAGAAAATAAATCATTTAATTCAAGACAAATTTTAAAATATTTATTGCATATATCTAAAAATAATCTAGTTGAATTCTGCAGTAAAATGTAATGCGCCTTTTTTCTTTAGTGAAGTGCAGTGTGCTCGTGCTTTTTCTGGAGAATCCTTTGCAAGCTCATATTTTAAAATAATAGTGAAAGACAAGGGTATACTTTTTTCCTCTCTAGGTGAAAAAGAAGAATTTACTCAGCTGGATACTACTTTAGATGAGAAGCTACAGAGGAGAAAAGACTTTACGTACCAATGGCTTCGTACACAGAATTCAGATTATGAAACAGCAAGTTCAAAAAATATGAAGAGGTGAGATCATTGCCTTTAAATTAAATTTTTTATAATTGTAAATTTATTTTGTAAAGTGGAACCTAGGTTAATAGTAATGAAACAAACATGACTATGTAGTTAGCAGATCCTACACTGTATTTCTAGGTTCCAAACATGGTACTTTTTAGGAATGTTTTAGTGATGATGAAATGATACACAGAACCTTATGATAAACTATAATTGTAGGTTTACTTCAGCAGTGCAGTCGGTTTTGTATTGTAAGTAGTATAGGAAGGAGAACTTCATATACCTTGCAACTTTAATGGTATGTATAATGTTTTTATGTAATTAGGTTAACTGTAACATTACCTATATTGACTGATTCAATTAAGGAAGTAAAACATCCACTTTTTAACCAGATACTGTGTATTAATATTTTGTCACCAAACATAAAACTTTCTTTTACATATTCATGCTGTATGTTAATAACATGTTATAAACATACTCCCTACTTAATTTTTGTTATTAAACGTGTATAATATCAATACCATTAAAGATTAATTTTTTTTCCTTAAATTATCATCAAGACACATGTAAGTATATAAATACAATATAAACCATTGACATCTCTGTGAAGTCATTAATGGACACACTGTCAGGCATCTCTAATAGAACTAAACAAGATTGTAAGTAGGCAAGAATTTTAACTTCATTTTCATTTAAAAAGTTATTTGATTATTATTGAAATTGACTACATATTATTATGTTTTATATGGAAAAATATTCCACATTTCTAAACTGTTGAAGAGTCAAGAAAATACATGTAGCAGAATTCTTCAGAAAATATGTCAGTCGTGTTCCATAGTAGTGAGAGTCCAAGAACTTGTTTAAAATAGCTGTCATGAAAACATGGAGCAGAACATATAATGATGTTTGAAATAAGATGTAGAAAGTTATAAAGGTTTTTTTTTGATTGGTTGGTTGTTAATGTTATTGCGTTACCTCTGCAAGTGGGTGCTATACACTTTTTATAATCTTTGTACTGTCATTTTTAATATTATGGTACCTTTTCTGCGTGTAGCAAAACTTCAGTGGAACATCACTGATAGACTGTTTAGAACAGCTGATACATTTATGCAACTGAAAACTGTTTTATTCTTATAGAAGATGAAAACTGATATAGTTACCATTTATGTCAGTACATGTACATACAGTCATATGTTATATTTATTGATGTCTACAATTTGAAATTAGTGTTTTATGATTGAATAAACAGCAAATTCTTAATTTTAATACTAGGCACTATTAATTATAATATTAATTTCTCATATTTTAACATGTATTTTAACCTTGAAATTGTTTTAAATGCCATAATTGCTAATTTGCTAGATTTGAACCAGAATGTTTCTTTGAAAAGATTCTACATAGGTATTTTAATGAACGGTGATATTTATTAAAATTTCCATTCTACATTTTTCCTAGCTGTTCTTTTTTGCCTGAGTTGAATCATGTGATCTGCAACAGTGGACAAGTACAACTTATGGTAAGAACTTGTTTCCATGTGAAATTTTGCTGAAGTCAGCTAGGCCTTTGATGGCATTTTCAAATGTGTATTTGGTATAAAAACACACAGGAGGGTTTTTTTTGATTGAGTATAATTCTTTAATGTTGTCTCTGTTTCACAATCAAGTTAACCATTGATGGAGACCAGAGGAAAAGCTTCAGACATGGAAACACATATGTGTACATAGAATTCTGGTTTCTGGTGAGACACTGGAACAGACTGTCTGGAGAAGTAATATATGCCCCATCCCCCGAGGTGTTAGAGACCAGGTTGAATGGGACCTGGAGCAGCCTGGTCTAGTGGGTGGCAACTCTGCCCATAGATCTTTAAGGTCCTTTCCAACTAAGCCATTCTGTGATTCTTTGATTCTATGATTTAAAGTTTCTAAACCAACCTTCAAAATGCTTTAAAAAATAAATATGGTTCAGCACCAATTATTGACTGAAAACATGTATTTTTGTAAATCAGACAAGCTTAAATGTTCTTAAATTATGTCACATATCTAAATCAGTCTAATATCACTGCATTGTATGATTTACTATTAAGTTAGAGTTGTATATTAATATAGTGACATTAGTAAAAGCAGTGTAAAAAGATATTTATTTCTACCATTTCTTTACTTTTTTTTTTTACTTTTTTATTTTATTTTATTTTATTTTATTTTGTAAAATGGCCTCTGTCTTTTTGTGATCAACTCTTTTTTTTTTTGCGGCCTTTAAAAAAACTTCTGTATTTTTGAAATGGGTAATTCTGTGGGCCGGCAGGAAAGGAAATACAAAGGATTTAGCAATCTGTAGATCTGCTTGATGAAAAAACTTAGTGTCAGAAATATTCAGAATTTCTTTTGATAGTAAGCAGAGCAATTTATACTGTATGACTTATTCCCAAGCTGACAATATTCTTTTAACATAATTATGAGGAGATTTAAAAAAAAAGAGAGAAAACTTCCAAGCAGTGTAGAGTTATAAATAATATTAATCATAATTTTAATTTTGATGTAGCTGTACTTTCATTTGAATGTGTTGATTCCAAGTATCTATTCATACTGAGTATGAAAACGTATCTCTTGTGTGCAAAGTATTGCGTGTTTATAAATTATGATTGTTTATAAAGAATATGTTTATAAAGTATGACAACATGCTTTTATGTGTTTCTTTATACTGCTTGTATTGAGCTGCTGTTCATATAGAACTGTACTAAGCTACTTCCAAATTGATTCAGTGTTAAATTTACAAGAACTATGTCATATTCCTATACCTAGGTCACTCTAAAAAGTAATGCCTCATTTTTTTTTTTCTTCGAAACTTCAGCAGATACAAAGAATGCGATAACACCATTTGATGGAGCAAGTTCTCAGTTACAAAACATTATTTTTCAACTTACTCACCAACATTATTTATGCATTTTCATCAGTAGTAAACAAGAGCCTGCATGCCATATTTTTAAAAATCTGCACCAGCAGAAGTGACCAGTGGTTCAAAGCTGCTGTGTTGGTATTGCTGAAATGCACCACCCACCACTTCACTGTTTGGTCTCCATAAACATTCAGTAAGCATCAATGAATGTCAATGAGTGCAGTGTTTTCCACATGCTTCATACACACCTTCATGCCAGATGTCATTCTGTCAGATTGCCCTTCTGATGCCATCTGTCACATGGCAGCAAAATATAACAGAACGCTGGCAGGAAGTTTCAGCTTCCACTGCCATACCACCAACATCTGCCTCTGACATCATGGGCTAAAGTAATAAAATGGGAGGTATTACTTTCAGAGCAGACCTCATGTAAAATGGAAGATGTTACATAAAAAAGTTTCTACTAGTTACATTATGTGTGGTATGCTGCTAAGATTACATACCTCATTCTGTATTTGGGACAATCTCGGCCTTTTCCAACATCCGTGGTCCAGTTTCAGCACCTTTGCAATGCTGTGTTTTAGAAATGCTTCTATAAACTCTTCTAAAATTCATGGTTAAAACAATGCAATTCTTAAGTTTTTTGAAAGCTCAGTGGCTTAAATCATGATCTGGATAACGTGTGATGAGTTTTAGGTGCAGCAGCACTAATAGTTATTTTCTAGGTAATATCTAAAGCAGTAATTACTCTAATTTGAGGAAATCTTAATCTAATAATGTTATCTAAATTACACATGAGATAATTATCAGTAAACATATGTGCATATAGGTAGAATGTTTCCTGTTTGCAGTAAACATGTCTGTCCACAAAAGTCTACAGCAATCCCACAACAATATTATGTGGTGTACCCGCATAACAAGAAGTGTTATGGGATTGTCACATCCTGAGCCATATTACACAGCTGTTCCACATGAATGAAATGTTGAGAAGAATACAACAGGTCGAAAAATAGAAAAAGGAATAAAATGTATATCTAACATAGAAAACAACATTATATAGGCATTGAAATAATTATATGGTTTGTTTGCTTAGACGTCTATAGAATTTTGCTTTAAAAATATATGTACATTTTGTTAACCTTTTAAGTTCAAATTGATAATTTTGCATAATACGACCACGTAAGTGCATAGGAAGGCATACTGATTTACACTTTATACCAAGCACTTTAAATTAAACACAGTTTTCCTGGATTACAGTGGAATAGACTTTTCCAGTAATTTCTGTTATTTGAGTTACCCACATGGTTAAACTATTGTTCAACATCCAAAATGATTAAGATATAACTTGAATTTAAACAGTACTTTTTACCTCAGAAGATTAAAGAATATCTAAATAATTTAACATAGGAATAGGGAAATATTCAGGTGCAGAACTGTTCTAAAGGCAAATATTCCTCCTGACAAAAATTAATTTTCAACTAATTGGAAAAATATCTGAAGAGTTAAATGTAGTGACCAGTACAGTCTGAAGTCCAACACAGTACTTTGTGAAAAAGTGTACGAGTATCTTAAATTTCTTCTAAATTTTGGCTTTAAGCTATAGAAGTAAATGGCAAGGTTTTAATTATCTTCAGAGGACTTTTAATGAGATTCTTTACAAACCTGAAATTAAGTTTGCTTCAGAGATTAATGCAGCTTTAAAAATTACTTTGATTGTACTTGTGTAGAAACACTTGTCTCTGTTTGAAAGAATGTAGAGTAAATTTTGAATGAGAGACAGCCCTATTAAACTGTCGCATATGACCCTGAATAATGTTGTCTACAAGATTATGACGCCTCAGCTTTTATGGTGGTATAAACTGGATAATAATTCCATGGAAAGATTAGTTGCTTAGAATACTGCGGCCTTTGGGGTCTTTAGAAACAGGGACATGAGAAAATTTCTGCTGTGGGTTGAAACAGGTTAGATGGAAATAAGAATGCTCAATTGCATTGTTTTGAATCACGTTAATCACGTTAATTGCATTATTTCAATTTAAGAGGAAGTAAAAGCTTTCTAAAGATTTTGAACACAGAGATTACAAACTTATGAGGACTGAAAATAGGAAGACCAAAAATGTGGAGAGTTGCCAGGATTCTTTTGAAAGGTTCTTAATACTGTTCTTGAAAATAAAATAGTGACATTAACAACAATAGTGCAGCCTGCTACCTGCACAAAATAAAACTTTATAAAGTTATGATCATTAAACATAGACAGACATCAGGAAGCAAGGAATAAACTTTCTGTGGCATCAAGGGTATGCAGTCACTAAGGAAGAGCAAAAAATATCTGTATCTTTGGAGTTGCTGGTTTGAAAATTGCATGAAGTTTTTTAATGAATTTTACATTAAACAGTGCCTGGATAAAGACAAAGAAATGAAACAGGTCTCTATTTTGACTGAGTTAGACTGGGCTACAAAGTTTGTCTGCATTGGAGAAATGCTTCTTTTGGTACAGTGAGCTGGTTTGAACAGGAAGTCTGGAGATTGTCTCCTCCAGAATAACCTATGTTTACAGTCATGGCATTTTTCCTCAGAGCAAGGAACTGCAGGACTCAGCCGCCTGAGGAAGGAACTGAGACTGTCTCTCAAGGCCTGATCCAGCAGTCTGGAGGGTACTAGTATATTGTGCAAAAGTTTGGTAACATTACCACCAGCACTTTCTTTCTGAAAGGACTCTGAAAGGAATTGGATCTTTTCAGCCTAGATAGAGAGAGGACTTAATTTGCATCCTGGGCTCCACTTCTGAAGTGCCAGAAACTAGAAAATTTAAATGTACCCCTATGATCGATAATTCCAGTGAACTAGGTCTGCGCTGAGAATTTTGTAGCTCACTCTTCTCCAATGTCTTTTCCATGTCAGTGCTGCTGGCCGTCAATATCTAGTTACTAGTATTGTTAGCTAACTGCTTTTGACATTGAATAGCTTTTCATTTCAAGGAAAGATCGTTATTGTTGAATAAATATGAATTAATTTCTAGGGAAAAACTATCTACTTCTTACTATCTACTGTTTTCAGTGTGTGGTATCTTTCAGGTCAGTATTTTTAACCTTTATCGATGTGTTGCATAACAAGGACCTCTGACTAAGCTGAAAGATTATTTTCATTTCTATTTTGCCATACTGAGGTGCAGGTAGTATGCCTCATTTCAAAAAGCAGAAGTTGATAATTAATAAAACACTGTTATCTAAAGTATGATTTAAATGCTGACTGATGGATATGATTTCGTAGCAAAAAAACTACAAGATTAGATTACTTACTGGGTCTTTGATTGACTGAAGTGATACATGTCCTGGATAAAACGTAAATATTGCAGAAAATAATCCAATATGACATCCCTGACATTCAGCTATAACTTAAATTATAGACTGGTCAGTAAATGATCTTAAGCTGTTTAAGGTTTCATCAGCCATCTGCAAGATTGATTTTCTTCAAAATTACTGTACTAAAATGTTTTCTTTCGTTGCCGCACTGACTCAGATCAAAACCACAATTTTAAAATCGGCTCCTATTTACAAAAATGCTTTGACATAGTGCATTTGTTCAGCCTAGGCAACAATAAAGGATTGTGGTATCAGTTTGAAGAAGGTTGTTTGACAGACCCTGTTTGTTTATTTGGGGTAATGTGAGCTGCATTCAGAAAATGTTACATTTTATTTCATGATTGTGTACATTCTCTCCCACTGCTTCCAGGCAAGCCCTGTAAGCAGAGAAGACACAGAGTTAGACCTTGTTTCTCTGGCCAGTGGAAATGCTTTGGCTGTGAAGAGAGAAAAAAATAAGCAGCCACACAGGCACTCAGCAAGATCTTCAAGTAAGTTAGAGATTTTTTCATTATCAGTTTTAAATATCACTTTAAATGCTTTGGGGGAACTGAGCATGCTTGGAAACCTTAATACTGTGTGGTAATTATCTTTCTGTTAATTTCTTACCTGAAATATTATCATATATTTTCTACAGGTCTGTTTAAAAGCTGCATCATTAGTATCAGTGGCCTTTCTTCTTGTAATTTTAACCCACAGACAGTCACCTGTGACGTATGCTAGGTCTACTGATGATCAAGTTGTTATTTTTTCTTTATATTACAGAGCAGAAAAATATTTTATCCTAAAAGAAATGTTTTTCTACATTCTCCTTTTCTTTCTCTCTCTCTTTCTTTCTCTCTCTTTCTCTCTCTCTATTTCTCTCTTTCTCTCTTTCTCCCTCTCTCTCTTTCTCTTTCTCTCTCTTTCTCTTTCTCTCTTTCTCTCTTTCTCTCTTTCTCTCTTTCTCTCTTTCTCTTTATTTCTCTCTTTCTTTCTCTCTCTCTCTTTCTCTCTCTCTCTCTCTTTCTCTCTTTCTCTCTTTCTCTCTTTCTCTCTTTCTCTCTTTCTCTCTTTCTTTCTCTCTCTCTCTTCCTTCCTTCCTTCCTTCCTTCCTTCCTTCCTTCCTTCCTTCCTTCCTTCCTTCCTTCCTT
>JAOWBP010000001.1:35957433-35972896 GCA_028571105.1 Tragopan temminckii
AGGTTATATTGTACAGTCTTTTTGTTTTTTGAAATCTTTTCCAGCTCAGAAAAAAATCTTTAAGCAAGAGGCACAATATTTTTAATAGTATTATTTTTTTCTTCAAGCTTCATCGAGCAGTTGATTTACTAATTTGAAGATCTCAGCTTTCAATTAAAGTATTACGGTTCCCAGTCAAAATAATTAATAGGATGTATACTGCTTGGTTAAACAGCTACTTTCTTTTTTAATAGAAGCCTTTCTGCACTAGAGATATCTGCTACTATTTGAGGTGTTAAATAAAAGGATCTAAAGATAAAGAAATGAGGAATACTGCAAAGGCATGACTCTAGCATTTAAATTCTTTTGCAAATAGACTTAGGGCCTACTTGAGTATATCTGAAGAAAAAAGTGAATTTAGTACATCTATAGAGAGAGTAAGCAAACCCACTAAAAATATGTTAATTTGTGTAGTAATTTTACTGTTTGCTTTCATAAGGGCTTTGAGTTTGCTTGTTTGTTTTTCAAAAGCTACTGCCTTGTGAAAAATACCTGTATGACTTTTAATTCAGGAAGGAATACCTAATTATAAAAAGCGTGCTATCAAATTGGACATATCGATATATTATATTACATTAAAAGCAACATGATACAGTGAAATTTATGTTTATTTGTTCATTTGTTTTAATTTCATATATCTGTTTGTTTCTTAGAAAAGAATATATCTTCTCCAGAAAAATCACATTTGGGTCCATCCTGTAGAGAACGGATATCATTTCGAGACCATCCATTGCAGTTCAGTGGAGGATGGGGAACAGGCAAAAAGAGGCAAAAGGTTAAAAATATTAGCTGAATATTGGAGATTATTTAACTAAATGATTCAATCAAATTTTTGGTTCCCAAAACATATGGGGAACTGTTTTCTTTTAAGACTGTGAATATATATACATTTATATTTTAGTTTATAAGCAGTTTCAGTTAACTAAATATGACTTATTTTATTATACATGGTTACAGTGGTTTGGGTTTTTTTCTGGTCAAATTGTTTTGTAGCTGTCAGTAGATTATCTTAGTTTGTCTTTTCAATTGCTTGTATGTTTATGTGGTGCAGGGTGCAGAATCAATTAGCTCTAGAAGAAATCTTGTTCAACGAATAAGTTTAGGCTTGCTTATAAAAACTGGTCAGGATGTGGAGATGTATCAATATTTCATGCTCATATGATGTATGTCATATATCAAAAGTGTAACTTTTCATCTTCTCACAAATAAAGTACATGTTTTGTAAGCATGTTTTAGACTGTCATTCTTTAAAAAGTCTGTTTAAAATGTTTTACCAGGGCAGCAAAAATTCACAGCATTTTAGAAGTGTGCAAATAGTGAGAATGTGCTTATCTTTTTTTTTTTTTTTTTTACAGCAATATGAGAAATCCTCTTGAGTTTCACCCTGACATACTGTAATAATATGATAAAGCAACCTATTAAAATTTCATAATTTAAAATATTTCTAACATTTTCCTAGATTATTAAATAAGCATGTAAATAAATAAATACATTTACTAACCTCTTGTTTTGTGCTGGGCTAGTGTACCACTACATCTACAAGAGGCTGTTAACCCCTCTCTGCTTTTTCATGCAGCCGTACTCCTTCAAACCCATGTAAAAAAAAACTGTATCTATAGAAAGAAACAAAATATATTATATTTAAATTATTCATACTACTGCAAGGTAGAAACCCTGAAGTGAATATGTAACTCATTACTTCTCCTGAATTTTTTTCTCATTGACAAAGTAGGCAGAAGAGGTTCTTTGGTTTCAAAGCCTAAAATTATTTTAATGATTTCCACTCTGGGGGTTGAAATTGCTAATTGGATCTAGAGGAGTCTGCTTTTGGATTTCCTCATCTGTTTTTGTCCAGTATTGTAAAGCGTCAATCCCTTACAGAGTGAGAGAGGTGGAGAGGGTAATGGGCTTGAAAATTCAGTCAGTAAAGAAGATAAATTCATATATTGTGTCTGTTTTTAAAATGTACTTAAATTTCATATGGCATTATTTTGGGAGGTGCTTTTGTATGCTAACATGAATATCTGATTGTGGATTGAAAGTAGTTATATCCATTTTTGTGAACGCTCACATGGTTGGCAGGAAGTACTGATCTGTCTGGGGGTAGGAAGGTCCTACAGGGAGATCTGAGTAGGCAGGATCAGTGGTCTGAGGCCAATGGGATGAAGTTTAACGACCAAGTGCCAAGTCCTGCATTTTGGCCACAACAACCCCAAGCAATGCTACAGGCTTGAGGAAAAGTGACTGGAAGACTGCATAAAGAAAATGGACCCAGGGGTATTGGTTGACACTTGGCTGAACATGAGCCAGCAGTGTGCCCAGGTGGCCAAGAAGGCCAATGGCATCCTTGCTTGTATCAGAAATAGTGTTGCCAACAGGAGCAGGGAAGTGATCATCCCTTTGTACTCAGCACTGGTGAGGCCACACCTCAAGTACTGAACTTGGGCCCCTCCCTGCAAGAAAGACATTGAGGCCCTGGAGCGTGTTCAGAGAAGGGCAGCAAAGCTGGTGAAGGGCCTGGAGCGCAAACCTTATGAGGAGCAGCTGAGGAAGCTGGGATTGTGCAGTCTGGAGGAGACTAAGGAGAGTCTCTATCAGTCTCTACAACTATCTGAAGGGAGGTTGTGGTGAGGTGGGGATCAGCCTCTTCTCCCATGTAACTAGCGATAGGGCTAGAGAGAGTGGCCTCAAGTTGTGCCATGGGAGATTCAGATTGTGTGTTAGGAAAAATGCCTTCACCTAAGGAGTGATCAGGTACTGGAATAGACTGCCCAGGGAGGTGATGGAGTCACTGACTTTGTTGGTCAGTTTAGCTGTTGTACTGAGGGACATGGTTTAGTGGGAAATATTGGTGATACATGAATGGCTTGACTGGATGGTCTTGGAAGTCTTTTCCAACCTGAGTGATTCTATGATTCTATGTTTTTCATGTTCAGTAATAGCTGATACAGTGGAGAACCTCCAGTTTGCAGTTAATATCTTTCAATAACCTTGCTCATTTAAATCAGTTTGAGTCATAGACTCATAGAATATCTTGATTGGGACCATCAAGACCATTGAGTCCAACTCCTGATTCTATATAAGGCAATATAAGAATTAAACCTTATTTCTGAGAACATTGTCCAAATGCTTCTTGAACTTAGGCAGTCTTGGTGCCCTGACATCTTCCCTGTTCCTCATTTTCATTAATGAAATGTTTCTTGATATCCAATCTAAACTTCCCATAATGCATATTTAAGCCATTTCTTTGCATCTTCTCACTGGTCATCTGAGACAAGAGGTAGCACTTCGCACTCCCCTTCATGATCAGGTCACCTCTCAATCTCCTCCTAAGCTGAACAAATCATGAATCAGTGGCTCCTCGTTAGTCATACCTTCTAGTTTTTTGTTGCCCTCCATCTTAAAATTCTATCAATGTGCTGGTTTTAATATCACTTTAATACTGAAAGGTCAGTGGGATATCAGTTTTGAAGGAAAGACTTCATTACTTTGAAATGTTTGCCATTTTATGTGCTAGTGTGGTAAGTAAATTGACCACTATAACACATGCTAACTGGAGATCAAAATACAAAATCAAACAATTCATAGTTCAGCATTCTTGTGGATGGTTCTAGTCTGTGCATAATATACTGCATATTACTGCAACTGTAAACAAAGGAGTTTTTAGTTCACATTTCATAAATGTTAGATACTACAATAAAAATGTGCTTTGTGCAAGTCACCATACCTGATCTCTTTTGCTTCCCAGGTGTTTCCGAGTGAGAAATACCTCCACACCTAAGCTGTTTTGTCAACAATTTTTAAGACATTTTATTTTGGTTATTTATTGTTATTATTATTGTTTTTTTTTAATTATTGTTTTGTAAAGAAAAAGTAGTAGCTTCATAACATACAGTTTACTAAATTACAAATTGGAGACACAGGACTTGCTGACGTTGCTCATGCACATGAGGAACAATTTCACTTTAAGCTAACTGAAAAGTGTTTGTTGTTCTCAGGACTAAGGTGAGGCACCCCTAAATCTGAGTGAATATCCACTGTTCTTAGTCACACTTTACAGTATGAAAGGTCAGACGTGACATATGTGGCATATTTCTGACATGACTATTTCAGGTTCTATCCTGCACATCAAAGAGCTGTTTTATGCCTTCCTTTTGTCTTCTTCGGGTTTTCTCTCTTGTTGCTTTCTCTTTCTTTCTTTTTTTTTCTTTTTTTTTTTTCTTTTTTTTGGTAGTTGTTTTGTTTTGTTTTTTGCATTTTCTTTTTTCTTTTTTTTCCCCCCCTCTAATCCTCTCCCTCTCTGTTGAAATACAGCAATAATACAGCAATTCAGCAATTCCCATTTAGGACTAGAAGGTATTCTTGATGTGTCATTCTGTGCGTGAGGAGAGGGATGGAACTGAAGTTGGGGGCAAATCCTTGTGATCGCTCAGCAAAATGTGGACCACAAATTCCTATACCTTCGTGTTTCTATATGTGCTACCGCCTTTGTGATGCCCCAGACCTCTTCACAGTTCACTAGTGTAATCTCCTCTGAACTTCTTTCTCTTTTCCCATAGATCCTTTAGCATGAAAGGGGGGACTTTATGTCAAAAGCACTTTAGAAAGATATCTTCCTTGAGTTAATGAAGATCAAACTTTGGAAATGTAGAAAAGAATTCATTCAAATCAAGAATTGAGAGAACCAAAGTGTGTTTAATCGTTTAATCTCTAATGGGCATAATTCACCACATCAAATCGAAAAGCTTTTTGTAAGCTCTCCTCAGTACTGATCACTGAAGTGGGTTTCCCTATATGATTTACATTTACTCCTGTAAACCAGTTCTGACCAAGAGCGTATCTTCTTTAAATACTTAAGTGGTTGAAGGGTGCAGCATAAAAAAGTGTTCCCAAAACGCATAGTCTGAATCAGAATGAGGTGTTAATGGCACTCAGAGATGGCCCACATCTGAATGAGAAAACAGCATGATGAAATGTTTCTCAATGAATAACAGGATGGTTTTCTCACTCACATCTTCAAAGACTTTTCTAAAATAGTGGTCCTTACTCAAATGACTATTGGTCAAATTGATTTCTGGTTTCAAGAGATCTTTAAAAAGCAAGGACCCAATATGCCTATAGGATAGACATTGCTTCTGTGCAGGATGAGTTGTTGTTAAATTTTGACTTAGTAAATCATAATTATTAAGCGCTAATAATCTATGCATTCGATCATGCATTCATTAAATGTGGGTCTGCTTATAGAATGTTTGCATCATTCCAAAAACATGACACAGGTGCCATCCAATTCTCACCTCAAACACTTGGTGCAAAACGGTGACTTGACTTCCTACCGCAATTATACTCACAGGAAGAATAATATCCTTATTATTTTAGTGTGAAAAAAGATAACAGGAATTTATTTTTCTGTACTCACAGCCTTTCCCTGATATACACTGAAGTTAATCCTGTTAGCATTAATGAAAGCCGAGCTAATATTCTGGGACACTGTGACACCTTGATATGCTATTCTATGAGATGAGAAAAACACTTGAAAAGCAGTTATTACCGAGTGGCTCAAAAAAAGTCATGTAAGAGACTCAGGAGCCTGATTTCATGTCTGAGATCAAAGCTGTTTGTAGTTAACAGTAGTAGCTGAGGGGGGGGAGAGGATGAAGAAACAACAACAACAACAAACGCAAGATCTCTTGTTTTGGTTTATTTCATTTTACGGTCATAAGTGGAAAAAAAAAAAATCCAATTTCTTTTTTTTTTTTAGGATTTGTAGAAAATATTACCCCATCATAGGAGTTTTGAAGCTTTGGCTGTTAGTCTTTTGGAGGAAGACAAATTACTATCACTCCTGATTTCACTGCTGTATGATATTAGGGAAAGCAAATCTTGGTCCACATTTTTATCTGTATCCCTTCTAAGAGCTTGTATGAGATTTGTGAAAGTGAGGTGCCTGTTCATGGGTGTATCTGTGGTTAAGAAGGAACAGGGGACCACTTTCTTCTTACAGAGGAGCAGAAAAATGTGCAGAGGAAAGAAACACAAGTATGGCCTTCATATAACAATGTAACAATATAGTCTAAATAAATTGTTTAAAGTAGCTAGTGGGTAGTAGCTTTAAGGTAGTATGATCAGGTTGAGATTGGACTTGATCTTTAAGGTCTTTTCCAACCTAAGCAATCGTATGATTCTATGATTCTACTGTCTCTAGAGGAGAACTTGTTCTCAAGGCAGATGATGGACAGAAAAGTGCTGACAACACCTTGAATCCATCCTCAAGATGCCAAGCTGAGCTGAAAGTTGATTGGTTTATAAAGTTCCATCATGGCCAGTGTGCAAAGACTGGGTTTTGGAAAAGATTTTAGAAGAAATATTGTGTAATTGCCTCAGACTGATCATCCTTCTGAGGACTGAAAGTTGAAATGAGTGATTTTATGAACTATATTGTTATTTGGAGAGTAGATGGACAAACTGATTGTTCTTGAGCTCTGATGAACTCTATCCATTATTTTAATGACATCAATGATGATGCAATGGGTTATCTACCTGCTAGGCTTTGTTCCTCTCCATTTCTTCACTTGAATGATTGATAGACTTGTTTTGAGTAGGAAGCTTTTCTTAGTTTCTTAATTGATTCATTGCTATTTATGTAGCTTGTTATTTTTATAATCCAAATGCTAAAGAAGCCCAAATACCCAGGTAGATATGAAACAACCTCCGGCTGAAATGCAATTGCTGTCTCCTTAATAAAAGATACAGCCAAAAGTATTTATATAGGTTACTACCAATGATGATTTGACAAAGTCAAGATATGATCAGAAATGTCTGTTAATGGCTGAAGGTTGTATTTTCTTTATTTCTAATTCATTTATTTGGTAAATTACTCTTAGACAAATAAATCAGAGGTTAGGGGAGTTGGTTGATTGTTATTAATTATTTATCTGTGAAATTACTTCAAACTTGAACACAAACAAGCACTTCCAATTAGCCATGCCATAGGCAATATGCCCTACCTTCTTATCTGGAGGTGTCTGCACAAAACCAGGAGAGATTGCTATAGCTATTTAAGTAAATTTCCAATAGAGAATAAATTCTTCCATTTCAAGTCAGTGCAAATTTGCTGTTCTTCTGAGACACTCTCTGAAAAGCACAACGTTTAAAATAATAATAATAGTAATCTTTACTTTCCTGCTAAATTCCTGTCATTAAGTGAGTGCTGTCCATTCAAAATCTCATGTTTTCTGCCACCATCACCATGTGTAAGGGATTCGAGAGGTTATTCATTGCAAGAACCTAAGTAAGGCATAAATTTTATTCTGATTTGGCCAATACTTTGTAATCCGCACAATTTAATTCAGTTCTACAGCTGTTCTCCTTTAAACAGCCATCTCCTTCATGTGAGAAAAGAAGGCGTGCCACAGAAAGCATGAGTATTTTTGGGGGGCAACGGGAAATGCAAATACTTAGACCGTGCAGTCTCAGCTAAGCAGTATTTGCTGGTGACTTCTTCCTTCTATCACCGCTTATTCTTAATTTGCAGCTCCTGTGACATTTAACTTTCTGTGACCGAGTACCTCTTGCTGATTGCAATGTCGGTCCCCCGAAGCCCTAGCGCTGTGCACCAGCCCCAGAGGGAGCACAGAGGAATCTGTGTTTGTGCACTGACTTCCTTCAATAAATTTTTTCCATTTTACTAGCAGCGGATTCATTCTTCGTTGCGAGCTCGGTCCCATTGATTTCCACGCGACTTTTGCCTGAATAAAAGCCAAAAGCGAAGAGCTGCCTTTTTAGCAAGCTCTTCATGCTCGTGTCCTTTTCGTTCGCTTTTAACTGCAGGTAGCACCTCGGGGGCCGCTGAGTGCTTGGGCCGAGCGCCGGGGCGAGTGGCCATGCCGATGCGGGAGGATGCGCTGCCCGCGGGGCTCTCCGAGACGCTGGGCTTCCTCCTGGCGGATAGCCGAGGCTCTGCGAGCAGGAGGAGAAGTGAGGCACGGCGCTCACGCCGCCTCATCACTTGATGAGCACCCCCCTACTCCCGTTGCTCCTTGGTACCCCCTGGAAACAAGCACCGCACAGACTTGGAAAAGGTCTCTGGCGGTGACATATCCCAGGTACAGGTTTTGTCAGGAAAAGTGAAATACGCTGCAGTAATTTGTAATACAGTGGATTAATTTTGATTGCCCGAGTAGAAACAAAAAGAAGACTGTCTCTAAGCATAGACTGGGGGCCGACCTTATTTGCCAGTACCAATATTTATGTGGAAAGCTTAAAATATGTTGTTTTTCCAAGAGCTGGAGTTATAAGAGGGGAGGAGGGGGAGGCCCGTGGATGAAATATTAGCAGCATATCGGTTAACCACTAAGTCCTTTTTTGTATTCATCTGGACGTTTCTGGTGAGAAGGGCGGAGGGCTGAAGGCTCGGGGATAGATGCTCCTTAATGCAAACGAACGTTCCCAAAGATACAGGCGGCTCTCAGCAAAGAACAAAATAAGGCTGAGACTGTACAGAGCCCACTGCTGAAAGACGGGAACAAAATTGCTCTGCGGCTTTCAGCATCGCTGAATTACACGTTCTTTAGTCGGATCTAGCACACATTGCATTGAAAAAAAAAAAAAAGTAATGGTTCTTTCAAGCGAACTAGTCTTAAAAACCAGCAGTCCTTGTCAAAGCAGCTCAATGCATCCGTTTGTTGGTGCCTCTGACGTGAACAGGGATCTATTTCTTAACCTCTGTCCCTTCTGTCTCACACCTTCCTTCAACTTCGTGCTTGGAAACCAGAATGTCGACCCATATTTCATGCCCTAAAAGAAATCAATTCATCTGGGATGACAGGGAACCCCCACACACTCTCCAGGCCCCTCGATACAGTCGGAGCCTCGGGGTCTCTGCGGCAATCTGGCCCGTATATTTTCGAAACTGTCCCAATATTAATCAAGCTGCCAGCCGGGATCCAGCAGGGAACACCGTGCTGCTCTCCGGGGAGAGCTCTGCTTCTGCTTTGCTCGTTTGCAAAGGTGCAGCAGTGTTCGGTGCTCCGCTGTCGGAGCTGAGCGGGTGAGCTGTGGGAGACGGAGAGGGGTTGTACGAAAAAAAAAAAAAAAAAAAACCCAGAAAAAGAAAGAAAAAAGTCAGCTGTCGTTCCTTAGATGTCTCCTACACTTAAAAATTACATTGAGTTCATTTGGGGGAAGCAAGCAAACAAGCAAGTGGAATAAATCACATAGGAAATCAGTTCCCAAGAGGAGGATGCTAAAAGCAGGAATTTTCTGCTTTAACGTACTGCTGAGTTTCTTTTCCACGTACGAATTTCGCTCCTAAGCCGTGTGAAGAACGTAGTTTGCATTTCACACCGCGCGTATCTCCATGTGCTGGAGATGGAGGGGGAAGGGGGAAGGGACGGGATCTGGGTCTCGGGGAGCACCACCAGTGTTGCAGCACGAGCTGCAGCCGGCAGCACAGCCGGCAGTGTGACAGCCTTCGGCCCCGTCCAGGCTGAGCACAGGGAGTCACCGCGGCTCTTTTCTGTGGCCCCAAGTGAGAAGCAGGGTGCTTCCCCTTACGGAAAGTGTTGAGCAAGAGTCAGATCCGACGAGCAACTTTAGGAGCAACTTCTCTCTGGTTAGTGCCAAGCTGCTGTGAGTCCCACGGCCCAATGTTCAAATTCTTTCTAACCTTGATAAAGAGCTGTAACGGCGGCCGCACATAGATAAAACTCCTGTAGAATTTGTTTTCATAGCACATATGTAAGTAGGCTTCATTATAATTTGAACTAGATCAAGATAAGAGATTGACCTGCTTTTACAGATCATCTCTGCTGAAATTTCCTATGACGCTGAGATTAAACCCACACACACAGCATTATCTCGTTCCGTTTTGTGTTGAAAGAAATGTTAGATGGCTTAAGGAGAGCCACTACGTATTGCAAGAAGTGTCGAAGTTGGTGCAGCTCCGACAGCAACCCCGCTTTGTTAACGCGGGGAGCGGGACGGCGGAAGCTTCCCGTGCACCAGTTGCGTCCGTTTCCCCTGAAATCTTCGTTTTTATCTGTGGAGGTGTATTTCAGGAAACGCCCCGAGCAGCTGAGGGACTGTCAAAGCGCCGAGCTGCAGGAATTGAGAAAGGTCCGCTGTCACTGCGTTTGGGCTGGATTGTGGGCAATACCTGGGAGCTTCTGAACCTCGAGCCTGAGAAATGCTCCGGGCTCGGGCACGGCGGAACGAGGAGCGGCCCGCTCACTGCCGGGCATGAGCGGTCCCACCCTCTGCTCACACAGCACCGACATCGGATTGCCTGACAAACGAGGAACCCGTTTGCTCTTTCGCTCTGAGTGATGTGTGAAACTCCAGGCTTTGGATATAGTCCTTCCAAACAAAGTCAATGAAACGTTTCCCCTCCGAGAGGAAAAAAAACTGTAAAACCGCCCTCCTGGACTAGAACGGAGTTTTGTTTACTTAGGTGAACAAAAAGTGCCCTTTAGAAAGAAAGTTCGTTAAACGGGACCTGCATGTGACCCTTTTTGCAGCTTGGCTGCCGAGGTACGAAGGACAATCTTTGCTTTTAAGCATCGGTATGGCGATGTTCATTTAAAAAAACAACAACAAAAAAAACCTCTCCAAACCCAATTTGTATCAGTATGCACTGAAATATATTGCGCCTTTTTTGCTCACGGTAATAAATTATACTTCACGTGGTTCCTTCTCACAAACAGGATGTCTGGACAATTCGGACTCAGCCGAGGTTGTGAATCTGCGACTTGTGGTTGCCGCAGCCCCCAGGGGATACTCGGGAGGTTCGGGAGGAGCCCTGGGGGGACCTTTTGCGCCTTCTCTCGGCCCCGTGGGGAGGGGCGGACACAGCTGGGACCGAACGATGGGCACGGGGACGCGCATTTCTTGGTGCATTTTGCTTTAACCTTGTCCCGAGCTGATCTACTGCGAAAAAAAAGGGGGAAGAAATGAAAATAAATAAATAAATAAAAGACTCCCTGCGTGACTTTGCCTTGGCAAAGGGGCGGCTGCTGCTGAAAACGTCGCACCATCCGGGCACCTGTCTTCACTTCCCTTCCTATTTCACGGACCCTGTTCCCCCTGCAGCTGTTGGCATTTTCGGCCCCATTCAACGAAATAATCTCTCTCCTTCTCCCCTGCCCCGCGCGGAATAGCTCCCATGAAGCATCTTCACAGCCTCTCCTTCCCACTTTGCTGCATAACCGGAGGGTGTGTGTGTGGAGGGAAGCAAATGGTAACCCCGAATTCGTTTACTTTACTCTCAGGCAATGTTGATTTTTTCCAATTCCCCCATAGACACTTCGTGTTTTAACTGCCCTGAACAGAAGAGAACAAAATAAATTCAAAACTAAAATTTTTATTTTCTATGCCCAGACACCCATAGCTAAATAACGGTGCTAGAAATGAGAGGGGGCAGAGGAGGTGTGGGGATGGAGGCTCCTGGCCGGTTGGAAGGGGAATCCCGGCCGTGTTGATGCCGTCGCTTTTTCACTTTATTTGAACAAATGAATAACCGGAGGGGACCGCAACGAGTGGCAGCGCCGTCCCGGCCGGGAGCGGCAAGCAGCGCCAGGGGTGGCCCCAGCGCGGAGCCGGAGCTGAGCGTCCTTGAGCGGGAGATGGGTCCCATCCCGTCCCCGCACTCACATTTCTTTCCCGAACGCGTTCTTTTATTTTTCCAGCAGCGAGACGCCTGCAGTCGGTGCGATTTATGCGGGATCCTAATTCTTCCGTTAGGGTCTGTAAGTGCTGAGCTCAGGAAGGGCAGAGGAATGCGAGGGCGGAGGAGGCGGCAGCCGCGCTCCCCGTGGAGAGCCCCGGGGTGCCGAGGGGTAACACCCCCGCCATGCTTTCCCCCCCCTCCCCCGGCTCACCCCAGGGGACGGAGTGCCTCCAGGAGCCCCGAGCACGGCGGGGGCGAGCTCCTTCACACCACCTCTGGCCACGAAACGTCTCTCCATCACACCTCACACCCTTTCACAGAAGGTTTAGGAGATACTCCATCTCTGGAAACACAGCGGCACATCTGCGCGCAGCCCTTAATAACCGGGCTGCCTGCCGGAGGGGAGCACTCCCTGAAGAAAGATGCTTTTCAAAGCTGTCTCTCCTCAGCGCAAGATTTAAAAAAATGAAAAAAAAAAAAAAAAATTCTTTGCCGCCTTCTCCCCCAGGACCCGTCCAAACTCTTTAAAAATGGTTTTTGTTTGCTGAAGTCAGCTTTCTGCTCGCAAGATTTTAAGGAGAACGAATGCCACGCGCGGAGCCAATTCTTCCCTCGGCTGCATCCCTCTTTCCCTCTGAAATCAGCTGGGGTGCGCAGAGGCAAACGAGAGCAGAATTTGGGCCCTGGAGCTAACCACGCTGAGAAGCATCTCCGTGGTTTGTTTATTTACTTATTTGTATGTTTATTTATTTGTTTGTTTGCGCCAGGAGTGGTGGATGCGGTTATACCTCGCTCCCCGCCTTCAGCCCTCGGAGCGGAGACGGTGCGGACACCTCGGTGTGAACCACGGCGCTGAGAGCGCAGATGGGGAGAGGAGGGAGAGGAGCCGTCCCTGGGGTGAAGACGCTGCGGGAGGGCTCTGCTCTCAGTCCAGCGGTGGGGGCTGCGCGGAAGACGCGGTTGTGGCTCAGAGTCCCGGGCTGCCCCCGCAGCGGGGAGCGCTGCCGTCGGTGTACGGCCGCTCCGGGCCGCCGGGAGGGAGCGAGCGGCGCCGCCGTCGAGCCGTTCTCGGGACGTGCGTGTCCCCCGGGCGGGCATCCGCTCTCCTACGGTCTCACTGCAAAAAGCTCCGTTGCTGTGCTGCTGCCGCTGGGAGCTGGAGTTTTACGGTTTTACGGGCACATGAGATGCTCCTTGTCCTCGGCACCCCTAGGGTTTACTAGCTGCCTTTAAAGTGGGACGTTTATTGGGATAAAAGTGGATTGCAGGCTGCAGGAGCGTTGCATGTGTCTTTCATTTAAAAGACACCGAGAGCTCCGGTTTTTGTTTTTTGTTGTTGTTGTTTGTTTTTTTTTCTTCTTCTTCTTCTTCTTCTTTTTTTTTTTTTCTTTCTTTTTCCCTCCCCCAAGGCATTTAGTGCATTTAAGGCACAGTTATAAACAAGCTGCCGGAACACCGGCACACGGAGATGCGGGCGGTAGGGCCGGGAGGCGGGGGGGGAGGTGAGGAGGCTGGGAGAGCATCTGTTTCCTCGGGTCTGCAACAGACTTTGCTCCTAAAGGTGCCACTTCTTCAAGAAAATCCAGACAGCAAGGAGGGGATCCCGGCACCGGGCCTGCTCTTTGCCGGGACCCCTTCGCACGAGTCCACTCCCCATCCACTTCTCCACGAGAGCTCATGCACAGAGGGCCAAAGCAAACTCCAGCCCCAAACACATGCGTCAGCCCCGACTACCCCCACCACCTCCTTGATCCCCCCCGGTGAGGGTGTCAGAGGCAGTGCAGAGGGTTCTCCCAACTCGTTTCTAAAAGTGCCTCAATGAGACAGATGCGCTCAGGCCCACGATATTGCAGCACTGATCTGAACAGATTTCAGTCCTGATTTGTGTTACTCTTATGAGTAGGGAGTGAACTTCCTTTCTCAGGGAGCAGGGAGCAATGTGGGTCTTCCCTAACAGTTTTGTGCAGTGTGGGTCTTGTCAAACAGTTCCCTAGCTCTGTCTCATCTATGTCTTAAATCCTGCCGATGTGCCAGTGGACCAAGGAATGAAACACTTTTCTCATATTTTGGGTGAAAACCTCTGCTTGTTCAATATTCACAGGAATGCAAGCGTGCAAGATCATTTCTTCTTTTTACCACTTTATGTTCTGATTTGCTATTCTCTGTTTAACCAGCTCTCACTAACACACAGAAGTGGACTGCAAGTCTGCTGCATAGAGACCAAATTCCCTTTCAGGACAACTTCTGAGCAGCTTTTGCTTTTCTGTTTCTCTGCTTCCCATCCCCACTGCACAAACAACATGTATTTTTCTCTTGAGCTTTAGGATTGAACTGCTGAGCTATTTAGGGAAGAGAGAGCATTGGTTCTTCACTGCCACTTCAGAGAGCGGGACTGCAGCTACTGAGCATTAGTTGGATTGATTAAGGAAGATCCTTTACTCTAGGGTATGTGCCCCTGCAATCCCTGAGCTGCGCCTCTCAGGGAGCTGGGAAAGAGGGAGGGAAGCGAGAGATTGCTCTCTTTTCGGGATCCCCGGAGAAATGTGAATGGGTCGCGGAAGGGAAATCTCCTTCTCGCATCCCTCCCTCTCTCCCTCCTTCCTGTCTCACCTCACCCTCCCCGCATGCCCGTGTATGTGTGTCTGTCTGAAACACATCTGTCTGTCGAAAATGGGCCTGGAACTCCCTCCTGTGTTGGGATTAGGTCTTGGGGGACCTGGGGTGGAGTTACGGCACTCGCCGATTTTCATATTCATTAGAAAATGGGAGGTTGCGTAAGGAGCCCCGCTGAGCTTCAAGATATAAAGCAACTTCAGGTTCCCCCTCTAAAGACAAGACAAATCAAAAGCTCGGAGGGAAAGCAGCTCCCTGAGCTCCGAACGCCTCTCCCTCCCTCCTTCCCTCCCATCCACTCCCCCTCCCCTGCTCACAGTCCGGCCTCTGTCTAGGGAAGAGGCTCTCCGGCAGCCTTAGATGATTATGGATTTTCTGAGCGAGAAGTTTGCCCTGAAGAGCCAACCGAGCAAGAACAGTGACTTTTACATGGGAGCAGGAGGCACTTTGGAGCACGTTATGGAAACCTTGGACAATGAGTCCTTTTATAGCAAAACGTCAGGCAGCAAATGCGTGCAGGCCTTCAACCCTCTGCAAAGGGCTGAGCATCATGTGAGGCTGGACAGGACATCGCCCTGCCAGGACAATAACGGTAAGGCGGCAGTCCAGCTGCGTTCTGCTCCTCCTCATCGGGTTGGCCTCTGCTCCTGCTCGGGAGAGCGGGAGCAGCTGCGCAGCCTGTGGGTGCTGGCATGTGAGGTGCAGCCTGCTAAATAATAATTATAACAACACTATCGGTAACGTCAGTAAGAATAACGATGATAACAGTGATGCAAAAAAAAATGGGAAAAGGCAACCGCTGGCTTGGAAGCACTCTTCACCTTTCTGCTGCCCTCTCTGCCGGCACTGAGCAAAGTCGCTGGGCTTTACTCCCTCTCTGGACGCGCAGCCCGGCCGGGGGAACAGGCAGCGCGGAGGGAGGAAGGAACCGGGCAGGACTGCCGGGGAAGGGCCGCGGCGGAGCGGCGGGGCCTGGCGGTGCGGGAGAGCTCGGCCGCTGCCCCGGCGGCGGCTGCAGAGAGCCCGCGGACGCTGCCGCCTGTCCGCCCCGCGCCTCTCCGCTCCGCGCCTGGCTGGGCTCGGGGCTCCCATTCCACCGCTCTCGGAGGGGCGGCCCAGAGGGCTGCGGGCGCGGAACCCGCCGGATCA